>CM048820.1:54894328-55012240 GCA_026586065.1 Dioscorea zingiberensis | reverse complement strand
ATGAGAATAGGGGCCTTCCTTCAGATGCTGAGAGGCATAAATCTCACCCAAAAGAATCAATGTTCAGCGATTGTGACCTCGATTCATAGAACTAAAAATAGATGCGAATTAATGGAGTAAATTCATCTATATCCTTAAATTTGTAGTAAGGTTGTCCTTATCAACGGCGCCTTGATGAAATCATCTATACCGGTTTATTCTATGTCACCAGTACCTGTTCACGATCTTTGTCCTAGACCGAAGTATCCAAGTTAAGCAAGAAAGATTCCTCTGGGGTGGAAGCGATACAGTGTGGTAGACTACACTTCTATGAGTTGGACAAATACTACACTTGATAAAGCGAGGAAGGATTGGGAATAAAGAGATCCTAAGGATAGCTAAGAGCAACATCGCTCATGTCTAAAATGTGTTCTCTGCATGTTTAAACAAAGAAGATAAACAATGGAGTGCAGATCATACTTCTTAAATATATGGACGGCTACCGAGTCCTTGGTCCAACCCTTCCCAAGCTGAGAGCAACATCAAGTTCTTCAAAATGCTTTCGGTATTAAAGCTGCCGAGAATTAATTAGATCAAAAACCTTTGGATCAATGCATGTAATCCAAATGCTTTATTAACTTCTTACAGAAAGATCCATGGGTTTTGAAGCATTCCCTTGACATGGGAAGCCTAACTTTCTTGAATATGGGAGCTTCCCTCTAGATAATCGACTATTTCTGATTTTTTTAATGGAGTAATGCTCTAAAAAAGCGAGGGAGGATTTATCCCTTGTGTTTTTGGGCTGAGCACCTTGATTGGAGCATGATTGGAAAAAATTGTCTTTGGGCCAAATGTTGATACTGCTTGTACATAGCAGATTACGGTTACCAATTAGTTCTAATGTGTTAAAATTGCAAGTGTGTGATTTATCACCACATCTAAATAAGGATCATTCCTGGTTTTCCATGCAGGTTGGGAGGGTTGGCAAACTTTGCCCCATGGAAAGCTGCCGGTATCTCCAGGAAGTAAAGCACCTTTTCTTTGGAGGTGCTTTTACCATGGCTTAAGATTTCAACATATGATTTTTTATACAATTTGAGATATAGGCCCTCCAGCGGATTGTCCCTTTTGTAGCTTTGAAGAAAGAAACTCTAACACATCTCATGAATAATTGTTCTTTATCTAAGGCTTGATCTTTGGAGATTGAGTGCTTGATTATTTTAACTTGGGAATTTGATCCAGGAGAAAGCTTGACTAATGTGATGGAAGGCAAATGGCTCACACTGGATCAAAGGAGGAAATGGAAACAAAAATAAACAATTGAGTATTAGGGCTCCTAATGGCTACTCATTGTATGTGGAACATTTGGAAGAAGCAAGATGTGAATCTTGTCTTCAACCAAAAAGGGATACATCTTTGAACAAATATTACTGCCAAGCTCTTATATGACCTACTAAAATGAGTATCTATGGAGAGAAATCAAAGACTTCGAGGAAGGGAGTATATGCTCACATCCTATTTAAATAATATGAATATATTGTCTTGTGATGGATCTTGGTCTCATGATACTCTTCTCCACTATGGGTAGCGAGGTTTTTCTCATAATTGGAGTTCTTTGATACAATCATTCTAGCTTGCAACCTGCGCTGCATACGTGGCGGACACTTGTGAATCTACATCTTTGCGGGGCGAAGGCAATGATCATAGCCACTGGAGCAATGTCGCGTAAGCGATGTATCAAGATTGATCAAATCTACATAGTACTGCCTTTCAATCCACACTTGGCAATTGGCGGAGATGAGCAATAATTTGCAACAATTGGAATTCTGGAGAATTTGAAACTCAACAAGTCGAGGACTATTTGAATTGCAATCCACACTGGTGGAATTGAAATATTGTCAAGAGATTACAATATGTTTGGGCTGATTTACTAGCACATCAAGGAAAGGAAGGAATCTTGTTCTATCCTTATATCCATGAGAGGAATCGGCGGGCCTCGATGAAGCTCGAAAAAGCGATAGAGGAGGATTTTGAATTTGGGTACAGCACTTTTGATGACTATGTAATTGTATTTTCCTTTTGTTCCAAACCAATCTGTCTCATCATGTCAAAAAAAAACAACAACCATATTTTAGAGATACATAATAAAAGAGTGATTCACAAGCCATACGATTCAAAGTACTTATCCCCATAGACATATACCACTAAACATTGGCTAACAAAGTTTACAAAATTACAAGTTTACCATCATAATATTTTTCCTCCTTAAACTTGTCATTGGCCTTTTATTTAACTCCAAGAAACAACTCTTAACACTGCGAAATCTTCAAACTTTAAAAGGTTTAGTAAACATATTAGGCTGCATATACTCCAAGTGAATTTCCCTTCTTTCCAACACATTTACTCTAATAAAGTAAATGGTATCTTGTGTCTATGCATGTTTGGAAAAACTTTTCTCATGAAAAATTGGATTCTTTCCTAATACAATGGCTGATTTGTTATCCATAAAGACATTAGTAGCACCATTTTGTTCAAATTTCAAATAGCTTAGAAGCCTTCATCGAAATGACCAAATTGTATGATAAATACATGAGAGGCAAAAGTGCACCACATATTGAGCTTCACATGTTGATAGAGTAACAATTTAGTTTGTTTCTTAGAACTCCAAGAAAACACGGTGCGGTCTACCCGTAAAGAAAAACACAAAGCCACTTTGTGCTTTTTGATCATCTATATCTCACCCTAATCAACATTATTAAACCACATACAAGCTTAAAATTTTTGGTGCTATATATAAATAAGCCATAAACTTCTTTGTTTCCTTTCACATAGCGAAGAATTCTCTTTTATTTGCCTTCGGTGAGTCATTGTTGAATTGGCTTCCATATAACTTGTGATAATTACCAGTACACATAACAAAATATGCGGCCTTGTACAAGTTAAAAATCTCAATCTTCCAACTAATCTTCTAAAGAAAGTTGGATTCACCTTTTCGGCTCCATCTAACTTAGCAAAGCTTCATTCCACATTCTATAGGTGTAGTAATTGAATTTGCTTTCATCCATATTAAATTCTTTCAATATTGCTTATGCATAAGCCCTCCGAGAAAAGAAAAATTCCTTCTTCACTTTTTAGCTTGACCTCAATCCCGAGATAAGAAGACATAAGTCCCAAATATGTCATTTTCAAATATTCTAGTCATCTATTTCTTGAATTCTTCAAACATCAATTTGATTCTGCATGTGAAAATAAGGTCATCCAACATATGAACAAACATACATTTATATCTCCATCCTTATTCTCCTTCACATATAATATAAATGTTCATAAAGGGCACTTTCTAAAGCAGTTTGGTGAAAATATTCATCAATGCGGTTATACCACACCCTTGGAGCTTGTTTAAGGCCATATAAAGCTTTCTTCAACTTCAACACTTTATCTTCTTCTCCTTTAACAACATAACCCATTAGTTGCTTCACATAAACTTCTTCTTCTAATACTCCATTCAAAAATGCAGATTTTACATCCATCAAATAAGGTTTTCATCTTTTCTTGGCTGCTAATGAAATAAGTAAACGAACTGTCTCCAAGCGAGCCACTGGAGCAAAAAATTCATCATATCTATTCCAGCCCTTTGAGTAAAACCCTTTTGCCTACAAGGCAGGCTTTGTACTTTTCCACTTCTCCTTTAGCATTTTTCTTTTCTCAGAAAACCCACTTTCCACTTATGGGTTTCTTTCCCTCTGTGAAGTGTTGCTAGCTGCCAAGTATTATTCTTCTCAATTTCTTTCATTTCTTCATCCATAGCTAGTCTCCATTTCTCATCTTGTACAACTTCCTCAAAGGATATTGGTTCTAGACCTGTAAACAAACATAACAAGGTAGAATCATTGATTTCTTCACTTTCATCATAAATTTCAGCTAAACTTTGCATTTGAGGTGGTCTTTCAAAGGAACTTGGAGAAGATAACTTTGCTTGCTCTATGTGTTGTATGAGATGGAGTTTGTGGTGTAACAACAACAACATCTTCAGTTTGTGGCTGATCTGTAACCAAAACTCATCAAACCACGGAAGAAAGTTGTAACTTTCATCTTGAGAAACATTCCGTTCCCAAGAGCTTCTTTCATCAAATTCAACATCCCTGCTGATAGTCTTCCTATTATGAGGATTGTAAAATTAATAACCCTTTGAGTTTTGTGCATAACCTGTAAACACCATCTTCTTGCTTTTATCATCCAGTTTGCTCCTTGTCTCATCAGGAACATGAACATAACCAATACTACCAAATACTCTCAAGTGTGTAATATTTGGTTTCTTGCCACTCCAGGCTTCTTGTGGTGTCTTTTGATTCAATTTTTGTGTGGGACTTACGGTATTTATTCGAATTGTTGCACATGCTACTTTGCCTCTGCCGGAACTCTTTTTGGCATTAACTTGCTCTTCAACATACTACTGAGCCATATTGAGAATTGTCATGTTTTTCCTCTCTACAACACCATTTTGTTGGGGTGATCTTGGCGATCCAAGAAATGCCAAACACCATAATAATCCACAAAATTGGATTTAAAATTTGTTTTGATGTAAACTCTCCTCCTCGATCAGTTTGCAAAGCTTTAAGTAAGTAGCCACTTTCATTCTCTACTTGAGCTTTGAATTTCTTGAGAAGGTTTCAAGTGGCTTCAAATTTTTCCTCCAAGAAATAAACCCACATTTTTCTAGTAAAATCATTAATAAACAACAGGAAATACCTGGCTTTTTCAAAAGAAGTTGGTTGGAGTGGCCCACATATGTCAACATGCAATAATTCAAAGTGGCTTTGAGCGAAAGGTGACTCATAGGAATACTAGTCTGGATTGCTTTCCATACATGCAACATTGACAAATCTGATTTGGATGATTTATATATGGCAAACCATACACCATCTTTTTCTTGGACAACTTGATTCCAATCCACCAAAGTTCAAATGGCCCATTTTGAGATGCCAAAGCCATGAAGAATTAGCTATAGAAGCCTTCAAACACAAAGGACTATCATAACTAAGTTGCAGCTTGAACATATTGTTTTTTGATAAAGGCACCTTTGCTATCAATCTTCCTTTTCCATCTCTCATAACCAGTCCTTTCTGATTCATGTCTATTTCATATCCTTTCTCCAATAGCTGCCCTATGCTTAAAATGTTTGTTTTCAAAGCTAGAACATAATAGATTTGAGAGATAAATTGATGGTCACCTTTCTTCAATCTAATAAGGATATCACCTTGCCCGTTATTGGTACATTGGTCTTATCACCAAAAGATATGCTGCCTTTTATAGTTTCATCAAGACTACAAAATAAATTTGTATCTCCTGTCATATGACTACTAGCCCCTTAATCAAGATACCAAACCTTGGAATTTCTTTCTTCTTCACCATTGCAAGACAACAATAAAGCTGATTCTTCATCTTCTCATGTCTCAAAAAGATTCACCGTTTCATCCTTGCATGGTTTCGAACTACAATCAGTTGCATAATACCCAAACTTTTGACACTTGAAGCATCTTATATTGGAGTATATACCACGACCACGACCACCTTGAAACCTGCCACCTCTGCCTCTTCCTCTAAAATTTCGCTGCCTGAAGCTTGATTATTCATCATTAGAAAAAGTCCTGCCTCCTCTTCCTCTTCTAAGATTGCCATAAAACCAACCTTGACCTTTGTCTCTTGTTCTTCCCTCTCCCTCTCTTGAAGTGACCTTCAAGAAAATATTATTGTGAATTACGGTACGTGAAGTATCTTTGTCCTTCAAATGTAATCTTACTTGCAATGCATGAGAAATCACTTCTTCTTTTCTTCATCCTTTCTTCATAGGCTTGTAAAGACCCCAAAATTGCTCCACTATCATTGACTCCAAGTCTTTTGACTCTTCAATACTTAATTACAATATAATCAAATTTAGAAGTCAATGGCCTTGAGAATTTTTCAATCACTTTAACATCTTGTAATGTCTCTCCATATCTCTTTAACTGATTTGCAACTGCCAATACTCTAGTGAAATACTCTTCAACAGATTTTGACTCGTTCATCTTGAGAGTTTCATATTCACCTCTCAAGCTTTGCAAGCGAACTTTAATCACCTTGTCTTTTCCTCTGAAGGAACTTTGTAGAATTTCCCATGCATCTTTTGCACTTGTTGCTGAGACAACTTTTTCAAACATACTCTCATCCAAATACATATATATGAATGAGGGTGAGTGCTTGCTGATCCTTTTTCCTTGCTTTATGAAAAACATCCTTTTGGGCATCTGTCAAAGCTTCTTCATTCACTGGCTGCTCACAGCCCTTCTCTAACATCTCCCACACATCTTGCGATCCCAACAAAGTCTTCATCCTAATGCACCAATTCTCATAATTCTCCTTTGTGAGCTTAGGAAACTGAAATATGTTATTGTTGGTCTAAAATATATATATGCATTTAAAATACCATGTACCAATATTTTAAAGGGTTAATGATGAAATATTTTCAAATGAAATATATCTTGAAATATCTTGAAATTAAAATATTTTGATGTGGCACGATCCCTAGGTGAGCTAAGGACATAGATCAGAGGCAGTCTAGTGGAACCACGCGGTCCCAAAGTGAGTTAAAGGTCACAAGACCAAGATAGCCGAGAACCACAGATCCCAAGGCAACTTCAAATTTTAAGATAGTCCAAGAATAAATATCTCAAAGGCGATCTCCGGACCCAAAATAGCACGAGAACAGCGATCTGTGATCTCAAATTAGTCTAAGAACATAGATCTGAGGCAATCTTAAATTCCAAGATGGCAGAGAACATAGATCTCGAGACAATCTCAAATTCTAAGATTACGATTATACAAATCTCGAGGCATCTCAAAATCTGAGATCCAAGATTGGCGAGAACATAAATCTCGAGAAAAAATGATGAATTAAAATTAAATCTAAATTTAAATTTAAATTCAAATTTGATCCGTGAGAAATTATCTAGATTATCCCGTAATGATTAAAATTGAAATCCAAATTTTGATGAGATTATATCTATCTAGATTATCTCATGATGATTAAAATTCAAATTATACTTACTCTCATGATGATTAAAATTTAAATTCAATTTTTTGATCTTATCTAGATTCAAATTCAAATTTTGAATCTTATTATCACGGTTATCTTATATTACGAGGTTATACCTAAATCTAGATTATGATTATTAAAATTCAAATCTTTGATTTTATCTAGAGATCTCATGATGATTAAAATAAAAATTACAATTTCAATCTTATCATCTAGGTTGTGAGGATCTATAAATAGAAGAGGGGAGACCTCTTGATGGAGAGACTTTTGGAGAAAGGAAAAATTAGAGAGAAACTTTTCAAAAAAAAAAAAAAAAAAATCAGAGAGATTGAGAGAAAGAAAAAAGGGGAGAAAAAGTGAGTCAATCCATCAAAGGTATCCTCCCCCTGCCTAATGATATCTCGGTCAAACAAGTGGACCACGAGCCCGTCTCGATGGCTGCTTGCGAAAGGATCTGAGGCTTGGGTCCGCATAGACCGTAATCTGAAGAAGAAGCCGCATGTGGCGGGCCACCCTTGTGGTATTGCTCCCACCACCACCACCACCACCGACGGAGCCACCCTTGTGGCCTTGCTCCCGTCGCAGTCGCTAATGATGGAGCTCCTTGTGGTCTTGTTCCCATCGCCTCCACCACAAACGACAACGGAGCCATCCTTGTGGTCTTGCTCCCTTCGTAGTTGCTAATGGCTGAGCCACCCTTGTGGTCTTGCTCCCATTGCCGCCGTTAATAACGGAGCCACCCTTGTGGTCTTTCTTCCATTACAACCGAAAATAATGGAGCCACCTTTGTGGTATTGCTCTCGTCGCCACCACCAACGATGGAGCCACCTTTGTGGTATTACCCCATCGCCTCTACTAATGATGAAGTCACCCGTGTAGTTTTGCTCCACAGCCATTTCTTTGGAGAAAAGAGATAAAAAAAAAGAATGAAAAATAAATAAATAAAAGGAAACGAGAAAAAAAGAGAATCAAATAAAAGAAGAGATGAAACAGAGAGAGGCGGAAAAACAAGGAGAGTAAAAGAGAAGTAAAAAAAAAATAGAGAGGAGGACAAAAAAAAAGGGAGAAAAAATCGTGAAAAAAAAAGAATAAAAAAAAGGATGAGACAGGGAGAGGAGCGACAAAGCAATAGGATTATATATATATATATATATATATATATATATATATATATATATATATATATAAGAAAAATGAATAAAACAGAGATTGAGATGAAAGATAGAGAAAAGCTACAAATATTTAAAAAAAAGAAAAAGAAGAAGAATTATCAGAAATCAGTCAATGATTGAAGAAAGCTTACACACACACACACAGATATATATATATATATATATATATATATATATATATATACGAGGCTGATATTATACGGTCGGCCTTATCATTGTGCAAGTGCAGTCGCCTCATTTTGGCCCACTTGCACAGTGTTTTTAGGAAATCCAACCGTATGATGGAAAGAACATCGAAAAATAAGCTAGCATGTCAATTTTCATACAATTTGGAAACTTGTAGGGTCTTCATCTTAAAGGGTGAAATTTTGAACCGGTAAGATTTCTATAAATTTTCACATGATAAAATGAAGACCCTACAAGTTCCCAGAATTATGAAAAGCATCTTAAACTATGCTTAATCGATGTTCTTTCCATCCATATAATTCTGAAATCCTTAAAACACCGATACTTGAGTAAGTAGCCAAATGGGAGGCAACCTTACTTGCATAGTAATCCAACCGGCCTTATAATATCACTCCATATATATATATATATATATATATATATATATATATATATATATATACGGGTATGCTACTATGCGGCCGGCCTTATCTGTGTGTAAGTGAGGTCGCCTCCATTTGACCCACTTGCACAGTATTTTGAGGAAATCCAACCGTATGGATGGAAAGAACATCGAAAAATAAGCTAATATGTATATTTTCATACAATTTGGGAACTTGTAGGGTCTTCATCTTAACGAGTGAAATTCTGAACCAGTAGAATTTTTATAAATTTTCACCCGTTAAGATTAAGACCTAATTCCCAAATTGTATGAAAATTGACATGCTAACTTATTTTTCGATGTTCTTTCCATCTATATGGTTAAATGTAAAATATGCTCCAAGGGCCAAAATGGGAGGCAACATTAGAAGCAGTGTTATGGTAGGCCCTATTGTAGCATGCACGATATATATATATATATATATACCTAAATAAAATAAAATAAAATAAAATAATTCACATATCTCAAAAGTGTCACAAATCTCAAAGCGGACACATCTCGATGCGATAATAGACTACACATCTCCAGGCGGCTAATAAAATATATAGTGAAGTGGCATATTTCGAGGTAGTGGTAGAACACTCATCTTGAGGCGGCTGATAAAACCAAATCTCAAAGTGGCACACATCCCGATATGACAAAGTAACACGCATCACCGGGTAGTGATATAAAATACAAATCTCAAAGTGACATGCATCTCACGATTACGGCGATGGAACACGCGCATCTGGCGGATAATGAAATACAAATCTCAAAGTGACATGCATCTTGATGCAGCGATAGAACACGCATCTTGAAGTGGATGATGAAATACAAATCTTAAAACGGTGTATGCATCTTGATGCAACCTATTAAGTATAAATCCTGAATTGGCAAAAATCTCGAATCAACGATAAGCAGGCATCTTGAGGCGGCTAATAAATACAAATTTCAAAGCGACACATATCTCCGGACGGTGATGAAACACTCATCTCGAGATGGTCAATACAAACCTAAGTCCTAAACTGGTGCGAATCTTAAGGTGGCGATGAAGCATGCATTTGGTGACTGATAAAACACAAATTCCAAAGTAGCGGCATCACGTTCCAAAGGCGACGTCATTTAAATAAATAAATAAATAAATAATATGTATATACATCCATATGTTGATATTTACATGGAATGAAAATTATGTTCTACAATAAATGAATTTATTTTTTCATTGCCTCTACTTGTACTTATGCCCTTAATCGCAGGTTCTCAAGACTTTGTCTGGGATAATTAATAATAGAGGCTTGCCTCTATTAGGAATGAAAGTACCCACAACAACTAAAATAAATAAATAAATCAATCATTTGTGATTCGATATGTCACTTGGTGTCTCTCACAAACACGATGCAAGATGGGTATTTTTGATCCCACGGTTATTCATCTTGACTCAGTATATAATCTCCTTTGCCTTCTAGATCTTCAAAGCCCTTTTCAGATCTCTTCTATACTTCAAGCATAACTGAAGAAACTGCCAAATTCACGGATCAGTGACGAGGAACTCGATCGTCTAGCTCACTTCTTCATCTTTTTAGAAAATCAACTCCTACTAGGTCTTCACACCACCACACAAAGTGGAATTTGTAGAATCAGGCATGAATTGAAGACTTAGGGACTCGGTGAGAAAATCGTGCAAAAAGGAATTGGAGAGCATCACACCCGATGACCGAACTCGATACCACTATATGGAGCAAAATACACTCTAATTCCATCATTCACTCCAAGAACATACAACAACATCAACACACTAATTCCATCAAACAATTAACAACCACCACAAGCTTTAGAGCATATAAAGAAGGATTTAGGGTGCACGAGAATCCCGAATTTGAAACAAGCCTTGTTGAAGTCATCAAGCTGATTCGATCGATGGAAAACAAAGGAAAAGCGAGAGAGATAAAAACTTCCAAGCTTAGTTGAGGTTCTACGGAATAAAGACTTCTACAAGCTTCTTATTTTTTCACTTACAAAACAACAATATTTTAAAGATACATAAGTGATACGGCTACATGATTCAAAGTGTGTACGGTTCGGGGACAATCGGTTACAGTTCTCTGAGCCGTAGGCTCGATTCAAAGAAATATTGAACCCGAGAGATCGAAGGCCGCTTGGACAAGGTTCTTGGCGGTTTTGGTTCGGTTCGGTTAAGTTAAGTTCCTGCGGTTTTGGTTCAGCGGTTCGGTTTTGACCGCGTTCGGGCCGGTTGGGTTTTTTAATTTTAATTTTTTGTTAAATCAAATAATCTAATATTTTAAATTAAAAATGAACATAAATCATGCGATAAGTAATAAGTGGGAAAAAAGTACAATATTTTTTTTACAAAAATGCAAAAATTAATTCAATACAATATTTTATATAAAAAATAAAAATATAAATTCAATACAATAATTTGTAAAAAAAATACAAATACGATATGAGAAAAAAAATAAAAAAATAAAGAGCTTGAACTTATTTATATTAAGTTGCCTACGTATCCTCTCGGGGTATAGAGGAATCAAAGCCCACGTAGTTTTTTAATTTTTATTATACACATTTTCCCACATTTTCTAATTGGCTAATTACTTGTTTCAACTTTCATCCTTCGAGGAGGAAATTTGTTTATGCATTGTTGTACCATAGCCATCATTTACCCACTCTTGATGATGATGAAATATATTATTTTAATTTTCAACTCAAGTCGGGGCGTCAGCGGTCGCATACCAACTCGGATATTAGAGTATATAGGTCAATACCGTATTAAGATTTGAACTTTGAGCGGTTCAAACCGTCGGTTCCAGCGGTTTTAAATTACGGAACTGGAGCGAACCCTTGTATGAAGGATTCGGGTTAGGTTTTAGGCTGACTATAGTTTTTCGGTTCGGTTGAGTTTTGAGTTCGATTCCACGATTCAGGTTGAATGGCCGCGTCTAATCCCAAGACATACCACTAAACATTGGCTAACAAAGTTTACAAAAATTACAAGTTTACCATGCATACTTGATTTATAAGCTGAAGGGGTTTTGTAAGAAAATCAAAAGCATGTATCATATACATGGCACATGGAAAAAATTAAAAAATTTCTAAACCCTAGCCCAAACCGATCTCCCTCACGTTTATCAAAACACAAGCAAGCAAAGTTTAAGGCATGTACCTTTTGATATACATGTTGAATTCCTTTCTGAATCGTAGAGGGGCGTTGCGTCAACCACACGCAGTCCTTGAGGCGAGAGTGCCTTTAGCGGTGATCAGCGAAGATCAGAGAAGCAACCTCAAAGGCAACGGGGTGATCTTCCATGCAAGGTGCTAGCTATGGTGGAAGTTCTTGAGAGGATTTGGGAGAGAAGAGAAAAGGCTATTGGTCTCTATTCATTGCTAAGAAGTTGTATAATTTTAAATAGCCTAGAATATCATATATTTATAGGCCTCCCTAATCAGATTAGGGTTTGTTTCGAATTGGGTCTTTGATTGAAGCCCAAATCAAATTTGGCTTACAATCTAATCAAATTTGATTTATAATCAAATTCGACTTCCAAGCAAATTTGACTTTAATCAAATTCGACATATAATCAAATTTGTCTTGTCTTATAACCAAATTCGACTTACAATCAAATTTGACTTGTAATCAAATTCAACTTACAATCTTTCTCTTCCCTTTAATTCTCTCGTTTAAGGATCTATTCCTAAAAACTCATTTTATACCTGATTGATATGTTCTATGCGTGTGACCCATTAGGTTCTCGATTATGTTGGTCATTCATAATCAACTATTGATTACAAATAGATCATGAGTGGCATCTAGCAATACATCATGACCTCCAATTGTAGGAAGAAGTCAAATTAGTGGCTGACTTGGAACCTTTCAGCAACCAATATTATTATGCAACTTGTCCTTTACCATCTTATACCAACTTGGTTTGCAGTATGGCCTATGTGTCAACTCCTACTAGACGGACTATATCACACCTAGCCCAAGTATTAGTTACTTCTCCTATGGGATCCATTACTCAAAACTTATGTCATCGAAGACCATCTTCATGACAAGTTACTTTGGCTAGAGATTCCTGAGTAATGACCCGATAAGTGGCCATGGGTATACTCTCCTTCTGTCAGGAGAGGTGAATCCTCTGTTAGCTACCCAAATACCTTCGAATACTTCAAAGATGTACCCAATCAGCACCCTGTAAGTAACCCCTAAAGGGAAACGTAGGAATGACGTCAAAGCACAGGATCCATATCCAAGATAACTTGTGTACATCAAATCTAAGGATATTTACACCATTGCTACAATGAGATCTTCACTGACATTTTAATAGGATAACCATGTGAAGACTCATGGTAGATCATCTAATGAACTTGCTACCCTTAGCAAGCATCCACATGTTCACTCAAAACATCTTCATGCTTACAGCTTGTGAGAACAATTTCTTGATCGGATCAAGGAGCATAACATGTGCTAGTCTTAATGGATCAATGATGTCCCGTCTCATTGATCCATCGACTAGGGATATTTAGATACGTACATAATTACACATGATAGGAATCCCATATTATGATCTCTATCATAATTTCCTTCATGCTATGTGTTGTATCATGGACTTCATTAATTAGATTTAAGATCTCATATCATATTCATAGTAGTGAACATCTAAATAATAAAAAAGCCTTTTATTAAATAAATTTGTACATAAAGTGCTTAGCGGTGATTGTCTTTAGAGGCACTTCTCTCAACACTAACAACATGTCAAGAACAATCTCCAAGCACATGCACAAGTAAGGCAAGAGATAGAGAAAACTCACAAACCACAACACAAGATATCGTGGAGTTAAGTGACATGCCTCGTCTCCACGAGAGGGAAACGAGAATCCACTAAAATGAGGTGCTTCAATGGCTTTAATAGACTTTAAGCTCGTCTCCAAGAGAAATCTCATACAAGGACTACAACCACAAAGAACTAGGCTAACAGAAACAAGCTCCTCCCTCACTACAATTTGTTTTGAGGATCAAACAAGGTTCCTAGAAGCTTCAAGCCGATCTCAAGCCTTCCTTCCTCCTTTATCAAAGCCCTCTTCAAGATCTATCTCCTTTTCTCAAGACATACCCTTCAAAAAAACATAAAAGATATTTATACCCTAACTTCAGCCAACTCAACAACTCAATGGCTTTTTTCTCCAAGAGCCATGCAGACGCATTTGCATAGCACATGCACGCCCATTTGGCTCTCACCCTTCTCAATCTTTCTTAGCATGGTCCGCGAGGCGGCGCTTTATGGAGTGCGTCTTGGCGCTGATGTGGTTCTCAGTTTTTCTTTGTCTCCCGGATGACACTCCAAATGGGCACATGGTGCTCCAAATAGGCTCAGGGCAGGACTTGCGTGGCGGCTTTGAGAGCTTGACTCCTCCACGGTTTGATTCTTGTGCAAGCTGGTGACCATTTGAAGAATTGAAAACAAACAAGAATATTTGGAAGACCTCAACGATGTTGTCCACGATACCCTATTTTTTTTTATTTATTCATAATTTGTTGATATTTATAGAGACAAGGCTTAGTAAACAAAAGCCTAACCCTAAAATAACAACCAATAATAAATTTTTCACATCATTAATAAATAAAATAAAAATAACTTTGGTTTTAATTCTAACACAATCTCCCTTAAACCAAGTTCACCAACTTCATCATATTCAGCCCATCATCTTCTTGACTTCAAGAACACATTGGCTTTGACTAGCTTAGTAAAAACATTACAACTTGATCTTGTGATGAATATAACTCCTACTTAGTCTCTTAATCTTACACTAAATCATGGATTTTATGTTACTTAATCTCAATGTGCTTGTTATGAACATGAAACACCGGATTCTTTGACATAGCAATTGCAACCTTGTTATCACAAAGAATCTATATCGCCTTGTTGTTGTTTGTGTAGCAGCTCTAAAAGCATCCTCATAACCACACTACTTGTGTAGCTACTCTCTTGCATCCATATACTGCTTACATGTGGACATGGGAACCACATCCTGCTTCTTTAAAGACCAAGAAAAAACACCAGAGCCAATATGGAATGTATAATCAGAAGTGTTTTTTCTTGTCTCAATATCACCTCCCCAATCACTATTTGTATATCCAACAAGCTCCACATTATTAGAACATGAATAAAAGATTCCATCGCTATCGCATTACCTTTTGATATATCTTAAGATACATTTGGTGATTTGCCAATGGGAGGCTGTCTAGGAGTCTCCATAAACACCTGCTAATAATTAAGGCCAACACCATAAACATTGTTTGGCCTTGTAGCCATCAAATATCACAAACTCCCACTGAACTTCTATAGGTTGTTGTATCAACTAAATCACTACTTCCATCTTTCACAAGCTTTAATCTCTCTTCAGCGAGGAGTCAAAAGTCGGTTTACAAGAATCCAACTTGAACTTTGCCAAGATATCACCAACATACTTTTTTGTGAGATAAATATCTCACTATTTGTTTATTTTCACCTCAATGACAAAGAAATAAGACATCAAACCCATATCTGTCATCTCAAATTTGAGCAATCATAGCCTCAATGAATTCTTGCACCAACTTTAAATTATTGCGGTAAAATTAAACCATCCATATATATAAGCATACAATGAGTATATCACCCTGTGAATTGGATTTAATATATATACATAGCATGATCATAGAGACATCCGTGGAAACCATTGGCAATAAAATAAGAGTAAATGCGTGTGTACCATGCTCTAGGTGCTTGTTTCAAGCCATACAAGGCTTTCTTCAACCGGTATACTTTGTCTTCCTCCCTCTTTTCACATATCCTACAGACTGTTCCACATACACCTCCTCTTCAAGCACACTATTCAAGAATGCAGACTTTATATCCATATGATTAATCTTCGAACAATTATGAGTGGAAAGGGAAATAATCATGTGAATAGTACCAAGTCTAGCAACCAGAGCAAACACTTCAAAATACTCAACACCTGGCTGTTGTTTATAACCTTTAGCTACTAATCATGCTTTGAAATGACCCACCTCTCCCCTAGCTTTGTATTTAGTCTTGTATACCCACTTGACACCAACAACCTTTTTGTTTAGAGGCAACGTAGTGAGCTCCCAATTCTTGTTTTTCTCAATGGAATGAATTTCTTCATCAATTGCTTTAACCCAATGCACATCTTCAATGGCTTCCTAATATGCCATAAGATCACACAAAGTGAACTGTCTTATCATCATCATCAAAGGGATCTTTGTTATTGCTAACAACATAATCCTGCAAGTGCTTAGGCATCTGGCGTTGGTGTTGTGGACGACCAGAGGCTTCAACAACATTGCATTGTTTATACACCTTCTTCTGCTACTACTATGTCTCCGTTGACAACCAACACTATCAACGTTGAAGATGACTCCTCATCAAACAACCATTCCCAATCTGCATCATTATCAAAAGTGACATCCTTGCTAACAATTATTTTCTTTGTCTCTGGGTTATATAAGTTGAATCCTTTGTCTCATGACTGTAGCCAATAAAAATACACTTTTTTACCTCATCATCCAGTTTCTTCCATGCATTTGGAACATATGCATAAGCAATGCAACTAAACACTTTCATATGACCAATATTAGGTTTTGCCATTCCAAAAGTACGCTTACTTGAGTCTAACCACAAACACTCCATAGTAGGACACTTGTTTTGCACATAAATAACACAAAGTAGCAGTTTCTACCCAAAATTTTTAGTGAAGTGCTTACTATGCAACATACATCTCACAATATCCATCACTATTCTATTTTTTCCTCTTTTGCTACCTCATGTTGTTGTGGAGTATATTTAACCGCTAACTGACGTTTAATGCCACATTATGCCAAAAAAACATTACACACAATACACTTAGTGCCTCTATCTATTCACAAAGTTTTAATGGAATACCCACTCTGCTTCTCAACGTAGAACATGATATTTTTGAATGCATCATAGATGCCTCTGATTTATGCTTTAATAAATAGACCCATGCCTTTCTGTTGAAGTCATTAATAAAATTGACAAAATATCTATTGCCACCATGTGTAGGAACCTCCAATGAACATAAATCAGAATGAACCAACCCTCCATACTCACCCTTTAGGAAAGACATGTATGTGCTTCTTCCCCAAAATACAAGTCTCACAAATACCACTAGGTATATCAATCATCGGTACTTCCTATTAGTAAGAAACTTAAGACTCCCAAATTCAGATCTCCAAAAGCGCATGTGCTTACAACCAATTATCATCAACAATCACAGAAACTATGACAAGAAAAATTATTTGCAATGAATAGCCATAGGAAATAGTCTATTACTGAGACATCTTTACCTTGGCTACACCCTTTCTCCACATCATTAATCATACAGCCTTTTTTTTGTTGAAGTGCAAATCATAGCCTTTCTTTTGCAATATGCTCAATGCACAATAAATTGTGATAAATATCATGGCAATAAAACACCTCCGCAATATAGTTACAAGACCCATCCCTCAATTTGATGCCAATTCTTCCTTTTTCATAAACCAGTATACGTGTATCATCTCCAAGTTTGACTATAGTGCGGCATGACTCATCTAAATCACAAAACATGTCCTTGTTTCCAGTCAAATAATTATTGCACCTTGTATTGAGCAACCACTGATGTGCGCCTCCTACTACAGATGTATAGACCAACAATAATGTTTTTGTACCATCTCCATCATTCTCTGCAACCTTGGCATGGCACTCTATACCTCCTTGTTTTGCAAAATGGCATTCACGGTTGTAATGGCCAAAATTTTACAATTATGGCACTGAATATGAGATTTGCATGCTCGTTGGTAATGACTACATCTTGGTAAGATTTTAGCAAGATATCCCAGGATTCTTTTGTTGTTTCTGCATTTATAATCATATGATAAACTAATGATGTGACACATTAGGAGATATAATGGAGAGCGCGTTGAATCTCTCTCATCATCCTCTAAATCACACTGGCTCTGATGCCAGATGTGACCAACTAAAGAATTAAGAACAAATAAGAATATGTGGAAGACCTCAAATCCAACCGATGTTGTTGTGCATTAGGTACCTCTTTTTTTATTTATTCTTAACTTCATTAGTATTTATAGAGACAAGGCTTAGTAAACAAAAACCTAACTCTAAAATAACAATCAATAATAAATTGACACATCATTGATAAATAAGATAAAATAACTTGGTTTAATTCCAACAAAGTGTAAGATTAAACTCTTTTTAGCATCCCCACACTGAAGGATAGATCCATTGAAGATATTACAAGATCAAGCGGAAATGGCACGTTTTCGGTATCGTAAAAGAGTGAGGCAATATATCAACCAATGAAGGTAGAAGATTCCAAAGGATGGTGGTGATTAAAAAGTTGAATAAGAGTGATAGATGCTATGAACCAAGACAATGTAAGAACTCAAAGAGAACTCTTCCAACTTTGATATATATTCTAAATTCCTTCAAGGCATCTTTTTGAATTCCATCTTGTGTATATATAGATATATATATATGTCTTAATCTCAATCTTTCCACCTCCACTAAGATCAACCTCATTCCCACTTGGATCATCATCTTCGTCATCATCTTGGTCACATCTTCATCAACTATATATGAATGAATCCTCACACAAACATGAACACTTATGTTCTCCACATGTGAAAGAGAAAAACACTCTCATGTTGAGTCCTAGGACACAACTCTTTGATAGATGGCTTATCACTAGCTAATGACCTAGATCATCCCCTCTAAGGCCACCTTAATATGCCACATGGTGATGGTGGCCACACATACAAGTCCATATATACTTCTCTAGGTTGGTAACAATGAGAGATGAAATAGGTGGAGGATATCAAGTACATCAATATATAGAAAGGCAATGAGAAGGACAATGTCAATGGTTGCTTCATATCTTTGCCTTCCTTTTTACCTCCTCTCTCATTCATGGAGCAATATCAAATCACATATAAAAGAACACATTGCTGTTTAGCATGGATTACGGATTGTGTTTTAAAGTATGGGATTATTTCTCTTAGCCAGGGGTTCTAATGATGTTCAAGAGGCCAGGACAAAGTGGGTGTCACTCTCCAAGATGCTTCATGCGCATGAGAAGGATTTATACTTATAAAAACTATATTTTTGTGTGGCTCTCTAGTGTCCACATTCAACACGGCAACAAACTTTTCTTCATTTTTGTTCATGTTTATCAATGATCAATCATGTTTTAAGTGTATATATATAACTGTTCACATTAAAAAAAAAATCCCAGATATATAACTCTTCACTAATCTCAAACTGACAAGTGTAAAGTGATAAACCTTTTATGAATTTTAAATGACAAAGTTGTGGAAGTATATGGTATAATGTGTGTCATGTTGAGCCAATATTGTTCCACGGTTTGTCTAAATATTCTTCTCATTGTATCATTTGTATGACTTTTAAAATAGACGTTATATCAACTTTCATAAAAAAAAACCAGCTAGCTTATTCCCTCTTACAAAGAGAGGTTCAAGGTTTGAACCGCACCTGTAATGTACTTTTTGTGATTTGTCCACATTAATTAAAAAAAAAAAAGAAGAAGTAGGTGTTACAATTCTTATTAGTCAATTAGTCAATTATTATATCCTTGTTAAATGGACATATTATCAAGTCTCTTAAGTCTCTTCCAATGTTCAACTTATTCCCTAACCTAACCAATTCCATAATCATTAACAAATACCCTTCATCTTGACTCACAAGTCCATCACTACATTAATTTAGATACAACCTGAACCAGAACACAATCAATCTTGATTCAATTTGGATTATTATATTAAATAAGATATGGAACTTGTTTTATTCTTCTATAAAATTAACTACACCAATAATTGAACTGTAAAAATAACAAGCTACCAACTCTAATTTGTGAAAATATGTAAGAATTATATCATAATAAGAAAATATATATTTTCGAAGATGCCATAATTAAAACTTGCTTTGATTGTTAGATAATGTTCTTGTTAAGGAGGAAAAGTATATATATACATGTTAAAGTGATTCCTTGGAGAACATTTGCCTGTCTTTCCGAACACAGAGAAGGGAAAGCAAAAATGCTTCTAGATTTCTAAGACTAAGATTAGACAAGATGATTCATCTTTAATTATTGTTAATGATGTAGTATATCTTACACTCTTCTCTGGACCTTAACCACCTTAGAATTGTCGCATTGGCGAAGAATTATTGTTGATCATAATTATTTTCTAATTCAAACTTATCTTAATTATAAAAATTATATCAATACAACTATTGAGATTCAACGCCCCAAATTAAAGTGTACTATGACCATTGAGAGAAGCCTTGCTTCTTTTTTTTTCTGATTTCTTTATAAAAATAGATAAATCATTTTTATTAACATTACAAGCTCATTTTCTTCTGAAAGTTGACATTATATACGGAAGGGACAAAACAATGACTCACATGCCTACCGACTAATTAGCTAGAGGCAGGCCATTTTGAACCTTAAAGTTTTTAATGAGGCCCTATTATGAAAATGGTGATGAAGAATTCTTATCAGTGAAACTACGATATATCTCAAAATCTTTAAACACTCATGCTTCCGAAGGTCCTATATTACCTACACAAACATGTGTCGATTAAGGCATTCTTTTTTGGAAGAGCATTAGCCGTAACAGTGCGTTAGTCTGTTTTAATATCAACACTCACCTAGGAGATGGAAGCATGACAAACATGTGAATGGTCAACTGGATGGAGGGAAACTCCCCATGGAACTGGTGGGTCTCCCTACAATCCCTTATACTCAGCAAAAAGATATCTATTATGAAAGTAAGGGACCAATGGAGGAGAGTGGGAAGGAGACCATTCTTGAAAACAGGACCCCTATCAAGGGAAGAAGCATTGGATTACTAATAACTCATACAATACTTGTCACAACTGTTTGGAATTGGTACTGACATAAGATCTTGGAACCTAAGAGCATCACACCGTTTTTCAGTGAAATCCTTCTACAAGTTTAGGATTGACAGAGGAGTGAGGAGCGAGTTGAACCGAAGTTTTTGGAACAAGCCATTTCCCTTCAAGATCAAACTATTCACATGGCTTGCCAAAGAGGGCAAAATATTCATATTGGATAATCTACAAAAGAGGTAGTAGAAAAGGAGAACGAACACTTTGTTATATGTGCAATTCGGCTAATGAAACAGTCACACATCTCCTATTTACATTCCCTTATGCAACGAATATATAATTCCATTTTAGGACCCTCTTCGGTCTATCTTCGCCCCCAGTATCTACAAGAGATGTATGGGCCCCAAACAACATCACAAGGGAGCGAGGTACACCGAAGTCTTTGATTTTTGTAAATCCGGATGAAACCATGCATGTACTAACATTCTAAAATATAGGAATAAAATTGTTAGGACCCGGCCGGGACACCCCACACTAGTTCGGATATTGTCCGCTTTGGGCCCAAGCCCTCATGTTTTTATTATTGGGTTTAACCCAAAATGCCTCACTACTAATAGAGTGTGTCCATCTATTTAACCCCCTCTCTTCTTCTCAACAATCGATGTGGGACTATGTTTGTACACCCAACAATCCCCCTCAAACAAAGGATCACATAATCGACCCCCCCCCTCGTCGACACGTGTATCTTGTCTTATTCACATTGCTTCATGGCCCTTGGACATCATTGCGTCGAGCACACACCTTACGTGGAACATACACGAGTGGTCGTGGCCACGCGATTACCGTGGATCCACCCACCCACATGACTTGAGAGATCTTGTTACGATACCATTTTGTTAAGACCCCGAGGGCATCCCACACTCCATAATAATTGTGATGGATAAAAATTCACTTTGGGCTAGCCTTCACGGTTTTGTTATTACGTATGTGGTGAATCTTTTTGTTCTCATGATATATGTAGGTATTATTGTGTACTTCTTATGTTAAAAAATCATGAATATTATATTATTGATAGTGTTTTAATGCGAGTCTTAATCATTACCTTAATTAAATTTCCCTAAAACTAATGCTACATATATAGCATTTTGACAAAATGGCCATTAAACATTAATTCCAACTTTCATTGTCTACAACTTGGAAACTAAACAAATGTTTTAAGTGTGTCATCAAAATCAAAGCATAGACAAAGAAGAACATGCACATCCATGAACATCAAAGTCTCATCCATTTGTTTACTCACAGCCGACCCCTCCCTGTCCTCAACTTGGACTGCATTGAGTTTTCAAAGTTCTTTTTCTTGTTTTCTTTTGGAAGCTCTTGGTTTTTCAATCTTAGAAGTACTACCGATGCTTTCAAGTGTGGGGCTTCTTAGCCTTCTGTTTGACAAAAGCCATGTTCCCATAAGAGTGTGTTGTGTGTGTGCGCGCGTGTGTGAGAGAGAAGAAAGTTCAAAGATACTGTTAATTAACCATGATAATTAATTAACAAGAGATAGATAGATTAAAACTTAATATAATTATCACAATGCGGCGTGTAAGCGTGTTAGACTCCAATCAACCACATGTCTCTATTCCTTGTATATAAGAGCATCACCACCATCGTCTCGTCTCATCTCATCTCATCTCATCACATAAGTCCAATCCTATCTCAATCCATCACAACTCCCCCTCTATCTAAAATTCCCTCTCTTTGCTTACATACTTTGCCAACCAAAACTCTTAATGGATCAGGTCCATGGCAAATCTTGCAGCTCTGGTACACCTCCAAGTGAAGAAGATCAAATGGCTGACTTAAGAAGGGGCCCTTGGACCGTGGAAGAGGACTTCATGCTCATAAACTACATCTCTAACCATGGTGAAGGTCGCTGGAATTCCCTAGCTCGCCATGCAGGTATATTAATTATATATACTTTGATAGAGATTAATCATATGTATATATATATATATATATATATATATATATATATATATATATAGTTCATCATCTCTGATTAATTACTGTTTCTGTGGAACAGGCTTAAAGAGGACAGGAAAGAGTTGCAGGCTCCGGTGGCTGAACTATCTCCGGCCGGATGTCCGGCGAGGAAACATCACACCAGAAGAGCAACTTCTGATACTAGAACTACACTCACGTTGGGGAAACAGGTACTAGCTAGTACCACTTGTAATTAGTTAGCTACGTACAATTCTTTATGTATAGTATAATGCTTCAATTTTAGTTGTATGATTTTGATTCAGGTGGTCTAAGATAGCACAACACTTGCCTGGAAGGACAGACAATGAGATAAAGAATTATTGGAGAACTAGAGTTCAGAAACATGCAAAACAATTACAGTGTGATGTGAATAGCAAGAAGTTTAAGGATGTTATGCAGTACCTTTGGATGCCTAGACTTATGGAGAGGATCCATGCAGCTGGAGTTAACAAGAGCTCCATTAATGGAGGAGGAGGAGGAGGAGGAGTGCTTGGTGGTAGTGATCAAGGGAACTACTGTAGCTTGGTTGGAGATGATCAGGTTGAAGAGAAGGGATCAATGGATGAGAAGGAGATCAGCTCATCAAGCTTGTGGTCAGAGTCTTTGTTGTTTAGTCCCACTAGTGGGTGTGGAAATCATGGCTTGGTTATGGATTTCCATGAAGTTGATCAAGGTTGGTGTGGCGGTGATATGAGTGACAACTTGTGGAATGTTGAACAAGAGACTTGGTTCTTGGAACACAACCATCAAACTTGATTAGATTTCCCAATTACTTTGTAAAATAAACATGTAATTTTTCATTAATTTGTTTTTCTAATTTTATTTTAAAATGATGATCAATTGTCTTCTAACACCTATCTTGTGTATTTAATTATATTTTTGTACTAATTAGACGATAATCTCCGACATAATTTGATAGTCGGATGATTTTTTTTTTTTTTTGTTATTTGATTAAATTGGCTAGTTGTTAATTTGTGATTATAAGTTGTGGTTTGCTAATTATTTTTTAAGCATAATAAATTATATAAATATATTTTAATTAAGCTGAATGGTTGTTGTTATGTCATGTCAAATCGATCCATCAACCCAAAATAGCTTGTTTATTTTAATGAGTTATACCAAAATTTTACAATCCTACTTAAATCAACCATTTCCAATAATAGCATGTTAAGAAATTATGAATGAGGAATTAATGAAATTAATGAAATTTTAATTTTTTTTAAAAAAATAAAAATAGCAGCTAAATGATTAAAGTTATGAAATATTAAAATAATTCCAAAAATTATATAAAAATCATTGAAGAGGCAAAAATGGACATTTTCTTGCTTGGATCTTTACACGGCGGAGCAAATGATCCGTACGCCGGCGCCGCCGGGGATGCTTTGCAAGTCTCCCCACAAAACTGAAGACTTTGATGGTCAAAGTCAAAGTTGGTGGTCAACTTCTTTGGATAAGACCTCGTGCGGCAAATTACTTGTTTTCTTTGGATCCAACGACTAAGACGTCTTCAAATTCCACACGTATTTCAATATTGTCTTTTTTCTCGACCATTTGTTATTCTTTATCTGATATTATTCCTTACTTTAATTCTTTTTATCTTCTTTTACTTTATTTGACCTGTTTTCAAATGGTGTAATATCAATGAGATTTGAAAATGCCCTTTAATCCCTCTATTATTTTTTTGTTATATTCTTCTATTTTTTATTTTTGGGAAAAAAAAATCCCTCCTCTAACGTACGTGAGTTTTCCCGTCCAGATTGCTGATGTTACTTTTTTTATTAATAAAATAATATTAAAATATTTCAAAAAAAATATTAAACTCTGTTTAAAATAACAAATAATATAATTATAATAATTATAACTAAAATTAATTATTTTATAAAATTATAATTAACAAACACTAACTCTGACCCTCCCCACCTCCTCGCCCACCGCCACCATGGTGCCAGATGGTGGTCAGATGCGTCCGACCTGATGGTGGTCGGATACGTCGGAGAGATCCAATCCGGGGAGGGAGAGAGAAATGGATAAAGAGATCACTGGGTCCTCCCTTTTCTCTCCCTCATCTCTCTCCTCCCCACCCCACCTCCATCTCCACCTCCACCTCCACCTGATCCCCATTCTTCTCCATCCTCATCGCCATCTTCACCCGCGCCAACCTCTCTGGCGCGCCACTTCCTCCGCCTCATCTACAACACCCGGTCCTCCCCTCGCATCCATCCACCTCAACTTCATCTTTGCAACCTCACCAAGCCGTAACAAGCGCATCCTGCGTAAGCCCTCGAAATCCTCTGCTTCGACGACATCATCATCCTCAACTACTCTGAAAACATGAACTCCGCCAAGACCTACACCTTCTTCTCCTCCCTCCCCCGCATCCTCCCCCACCCCTATGACTACATCATGAAAGCCGACAACGACGTCTTCCTTCGATTCTCAAACCTCGCAGGCTTTCTCCTCCCCTTGCATGCCCTACCGTGATCTCTACTACGGCTTTATGATTCCCTGCTCGAGTATGGCCCTTTCAGAGAGTACATGTCAGGGATGTGGTTCGTGCTATTGTGGGATTTAGTGGAGTGGATCTATGTGTCGGAGGTCACCGCTAGCGAGGTGATCTGGCTAGAGGATAATCTGGTGGCGAAGCACTTGAAGGAGGGGGGAAAGGGGATGAATATGTATAGTGAGAAGCCGGGGATGTACGATTATCCGGTGACTCAAATGATGACGGGTGAGGAGGAGGAGCGGGTACAGTGGCGACAACGAGCGAGGAGGCGGGGAGAGGAGGGTTAGGGTTTGTTAATTGTATGTTGTAAAATAATTAATTTTTAGTTGTATTGTTTGTTGTATTATTTTAGTTGTAAATATTTTAATTATATTATTTGTTATTTTAAATGGGGTTTAACATTTTTTGGAATATTTTAATATTATTTTATTAATAAAAAAAACCACATGAGCAATCTGGACAGGAAAACTCACGGACCTTAGGAGGAGGGATTTTTTTTCCCAAAACAAAAAATAGAGGAACCTCCTGCAGACAAAAAATAATAGAGGGACTAAAGGGCATTTTCAATAAACCACAATGACCATTTAGGGTATTACATCTTTTCAAATCTATTTTATTATAAAAAATTTAAATGTTTTGTTTTTAATAAGGTGCATAAACCATATAAGGATATCACATAGGGTCGTTTGGTTCGCAGTAATATTTAAATTAGGTGGTAATATGAAAAAATTACCGTGTTTGGTTACTTTAGCACGGTGAATAGAGTGATAATCTACATTACCAAGTTGGTGAACATTACCACATAATGTGGCTTGAACTTTTTTTCCCCATTTTGCCCTCACCCTCTCCATATATTTCTTTTATTTATTTTAATTAATTTAAATTTTAATTATTTTTAATTATTTTTAAATTTTAATTATTAATGTGCCATAATTAAATTTGGTATTAAAATTTTATTATTTTTAATCTAAAACTTTATTTTAATTTAAATTTAATATTGCTCAAAATTTTATATACAAGGGTATTTTGGAAAATTTGGAACATTATCAAGTTGATGACCATGACCAACCAAACATGGTCATCACATATTACAACAACATTGCAAGGCATATAGCATTCCCGACCCTATAATTACCACGGTAATCTCATTACCGTGGTAATATATCATTACCGCGAACCAAACGGTCACATGCATAGTATTTATTGATTGTCCCGCATTCCGTCAGTCTGCTTATCCGCGCCCTGTTTAGGCATCACCAAGGGTGCTCTCGCTACAGTAGACTTAGAAAAGTGGATGGGAACTAGTGAAGAAGGCAGTCATCTGGACATTATGGGGAGTAGCCGAGTAGGGTTGTCAAATGATCAAACTGTTACATGGCGGCTTCGAGCTTGGCACGAATTTCAAAGTGGCGCTTTTCAAACCGAGCTCGATAAAAGGCTTTCAAATTTCGAAGCTCAAAAATATATTTTAATATATATTATATATATATATATATATATATATATATATATATATATATATATATATATATATATATATATATATATATATAATATTTATATTTATATTTATAATAATTAATGAGCACCAACCATTGGATCAAAGATCCAACGGTTCCGATGGTCTCATATTAAAACTAATCCCTGAAGAGTAAAGACCAAACAAAAGATCGACACAGCCGCCGTTGCCTATTCACACGCAGTAGATCCACCCGAGCACCTCCTCCCCAACCTGAGCACCTGTACGGCTCCTCCCCAACCCGAGCACTTGCACTGCTTCACCTCCACATATCATTTGAGATAATTAAAATATTTATTGTTTATATTTATATCGATTAGAGATAAACTTTTTAAATTTTATTTTTTATTTTATATAATTAGTTGAAATATTATCAAATATAAATTTTATTTAAAGAAAAGTACTATATAATTTATATTTTAATTTTATAGAAATATAAAAAAATAACTTATAATTTATAAATAAGTTTTTAGTTTTGAGTTAAATCAAGTCAAGCTCGAGCAAACTTATTCAAGCTAATAAAAGCTCGAGCTAGGCCCAATCCGATCAAGCTCGGCCTGTTTACAACCCTAATGGGAAGAAATGAATATGCGATGTTTTTAAGATAAACGATATGTTTTCTGTCAACTCATTCGTGACACTAACTTTCTCCTATTATCTTAGTTTGATGAACTCACTTGTTAAATAAGCCGATGCTCCAGGAGGCCAGAGCTTAGTCAAAAAGTGTCTACATTTCTCGCTCAACACAGGGATCCGATGGCGATGAGGCCTGAGAGAGAGGCTAGAGGCAAAATCGATGACAAATGTGGAAAGTTACACTGAGTCATTGTATTACTACACTTTTTTTGTAACTTTTAGAATCATACGGTTGATTATAACACTTATCATGAACTCTTTATCATAATTAAATGTGATTTATCCACAAAAAAAAAACATTCCCTCGCTACTAGGGCTTTGAGCTTTTCTTGTAAAAAAGCTATATAGACTCCATTTTACTAAGTTCTCTATGACCTCCAGCTTGGCTCATTTGGGCATGTTAACAAATTTAACTGGTATTATTTTTATATTTGAGTTGAATAAATAGATTTCTTTAGGGCTGAAACTCCAAACCACCAAACCGCCCAAACCGCTCCAAACCAATCTGCCGAAATCGTTGGTTTTTTAAACCGTTGAAACCGAAAATAAATTGGTTTAGTTTGGTTTGAAATCGATTAATATTCGGTTCAGTTTCGTTTGAAATTTCATAAGTGTGGTTTGAACCGAACCGGACCACATATTCCTACATTTAATGTGGTTGAATCAACATATGTCATCCGACTTGGGTTAATATTGTACGGATTGGTATGAGATGAAAGGAGATAAACATAATTTGATTATGATTTGATATTTGAATTTGAATTTGATCAAGATTCATCTCATAGGAATAATTATTAAAAGTTTATGATTTATCTCACAATTTCATTGGAGGGATAAGATGAGAGAATAGATATGCAATTATGATTTATTTTTCAAACAGCGGTTCAAACCGAACCAAACCACAAACTGAACCAATTTGGTTTGGTTTCATTTTTTTAAACTGTTTGGTCCAGTTTGGTTTGATTTTTTTCAAACCGAAAAATACCGGTTTGGTTTGGAAATTCGTCCAAACCAAACCGATTTCACCCCTAGATTTCTTTAAAAAAAATTGATAGAAAATGGGTCAAATATTGGTGGTTAAAAATAAATTAATTAGTCAAATTAATAGATTGATATCTTTCTTCTAAAATACGACAATTTTTCTTTTAATAAAATAAGAGATCTTGAACTGATACTTTAAGATGATCTTACAATTAATAATGCTAATTAATATAAATGCCCACCAATATATTTATTCTATTTTAAAACTTATCAAGCTAATAAATTTAATTTTAAAACAATATATGTATTGATCAATTACAAATAAACTTGCTTTTGTTGATGATCAATTATATTTAATTAATTATCTTTTGAACTATGTAGTTTGGCCCTGACAAAAAAGAACATTATGTAGTAATTTTTTCCATAAGAAGTGAAAACAAATTCTATAGGTTTTTTTTCCTACGGAATGATTGAATTGTGTAAAAATTTCCTATAATTATTATTAAAAAAAATCTATAAAACCTATAAAAGTCAATAAATGAATATATGCCTCCATAAAGATCATACTTATATACCCCTATAAAATATCAATATTTACATATATATCCTTATGGTTAACTATCAACACATTTTTATTAAAATGACCATTTTATCCTTATCTTTCTTAATTGTTTATATATAATTTATGACATACTGGAAATATTGTTGTTTTTGGGAGAAAAAGTGGGGAATAGTCATTTTATTAAAAATTATTGGGTATGCACGTAGTTATGGATTTTTGTAGAGGTAATAATAATAATAATAATAATAATAATAATAATAATAATGGGATTAGAGTAAACTAAAAGAAGGGTGAAGAACAAGCTTTTAAATTTCAAAGAAAAATAAAAGTTTGTCCAGATCTTTTTTATTTTTTCCTATGAAATTAATCCAATTAAATAAATAAGAGCGTGAACGTTTCAATTATATTGGAAGTACAGAGTTCCATCGATGAATAATAAAAAAAATCTTGGGTATTTTATATAAATAATATGAGTAAACTAACTAAATCAACTAAATACAAGCTCCTATAAACAAATAATCTGTAAGAAATTAATAAAGAAATAAATAAAGAAACAACTATTGATTTGGCAAGCATATATTTTAGCTTTTTTTTTTTAATTGGAAACCACATATAATTATTATAGAGTTGTGGAAATAAAAATATACATTTAGAGCATATCAGTATTCAAATACGTAGTTGGCCTAAGAAGGCAATCGTAAATTAATACTCCGGTACGTCACTCTCGAAGGTCTCGTCGTCTGTGGATTAAATTGGTCATCCTAGATGAAGGCTAGGTTTCTCTTTACTAGTAACTTCGTTGCCCCTAGCTTTGATCGTTTAGATTTGTGAATTGAAGAAGGCAGTCGTAAATACTCCGGTATGTCACCCTCAAAGGTCTACAAATTAGATGCATGGATTGAACTGGTCATCCTAGATGAATGCTAGGTTTCTCTTTACTAGTAACTTCGTTGCCCCTAGCTTTGATCGTTTTGATTTGTGAATTGAATTAAACCAAGAAAGTATGAGGAATTCAATATCACGAATTAATTTTAAGAAAATACGTTTATCTTGAAAACATCTTTGACCATTGTGGCTAAGTCTCACCTAGGGCTGGCAAACGATCAAACTGTTCGTGAGCAACTCGAGTTCGATTCGATATTGGCTCGAGTTTGATTCGATTATTTTAATAACAAACTGAACTTGAACTCAAATTTGAGCTCGAAAAATAAGTGAGTCGAACTCAAGCCAGAGTCAGCTCGTTTGAGTTCGGTTCGAAGTTCGAATATATATATATATATAATTATTTGGGTTGCATAATTTATTCTTGATTTTTATCTTATAAAATATAATTATAATGTAGTTATAATTATGTTTAGCATTTGTAATGTGAATTTTATTATAATTTTATATTTTTTTTTTAATTTTGAGCTTTTTTGAATTGAACTCGAAGTTTTATAAATATTATCGAGCCGAACTCGAGCCGAAAATTATAATTCGAACTTGAACCGAATTCGAACTGAATATTATAATTTCGAACTCGAGCCGAACAAAGGAATTTCGAGCCGAACTCGAGCTGGGCTCAGCTCGTTCAAGTTCGGCTCGTTTCCAGCCCTAGTCTCACCCATCTTTAACATTTTGTTTACTTGGATGTTATGTGAGTTGGGCCCCAAAGATCTTGCATCATTTGGGGTCGCTCGGTGATCCCAAAGAGTTTACAAAAGTGTCCCCATATAACTCTTGCGAATTGGTAGAGAAGTAGTAGATGTAGGAAAGATTCATCCTTATTCTCACATAAGACACAAGATGTTTTCCTCTCTATTTTCGCTTGGCTAGGTTACCTAGTATTAGGATATTGTCATCTCATCTCATGCCAAACATGCAAAGAGTTTAATTTTCACGGGACATGAGTGCTTTCAAAATGATCACGGGATGTCATATTTGGTTCCCCAATTGACCAAGAACGGATATAGGGTGTTGACCATAAAGCTCTTGGATACAGTTAGTTTCCACTTACATCTAGGTATTCTAGCCGGTGCTTTGGTTTCTCTCTAGGTGATTTTGGAGGTTGAGGTAGTCTGTGGTCCCTTCTCTAGATCATAGGGGTCTTGCTCGCATTATGAGGATCCACATTGATGGATCCTCAATCGGGTGGTTTCCACAGAGATCATGCGTCTACCAATGAGCGATTAGAATGACGGTTAGAGATTCATGGTGACTGTTCTTTGATCTAATTATCCATCCAGCAGTTTATGGTGGGGTCGCTTCCCAATAATGAGGTGATGTTAATTAGTGAAAACCGTTGTTGATTCATGGTAAATACTTTTCTAGAAATAGGTTCTTGCTGAGACTGGATATATAGGGTCGATAAAGGTTCTCTTAAAATATAGTTCATTTATAATCTTCAGGTAGATGTATACCGACCTCCCTAGTCAGAATTTTCCATCACCATCTAGTAGAACGGTATTAAAATGTCTCAAATTAGTTATTTTCCACCCTCCATGTCTGTGGTTGACATTGTACGTAGTATTCAGTTGACAAGTCTATAGGAGTGCGAATCCAAGTTTGGGCCCCTCTATAGGAAATCCTATCGGAGAGCATATAGGTTGCAGATTACCCATCACGAGAGATGGTAAATGGCTATCTAGTAGTTGGAATGGCAGAAATTAAGGACCAAGTTGAGCAATGTGATCCTTCCTCCTAGGGATAACAGTTGTCCTTAATTTCCAGGAGTTGATCTTGCCCTTGAGTCTGTGAGTCCGACCTAGTCATCCCTCCTAGGTTTGCAGCTTGATATAGATATAACTAGAGATATTTAATGGGGAGGGATCAAAATAGTATATGGATTAGGTCATCTGGGGAATGCATGTTCGCACAGACTAAGATAATGACGATTTTGTTAAAATTGATTCGAAGTCTGAAGAATCCTTCAAACAGGTAGAGAATTAGTTTTAGCACCCTGGAGTGTGATGTCCTTTTAATTTGTGCAAAATACTGGCAAATCGTTAATTTGTATATTGCAGGGAGGTGATGTCCTCCACTCCATTGCTGCCCAAATGAATGTCCCTGAATTTATCGGCTCTCCCCACCTATGTGAGCATTGCGGAAAACATGTTAATTAGTTGCTAAGATGAATAGTAAGGGAGAGGGGGAATCTATTGTCTTAGTTGTCGTTTGTGTCTAACATATCTTTTAGCTGTTCTTAAACATAATTTCATTCACAGAATCCTGAGATCAATATTTAATTCACATAAAACAACTTGATATTTATTATGAGCCCTTGCGTATTTTCTACAACATAAAATCTTTGCTTGCATAATCTTTATGATCATACCCATCTTACAAATTAAAGCTTAACTTGTTAAGGCACTTGCCCTAAATAGATACAAAACTTGGGACTATTAAACCCGGAAAATATTAATCAAGTCACTCAAACAAACATGTCTTTGAACCAGACCCTTCATCATCATCATCATCATCATCATCATCATCATCATCAATGTCTAAACGAAAGAGATCAAGCCTATCATGTCCAAGGCTGAGAGAGTACATGACCTTCTTGAACTCACTCCAAGTGAAGGACTTATAACAACAAGGCCTAAGTGGTGTAATAGTCTCAGGGAGTGGAGAGATCCATGCATGCAAAGGTGGTGCTCCAAAGAAAGCAATAGACATCCTTGTGCCATTAGAGTTAGCCATAACTTTATGCCTCACACTAACCAGCCTCCCATTTGTCATTACCTTCATCACAAAAAACACAACAACAAGGTTAACTAATTATATGCATATATGCATGCATGCATACACTAGTCAAGACTTATAATATTAATTAGCAACTGTGCATCAAGCTGGCTGTGGGCTCTGACATGAAGAAACAATTAATGGACCAAGGCTGTAGATTTTGTGGGGGCATTAGCCAGGCTCTTTTGCATCAATGTCAATCATGCAAACATATATGAACATTTTTTTCAAAACTTACAGCTGGATCAGAGATCTGCCTTTATGTCTCATCATCACATACACTGGAACCTTTTCACTTAATTCAACCTCTAGCTAGCTACTTCATCATATATACTTCATATTCAATCCACAATTCTTTCTGAGTTTAATTCAGAAACATGCACTAACCTGAAGAACATCGCCCGACATTGGCGCTTGGGAATGCATCTGGATTGGGTGGGACTGGGATCCACGAAGCACCGGCTGGGGAAGGAGACCGTATCTGCAAGCCGGCAACCGAATTGGATCGGAGAATGGTGAGGATTTGAGGATCAGAATGCTCTCCAAATCCAAGCCTGCAGCAATTGGCTCTAGTAGTACAGCAGTCATGCTTGTAGCTTGACTTGGTGCAGTTGCACGGAGGGTAGTGATTGAGTCTGAGCAAAGAGTCACTCTCCATGTCCCTTATCATCCTACTGAATACCCCACTGTCCCCCACCCCTAACCCTTGAGCCATTAGCTCCAATATCTCACATGCAAGCTCCCTCACTTCTCCAACATACTCATTCACCACATAGCTGTAAGCACAAGCACACACAGTATAAACTTGCTAGCTAGCTAGAGCTACAGATAATGTAGTTCATGCATGCACTCACTATTGCTTGCCCTTTTATGGTCTGAATTTCAAGCATCATTAATCAGAGGTGATCATAAGGTTTAGACTTCTATATATATGTGGATTAATTAATTAATATATTATATCTAAATTATGTGTTGAGAATTAGGTGGCTCACCTATCACCTACCAATTGGTTCATGGAATGGAAGGGCTTAGGAATGTAGCCATGTGCCCTAACCACTACTCTGTGGGGCTTGAGTTCATCGTTGGCTCGTCCATTTGGTCGAAAATATATAGCTATTATACATCTATATATTGTGGTTAACTATATTTGTGCTTAAATCTTAACCTAACTTCTCTTTTATATATATGTGTGGTTAATAATTTTCATGTGATCCAAACATTAATTTAGTTGTCAATATCATGATTCCTATATATCGATGCAGATTTCCTACCAATTCATTTCAAAGAAAATGATCTATAGATCTTGTTCTTGTTGCGATGACTTACGAAGTGTAAACTTACTATAATAACAAGATACATGTTCATGCATGAGATATGTAATGTATATATATACCTGAAGTCAATAGGGTTTGTCCGGCAAACTGACCGAGCTCTCTGGGAGATGGAGATAGGGTTGGAATGGAGAAGAAGATACTCAAGATCTCCGGTATCGCCATTAGAACCGATACTCTTAGTTCCATATCCAAGAGGGTTGGCAGGGCCGGCGAGGAGTTTCTCGGAGGTTGGCAAGGAGAAGAACTCCATTCCGGCGAGCTCCATTCTTGAAACAACTTTGTCTGGAACTCCATGGTTGATTACTTGAAAGAAGCCAAACTCCTCACAAGCCTTGATAATGAGCTCAGCCTTGAGCTCTCTTCTCATTGACAGGTCTATTACTGGAACATTAATGCTGGCTGACCTGATCAATGATCTCTCACTACTGTGTAATGCCATCACTGAAGCTGCCACCATGTTTGGTTCTCTAACTCTCTTTCTCTCTGTATATATATATATATAATGTAGACTGATCTAGTTTTTATAGTGGACTTGAGAGAATGTGTTTTAAACTTTTAATAGGAAGGTTGAGTAGTCACTTGTTGAGGTTGAAGTATGACCATGAGGTTGACCCAACCCCTGCTTCTCTACTCTTTCGGTTCAACGCAGTGAGTTTATTGGTGGGATTTGGAGTTGAGAAGTATAATGTTTTTTTTCTCCTTTTTTTTAAATTTAGATTTAAAAATAGTTCCTGTTTTTGGTTGGGGGAAATGGATTTAGAAATCATGAAACTCTAAATCCTTCACCAAACCCTAGCAACTTGATATTATAAGATATTTGTCTCTCAAAGAGTCAAAAAGGTGTTTTATATTTTCTACACTCGTGATATTATATCTAGATCTACCTATATTCTCATTTAATGAGCTATTCTTGTATTTGGTCCAATGGGATTGTGTTGTGCGTTCCTAAAGTTTAGGATCGATGTCTCTCTTTGACTTTGACCCATTTGAATTCCCAATATTATTATTATTATTATTATTTTTTTTTTACTTGAGCAACAAGCCTCCTCACAAGGATTCGGTCATGCGCAGAGGCTTGATTCTCACTCGGTTTCATATAGTGCAACTTATTTTACCGCATAAAGATTTCACACAATCCAGGGTGAAGACTCTCGTGCTTGCGTGGGTTGCCACATTGGGTGGCCCACACCATGCGCCCTCACCTCCCGTAGCGGGGATTTAACCCCGGATCTTTCAGGTGTCGAACCCTTATAAAAGGGACCATGTCGCTTGACCAAGAGGCCTTAATTTGGCTTCCCAATATAATTTTATTGATGGTTATGTGACTCATGTTCAACTTTAATATATTAATGAATTAGTTATTTTTCTTTATTAAATTAATGTAAAATTATTGTTATTTTTTTCCTTGAGTCTTGAGGAGCTCAGAAGTCTGAGTTTACAATGCCTGTACTCATGCTGCATTTGGCAATACTTCTCTAACCTATTTGGCATAAGACAACTCACACAAATACAAGTTCTATTGGTATCACATCCTTCTCCAAACAAATGGAGAAAAAAAAAAGCCAGATTATAATAGAATTTGGTTGTAGTGATAATCACTTAATTTGAGGGGCCGTTTGGTTCACGGTAATGTGAAAATATTACTGTTTTTGGTTACTGGGGCACCAAGAATAAGACAGTAATGTAAGATTATCAACAATAAAACATTACCACATAAGTGGTAATCCACATTAGATTACCAAGTTGGTGGTAATGTGGGCAAAACTTTTTTTCCCCATTTTACCCTCACCATTTTCATATGTTTCTTTCATTACCGTTTTGCCCCCATCCTTTCCCCAATTATTGGTTGCTTAAACATTTTTTTGTACCAAATTTGCTAGTTGTTTAAACATTTTTTTAATTATAGTTTTTATTGAATGGATTTTTTGTATGAAATTTTATGAAGTTGTAACATGTAAAAGTTTTATTTTATTATAACTTTAAATTTGATCACAAGGGTATTTTGAGAAAATGTGCAACAATCAATTTTTGGTATTAAAATTTAATTATTTTTAATCTAAAATTTTATCTAAATTTTAATTTGCTCAAAATTTTATATATAAAGATATTTTGAGAAATTTGGAACATTACCAAATTGATTACCATGACCAACCAAACATAGTAATGAAAGATTATCAGGAATATACGTTTATAACCAAACATGGTTATCACATACTATTATAACATTGTCAGGCATATAGCATTCTCGAACCCTATTGATTTTTTTCATACTTTCTTGATTTGATGTAATATATACAACCAAAAGACCAAAGATAGAAGCTTGGAATGCACAAGAGAAAGCGCAACCAACATAGGCCACCGGATGTCGACTTTGAAAATGATAAAACAGAGCTCTGAGCAAGTATAACAGGAGTACCAAGCTGACAAAGCCCAACTCCACCCGTTACTCCTACTTGTATTAACATGTATTGTGGCCATGGTTTTACATCTTTAGGATATTCCTCAGTAAATAGGTTTTACTAAAAACCTTATCTATCAATGAATGAATGATTGACCAAATGATAGAGATTAATCACTTTATATAAAATAAACTAAAATGTTATTTTGAGACATTTCCGCTTTAACCATTACAAACTTAGGGCTTGTTTGAATCATTTTTTTTATATATATAAAAAAAAGGGTAATCCGGTGCTACAAAACTCTCACGAGTCAGTTTTACCCTACTTCTTTTGTAAGAGGCTAATATTTATTATATAAGTTAAAACACTTTTGCTTATTTTTGTTTTGATTTTTTTTTAATATATATATATATATATATATATATATATATATATATATATATATATATATATATATATATATAACAACCAGGCCGACCTGATGTCCAGCCGCCTGATTGTAACATTTTTGTTATCTATTATATATATATATATATATATATATATATATATATATATATATATATATATAAAACTATATCTAAATAAATTATAAAAAATATAATATATATTTTTTTATACATATTTACTATATTATAGTAGTGATAGGATCAGGCGGCCGCAAGTGCGGCCGGCCTGATCCTAACACTACTCTATATATATAGAAATTTGCTACAATCAAGCCAGCCGCATTTAAGGCCGGCCCATTAACACTCTTACCTATGAGTTGTTTTGGGGTGTATGGGTATATTTGCATTTGGTGTTTGTGAGTGTTAATGGGCGGGCCACAAATGTGGCTTAGGTGGATACTAAGGACACTATATATATATATATATATATATATATATATAGGGTCATGTTACTATGAGGTCGGCCTTACTACTATTCCAGTAAGGTCACCTCATTTTCACCCATTTTGAGAGTGTTGTTTATAAATCTAGCCGTACGGATGGAAAGAATATCGAAAAATAAGATAATATATTGATTTTCATACAATTTGGTGACCGTATGATCATTCATCTTAAAGGGTGAAAATTTAACCCGTTAAGATTTCTATAAATTTTCACCCGTTAAAATGAATGATCATACAATTACCAAATTGTATGAAAATTGACATGTTATCTTGTTTTTCGATGTTCTTTCCATCCGCACGGCTGGAAACCCTAAAAACACTCTCAAAATGGGTGAAAATGAGGTGACCTTACTTGAATAGTAGTAAGGTCGACCTCATAGTAACATGACCCTATATATATAGGGATGTGATACAATGAGGCCGACCGGACATCCGGCCCCCATTGTATCACTGTTATATATATATATTTATATATATTTTAAATTTTATTTTAACTATATATATCCTATAGAATTTATCTATAAATTTTTTATAATTTATATATATATATAGATAGTTTTTATATTATCTTATCATTAGAATACATATATATATATTTCTATATATATATATATATATATATATATATATATAAGCAAAACAGTTTTACCATTATTTTGTAGGTGCTTCTTAGTGGGCCTCTTTATAATGCCATTGTTATTAGAGAATCTTGATATGCTTTCTCCAAGCTTTAGCTTCCCAAACACTTATCATTTGGGGTCCATAAGTTCCAATTTTAGCATTTAAATAGCTTTCAAGGTGGTTTCATATTTAAAGTTAGTCGGTTCTTGTTTGATTCGTTACATTACATATATACCTTAATTATTGTATTTAAAATTCATTTTATTTATGATTTATACTTATTCCTTATTCTAATCTGCATGCGTTTCCCTCTATATATATATATATATTTAAAATCATAGTCGACTACTCTCTCAAACTTTCACTTTTATGTATGAATAAAATCACAATTGTATTAATTTAAAAGAATTGCTAAAAACTCAAGACATTTCAAGCCTTTCAAGCCTTTCAAAGCATTTATATAGAACTCAATACAAACTTTGATCTTCATACCACTTAACTACAAAATACATAGAGTACAAAGTAAAGCTAAAAACAAAAGAAATACAATTATAAGTAGATAAAAAGAAATTAAAGAAAAAGATGTTCTTGTTCTTGTATGTGCATGTTGAGAACAATGGCTAGAAAGCTCAGGAGGGATAGAAGGGGATGGAGAAGAAGACGGCGAAGAGAAGGAACCGATGCTCGGAGATCTTTGAGAGCTTACCGGAGACTGGTGACAAGAAACGGAGAAGAGGAGGCAGGGTCTTGCAAGGTCAAGAGAAGACCTTGCAAGACAAGAAGAAGAAGAGGTAGGAGAGAGAGAGAGCTCAGATGAGATAGCACCATGATATATCTAGCAAGAGCCATAACAAGATCTTGCCAATAAAGAGTACTCTCTTAATCCAAAGCCAATCTTTATCAAGAGTAGTAACTTCTCATGATCATGAAGAAGCTGTTCTCCACTCTTTCCAATCGAGTTCATGACTTCCATTGTAGTGAGAAAAGAAATCAATGAGAGAGAGAGAGAGAGAGATGAGGTTTTTGTTGAGGAGGAGTGTAACAGATGGTGGAGAGATTTAAAGGAGAAGCAAAGATAAAGAGACAAGAAGAAGAGAACATGTTGGTGAGAAGGTGGGAGGCGAAGCCATCTCAATATTGATGGAGCCATGCATGGCATGGACATCCACCACACTTGGAAACCAAATCCAATGGAAACAAAACTTTTAAATTATATTTATTAAAAAAAAGTCAGTTTGGGTAATTCATTTGATTGAGAATGCTCTTAGGTTTAAGTTCTCACCCCCGTAAATGGGGGGAACAGTTTGGATAATTCACTCGCATGAAAGCCAAAGCCTCCCAAGCCTCGGAAATTCCCCACAGCATACTCTCACAATCCAAAGCCACTCTAGGGTTTATCCCCTAAGCCAAAAAAAGGGATAATCTGGTGCTACAAAACTCCGGTTATGCAGATCTATTGTACACAGTCTTATTTTGTGTTTTTTTACAAAATGTTGTTTCCACAACTCGAACTCGTAACCTTCAATTCATGTAGCGACAATTTTACCGTTGCACTAAGACCACTCTTTGCAAATTTTCAAGTCATCTGCCAATTTTACACTGTACTTTAACCACCTCAATCTTTACATTTTCTATGATTTATTATATTTACTATTTACTATTTATTTTTTTAATTTTTTGAAAAGTTTCAAGTCACCTGCCAATTTTACACTGCTTCACCACCTCCATCTTTACATTTTCTATGATTTATTATCATGTTGTACTTTAATCATAATTTTGTTTTAATGAATCATGATTCCATTAGCTTTAATGCAAACAAGGTTAATTTGGGTTTCGGTTAAGGTTTAGGGTTGGCTTGTTCTAGTCGACAATATTCAGAAACAAACTAATTAATGTTTTGCTGCCCCACAACATGAAGTAGTAAACATTAATTTCTAAACTTAAGATTTGTTTCTCTATTGAGGATTTAACTTATTTGCATAAAAAAAACTAATTATATATCCAGTAATCATGTTGTTTGTCATTATGAGCAAAAAGTAAAGACTAAACAACTGCATTATATATGACCATATATATACAAGTATGACAAAATAGCAACAATATCATCTTCTTGTCATTTCTTTCCAATTAGCCAAGAAAAGATTAAAATTAAACATTTATCTTGGCTTTACCTAGGCTTTATTTTAGATGCATTCTTATTGTTTTCTTGCCAAAGATATCAATCATAAAGAAATTAAGATAATTTATCAAGAACCCATGACTATAACATGTAGACATGCAATATGCTCCATTGGAAGGAAACATTAAGTTTAATTCCCTTGATTCTGTTTTAATTGTGTAAGATTACACTTCACAGAACCCCTGGATATATAACATATGGTTTCACAAATTAATGACATATATAATATTAATTATATGAACACCAAGTTAATGTTGGGACTGCAAACATAGTCCCTCAGATAATTAGAGAAGAGTGAAGCGGCATATATATGGTTGGTAACATTCCATGTAAAATGAAGCAGGTTAAGAACAAAATCATGCGGGCTTGGGCCCCAAAACGGACAATATTGTTGCTAGTGTGGAATGTGGGGTGCCCCAGGTTTTATCAAGCAGTATCAGAGTCAGGTCTCTCCTAGTGGTGGAGCAAGGTGAACAAAGTTCACAGAGCCTAAGAACAAAACCGTGTGGGCTCGGGCCCAAAGCGGACAAAATTGTCGCTCATGTGAAATGTGGGGTGCCCTTGGTCCTATCAGTTAATTAGAAAAGGTTTTGTCAAGTCCAAAACCTTTAAGCCTTATTACAAAAGAGTTTTTTGGAAGTTTATTTGTTGACAAGTTCATGGTCAAGTTTGGATCAGAAAAAAAAAACACACACACACATCTGTTATCCTTTAATCCCACTTTCTTAATTATTTTATGGCTTTTTCAACAAATATGTTTGAAAGCAAAGTAGAGTTCAAACTTTCTCTTATATACTATTTAATTTTTATTATACTGCATGCAGAGTTGATCATTCTGTTGGGAACTCTGGTTGTCTGCATTTGAGAATATATTTTAACTTATTTATGACACACTCTTTAATTGATTCATAATAAATAAAACTAGACAAAATACCAAGTTATAAAATTCAGTTTCTCATGATCAATGATCATGTTTCTTTTGGAAGGTGATCAGACAAGCAATGGATATATACTACCGATTTAATTTCCACTTATATATATGTGTAATATTTTTTAAAGTATTTTTGTATCTTGTTCACTCTCTCCTAATTATTCTTTGTACTATGAAAATTAAGTTCAGCAGATAAATTTAATACATATCCAGCATGCAGATAAAAAGTTTAATTCATACTAATAAGAACTTCATTATGATAAGAAAATTAAAGTAAGCCAGAGCCAGACATCTTATTGCTACATATCACTAGTGATGATTCATAAATTGGCTCTTAATTTGATGATCTCATTTGCCACAGTTGCAACCATCACAGGTGCAATTAGCTCCACACTTGCACTTCCCATCATTCTCAGCAGCAGCACCTGAGTAGTTCTCCACAACTTCTATGACCTCTTTCTCAACAATCACCATTCCGTATTGGTTTCCCTTCTTCCTGCATGCCATGAATTAAAATCAATTGATCATCATCATGCAGTTCATATCTTTTTTTTTACTAAGGCGACAAGCGCCCCCACGATGGATGTTAAGGATGAGGCCAAAGCACAGAGCACGCTCAATATGCCTAAATTCCCGCATTTGCAAGAAGGGGGCTCGATCCCGGGTTTTTTCAGAGAGAGTGGAACCCCTTAGCAAAGCAACCCGGTACCAATAGGCCTTCATGACCATTGGTATCATACATGGAGTTCATATCAAGGATATGTATAATATATATTAAATACTTACACACACTGGGTCTTGTCAGCACAATCACAGTTGCCGCAGCTAGACATGGTGATGTTGTTTGAAAGAGGAAGAAGAGATGATCTGATGAGTATGAGGAGAGTTGATTGAATGCATTGTGATGAAGAGTGGTCTGAGATTTATAGGGAATTCAGAGAGGTAGCCAGCTGCCTTGGTCTTTGTCTGTCATTGTCTTTTGGCACACACTTCTAGCAAAGCAAAGACACACCCAAATGGAATCTGAATAATATTAATGGTGGGTGATGAGATAGATGATAAGCTTTGTTTTCACCACTCCTGTCTAAATCTTCAGGTTCTTCACAAAAGTTAATTAATCTTTAATATTTATCAATGGCTTAACACTCTGCAGAATTCTCATCTTTATGCATGGAGATATTGCTTGTCATTGTTCTAAACCTTTATATCTTCATCAAAGAACCATTGCCTTGTGCTGTTGCCACTCTAAACTGTTCATTTTTTGGATTATTCTGAGCCTAAAAAGGTGACCTTGGCACAGTATTAATTCAACCAAGGATCTCACTGTACACACACGGATGAACATGTCAAACGGTCCAAATTTTGGGGCCAGCCCGAGACCGCCTGTGATGTGTCGGGCCAGCCCGCGGGCCGGCTCACCACATTTTAAAAATTTTAAAAATTAAAAGTCTAATACTCAATTTAATCTCTCTATTATACCAAATCGGTCATTTCAGTCCCTCCATTATAAATTGAGCTTTTTTAGTCCCTCTACTTTCACTGTTATAAAAATACAGTCTCTAAAAGTATATATGCAGGGACCAAAATAGCCTGAAAAAACATATGTATAGGGACTACAAAAGCTTGTGTAACATTTTTCATGAAAATATAGGGATCAAAAAGGCTCAATTTATAATAGAAGGACTACATTGGGTATTAGACCAAAACTAAAATATCTAAAAACTTAATAAAAGAATCCCAAAAAATCACAAAACTTTTACAAAATTACAAAAATCCAAAAAACTTCCGAAAATCCAAATTTATTATTATTATTATTATTATTATTCATTGAATTACAAGATGCTAAAACAGAACATAATTCCTTATTAGTAATGTGCTGGGGCTCCAAAATATATATAAAAGTAGTTTTCGGCCACCTCCTTAGAATAATAATAAATAATTCAACAATTTATTTTAATTATAAATATGACATTCATATAATTTTTTAATGATGTTATATTTATTTATAGCTCAATTTATGAATGATCCCTTCATTCATAAATTGAGCTATAAATAAATATAATATCATTAAAAAAATTGAATATATCGGTCAATTTGGTGGTGTGTATAACCGTAAGATGGATTAAAAAATAGTTTTTTATAAACTTAATTAAATTAATTTATTAGTTTATATTTAAATTTAACTTTTTTTGTTCTATTATTATTAAATATCAAATATTAATTATAATAATATAAGTTTAACTTCATTTATCGCAACCCAAGAATATATAATGTTGATGTAATGATCTGCCCTTCCTAGGAATCAAAGTAGATTTTGATTAATGAGAGAAATTGATTATAAATGGTGGGAATTCTTCAAGAGATTTTGATGGTGAGGTCAGTCACGATCGCTTCCTCTAGATCAAGGACTTCTCCCAAGATCTTTTTACGAATCGAACCTTGTTTTAAAAGAGAAGATAACCATGGAGGAAGGGGAGGCTCCGACGGTCAAGTCAGAATGGCGAGAGAGAGAGAGGGAGGTGAGGGGGGTGACTAGGCAGTTGGGTCTCTATCTTAGCTGTTCAAATCATGCCACGTGTCCATGGTTATTTTTACATCATAACACTTGCCCCCAATTCTCCAGGCCGATCTGCTTTTAGCTCGATACGATGGCCTTGAGAGTTTGTCTTAGGTTGGAGCATGATCAGATCAGAAAAATGTCTTGGCTCGCATGACTAGGAACTGTTTCTTCTAGGTAAAACCAATTAAGCTGATAGGGTCGTTGTTCTTTAGTAATATCAACCGACGGGTCACAACTTTCAATGGGCAAAGTATTTCAACTTTCGAAGCGTACGTCTTCGGCTGAAAAGTAATGGTAGAAGTTAGTGGAGGAGATGATGGTCGTGGCTCCCTATTGAATCATTTCGTAGTGTTATATATATATATATATACTGCCTACGTGTAACTCATCCACTAATACGTTTGTTTGGCGAGTCACTCGAGCCGTAGAATTCTAATTGATTACCCCTAGTGAAGCATGTTTGCGGGTAGTGCCTATAAATAGGTATGTAGAGAGCTAGGGTTTCACTTTCATCATCCTTGTTTTCACTTGTGAGAACCTTTGTCTCAGTTTGAGAAAACTCTTTAATCTTTCACCAAGTAACCTCTCTTCGCCTTCTCAAGCTGAGATAATCGAAGTTCTACCTTTAGCGACTAGGGATAAGTCCACTATCATCGAGTTAGTAGCCTCTACCATCAATTTTCCTAAACTCATCAAAATAGACGATGACTTTACAATCCTGTCACCTTTTATGGTTTGGCTCCCAAACCCTGGGGAACGGGCTAGTTCTCCTCTGCCTAGGGAACTGACCTTGTATGTAGAGTCATTCCAAACAAGTCTTCGTTTTTCCTTTCATCTATTGTTTTGTAAAATTTTATCCTTCCATAATCTGACTCTTGTTGATCAGCTTGTCCCAAACTCATAGAGGATTTTCTACATGTTCGTCATCCAGCTCCTCTTGTCCAACTATGAGCCTTCTTTTTATTGGTTTAATCTTCTTTTTGCATTGAAAAAGCATCCCAACTTTGGGGACTATAGTATTACTTCGCCACCAAGCCCGTAGATCATTCTTAGCTAAAGCCCCGTCTTCTATCCATAATTAGAAGTCGGGGTTCTTTGTTTCATCTAAATCAGTGTGGACCGTCTCGATCTCCTAGGGTTCTCTAAACACCGATTCAACTTTTAAAGCAGAGATGTAGCTTCTGGAGGATGATTAATTGGCCTTCCTCCAGAGTTAGGAGTCTCCTCTCTTAGTTACCTTAGTAACCGTAGAAAACCTCTGGATGCCCTCTTTTTTTTTAAAAAATTTATGAACTTCTTCAATTTGAGCACAACTAACCAATTGATCTTGTTTTTGTAAAGAACCGGATGGATAGACGACTATTTATGCAAGGGCTACAAAAGAAGTCAAGAGGTTCATTGACCTCGCTCGAACCAAGCTCTTTTCAGTGGAGCAACCTCACCCAAAGAAGAAACCCTAAGCCTAACCAGAGGCCCTGGCAGCTCTGATAGCTCTAGTGACCGAGGAGCTTGATACTTTTAGGGACCTGGCCCCAAGAAATCAACGTCGTAGAGTGATCCTGCAGGTGGACTCAGCGGCCGAGCCAAACACACCCTCCACTACATAAGCTCACATGGCTTCAGAGTTAGGAGGTCCCTTTTCTTCTAAGGGCAACCTCCCGATCTCTAGTATTGCCGAGGTGAAATCTCTTTTCACCTATGACATAGCCGTAACAGAGGCCTTCGTGGCCATCTCCTTAAAGCCAGATCTTGTAACTTTAAAAGGTCTCAACCATGATGTAAAACCCAAGATTTTTATTCGTGAAACAAAGGATTTAAATTTTTTCCCTCTAAATTAATTTCTTAATTAAAAAATGCAAAGGGGGCATTTTGGGGATTTACAAGCTCCAGGGGGGCATTTTGGTAAAATGGTTATGAGAGAGATTAAACAAGGAGTTAATAAATTATGGAATAATTTATTAAAGAAAATTAGGGGTTGATTTAATTAAATTTGGAAGTGATCAAATTAATTAAATTAGGAAACCCTCTAAAGGATCATGATAGGGACTTAAAAGGAAAGGAGGAGATAATTGATTAAATCTATTAAGGGGAATGCCCTAAGTTTAGTAAGGATAGGGTTTAATCAAAAGAAAATCAGATTAAATTCAAATGAATTTAAAAAAATAAAAAAAAAATTAATTATTAATTAGTTGGCTGCCAAGGGTCCATCCGTGATTTTAAGAATTTCAAGGAATAAAGGAGAATTTGTTTGTCTCTGGGAAGAGGGCGTAACCGTAATAATAAAAGTAACAAGGACTTGAGAGAAATTTCGGGTTCTCTCACAGTATAAGGACGCAAGGGTAAATATGGAAAAAATCGAGGGGGCATTTATAAAACGCCATGAGAGAATCGTGCATGATGTATATTAGAAAGATTAACAGTTGAGATCACTTGATCATTGAGTAATCAGATCACGAAGGAGAGATCCAGCGGTCCACACCAAAGAAGGCAGAATGACGGCGCCTCACCGGGCGGATACATCTCCTCCCAGTCAGCCATCTGGGCGATCGGTTCAAGATCAAGGCAAGAAGAGGGATCTCAGCCCCTCATCTGTTCTCTGGGCCGGTCCAATCTGGACCACCCATCAGGGCTGGCCGCTTGATCCGAGGCAACGATGGGAGATCGCCGTTCATCCGAGAAGAGACTCAATCCGGCGGGGCGCTGTCTCCTTCCTCCCGTCAGCGATCGCGCGCCGTGGTTGCCAAATGAAGATGCATGGATGGACGCCAGATAAGGAAGGTAGGGGGTGTGATTTCCATGCGATCTCCGTTGATAGCAATCCCAGATCTCGTAAGGATGCTGCTCGTGGCCTATAAGAGGAAGAGAAAACCTGAAGTCTGGGAGCTCATCGAGCAGCGACGGTGAACCATCTCCATCGCGGGGAAGGGGAAACCGGGAGGAAAAGGCAGAGAGGGAAGTCACCAAGACCGCGACGAACTTCCACTGTGTTCCGAGAGGTGGTGGACGTTTCAGGGAACTCCGAAGACACGCAAAGACAACGACGACCAACCTTGTCGTCTCCGATGAGTATAACCTCTCTCTGTCTTTATTTCCGACGAGCATACATATTAGGTCTGCTAGCTAGGATGATGAACGCCGAGAGAGCAACCGGAGTCCCTTGCTGAATGTGTTGAAGGACTGCATGACGGGAGACAGGCCGTGAGCGGCCAGGTTCCGGCAAGGGAGGAGGAGGTCTGCGTTTCTCCTCTCCAGACGACACTCACGGTGTCGGAGACGGTGGTGGGAGACCACTGACCGGCCACGGCATTGCCGGAGATCACTGCAGGTGTCCGGAGCGTCGCCTCCTCCTCCGTCAATGTCCAGCCTGAGAAGAGACAGAGAGATACGAGATAAGGGAGAGAGAGGAACCGTTAGAAATAGATAGTTATTCTAATTATCAGGTTAATAGTAATGTTAGATTTAATTAACTATTAACTAAGTTATTTAGTTCAACAAATAAATAGTTAATAGTTAATAACTAATGATTTACAGGTTAACGAATTATGAGATAATTACTCTTGATAAATTAGTTTATTAGTTGTTTAAAGAACAACTATTGGTTAACAAGTTAACCATAAAAAAGCCAATTAATTGGGATAAATAAATAAGTATCTAGTTAATTATCTAGATAATAGCAAGACAACTAACTAGATAATTAGTTAAAGCTAACTATCGTAGTAGCTAGCTAACATGATGGTTTATCAGATAGGATAATTAATTAACTAATTGTTTAGTTAATCAGATTGAGTAAGAGCTAATTGGATGATTAGTTTAAAACAATTATGTTGAATACCAGTTGGCTAATTGGGCTTGGGCTAACCTATTTGGAAAAAGTATAGTTTTAATTAATTGATTGAACAAGTCATGTATGGGTTCGTTGATTAATCAAATAGGTATGGTTTGATTAATCAAGTTGTTAATCTAATAGTGTGATTAGATTAAATTAAAAGACTTGTTGAAACTTGGTTAATAAATATCAATTAATCAGTGAAGGCCTTGACTAACTAATTTTTAACAAATGAATTAGTTAATTAAAGATTGGCTAATGAGTAAATGACATGGGAATGCAAGGGAAGGCTCGCAAAGTAGAATTCAGGCTCGTTAGAGCATGCATAGTAGATGTAGTATTCATGGACATGCACGCTTATTGAGATAGCAATGTATTTACCAGATTTTTGACTTGGATGCGTCGAGAAGTCCCGTGGAGCACGAGACTTTGTGACTTTAGGTAAGTACACTTGCCTTGTTTCCTCTCTTCGGAGATTTTATTGACATGTCGTTATTGTGACACTTTGCCTTGTTTTCATACATGCTTCTATGATTTTGTTGATATCTTTCTTTAGCATGTGTGATTGATTTGGGATGTTGGAATCCCTATATGTTCTGTTCTTCGTCCCGGACTCAGTGGAGCAGGTGAGCTCCTTTTTGCGGACATTCAGGGACGGGGCACCCTGGTGCTCCGGCATTGCCATGCCAGAGGGATCGATACTCTGTCCCCGCCAGCTTAGGTGGGTCGACCACCACCATATGCCGACATTATAGAGATGTGTGGCGCTACCGGCATACCGCATTCGAGGGTCAGATGGACCGGATGGTCGTTTTCTCAGCAGGTTCGCTGATGGTACTGACCGGGGGAGACGTTTGAGGAGCTTCTTTGGAACTCATCGCTAGGAATCGATTTCTTGCTTATTTTTGTGATAGACTCCTAGGGCTTATTTTGAGGGGCGTGCTCCGAGCTTGTTTTGATATTTATGATTGATATCATATTTCTTGAACCCCGCAGGGGTACTTACTGGGCTTTCCATTCGAAAGCTCATGCACTTGTTTTCCTTCCCGTTTCACATGAGATCCCCAGGCTATGACTCTAGTACTTAGGAGCGAGCCCTGGCGTGGGTCGGGATGATTTCTGCAGGTCCGAGGACCTTGGTTATCTTTCTTGTTTGAGTGAGATATTTTATTTTGTAGGACCCCTTAGGTCCTGGTATTTGTAGGGTATTTGAACCCTTGTTATTTACCTTTCCACTGAAACTCTGTTTATTTTGAATAAATTAAGTTGTTTTATTTGCATTATCTGCTTACTCACTTAGGCCTTGTATCCGTGTGGGGCCTGACTCTACACGGCTACGGCCGGTCTGCATACGTGCCCGAGGTCCCGGGATCGGGTCGGGGCGTTACACATGAGGTATTGGCCTTGTGGCTGACTCTATTAAGGATGAAGGTATGTTAGTTCTTCTATCTTCCTCTGATTTTTAATATCTCATGCTTGGTTGTTAATATGATGCTTTTTTATGGTGCAGTTCAACCTTCTTATGGCACATGACAAAGTAGTTGAGAGAGGAAGCCATGCTTAGGGTCTCGCGAGAGAGTTTCTAAAGAAGACCGAGGCCGACCTAACCCAGGCTAGGATGGAGAACTTGGAACTCCAGCTTCAAGTGACCGAACTCCAAACTAGAGCCAAAGCTCTAGAGAAGGAGATCAAGATCGAGAAGAACAAGAGACTCCGACCTCTCGATGAAATAAAAAGCATTCGTAAATTTTTAGGAACCTTTGAAGTGTATGCGTGTTACTTAAAGGAGGAACTAGAGGCCATAATGCGCCAATCTGCTGAAGAAGCTACAGAGAAGGTTGTGGCCGAGTTTAAGGATATTGAAAAGTACCATGAAGAACTTTTGGCTTTCGGCAAGGAAGCTGTAGAGAAATTCAAGGACTTGTAAGAGTTCTCGTAGGAGCTTAAAGCCTTCACCGCACAAAGGGTGATGGAGTTCAAGAACTCGAAAGAGTTTGAAGACGAAATCACCGACCTACGCTGTCAGGGGAGCTGAGGAGGGCTTCGAGATATTTAAGGAGATCATCCTTGGGCATACAGAGTTGGATCACCTCGCTAGATTTGAGGGTCTCCAATACTTTCCTTTGGCTCCCCAGAACGATGTTGGTCGAGCTAAAGTTGAGGTTGAAGTGAAGCCCGAGGTTCCCCCAGCCGAGGTCAAGGTATCTCCAGCAACCCCTCATGAATAAACTTTGTATCTTGTACATTTTCCTTTTTTTTCTTTTTGTACCTGTATTTTTCAAAAGACTCATTGAATTAATAGAGAAAAAACTTTTTGACTTACTTGTCTTATTCTTTCGTGCTTGAATAAATGAATATCTTAATTTTCTTTTCTCTAATGTAACCTGCCTGACTCCTCGAATAGCACTAAGTGTTGAACTTCTTTGGTTGTCAGCTTTAGGACTTGACTTCAACTAACATGACCGGTTTTAAATTAAAGTAGTTTTCTAGGCTTTTGTGATTAATATATGTGAATCCGATTAGGATGAATATGAATGGGGAGTTTGCCTCTCCAAGCTCGGATAAGATGACTTGCATCACTCGAAGGATAGGGGCGATCAACTCCTTCTTCTCTTCTTCTCGAGTCCTAAAAATGACCAAAAACAAACAAATCCAATGGGCTTTAATGATTCACCTGATCTAACCCTAAAAAGGATGAGGACGAGATTTGGTCTAAGTAGATGAATGTAGTGGCCTGAAAAGGGTCGTATGGTTGAGCCCTTAGAAGAGTCATCAGAGTCAAGGTCAGTAGGGTTTTACCAATCAACTTCTGTGTGCCTTGAAATGGGACGGATGATAAAATCTGGCGACCAAATTCATGTCGAAGCTCTTGAGAGTTTTAGCAATCAATCTTGGTGTGCCCTTAAATGGGACGAGGACAATCTGATCCGGCCAAGATCGAGATCAATTTGCTAAAAGGCGGTATAGTCAAGCATTAAAAAGGGCACCTTGAAAAGGTTCGTTCAAGTCGAGGACAACAAGTTTAGCGATTAACCTCTGTGTTCCCTGAAAGGGGGTGAGGATAATCTAATCCCTGACAATCGAATTCGTATCGAGGTCTTGAGGGTTTTAGCAATTAATCTTTGTGTGCCCTCAAAGGGGCTTTGGATGATATGATCTATCAAGACTGAATCCATGCCTTGAAAATGACCTTATAATCAAACCCTAAAAAGGTTCGTCTGAGTCGAGGACAACAAGGTTTTAGCAATCAACCTCTGCATGCTCTGAAAGAGGACGGAGATGATCTGATCCTTGGTGATCGAATTCGTATCGAAGTCTTAAGGGTTTTAACAATCAATCTTTGTATGCCCTAAAAGGAGACCGAGACGATATGATCTATCGGGACCGAATCCATGCCTTGAAAATAATCTTATGGTCAACCCTTGAAGAGGGTCATTCAAGTCAAAGTCTTCTGGGTTTTAGCAATCAACCTCTGTGTGGCTTGAAAGGGACGGGGGCGATCTTATCCCTGAGAACCAAATATGTACCCTAAAAAGGGTGAGGGGCCCATGAGGCACTGATGATCAGATTGCTTGATTCTAGAATGAGCGGAGGCTCTCGAGCTTGGGCTCCAGTCAATGATTGGCTAATCACATATGCAAAAATGATGGTGAATTGATTTCAGAAAAATTTCCAAGAAATCATTGATAATATCTCCTCAAGTGCTAAACCTGAAATGACCCTTTAACCAACCTCTCGCACCTTGGAGTAGTAGAAGATCCTAACCCTTTACTGGTAGGATGCTGCCTTAAGACAAGTTTTGTCTCATTTCTCCTCTAAAATATCAAACTCTCCTCGGAGGGCTTCGTCGTTGGTTCCTTGATTAAAGACTCGGGTTCGATAAATTGATATCTCGATCTCCATGGGGTTCACTACTTCTACTCCAAAGGTGAGGTCAATGGGAGTCTCTTCGGATCAATGTTCAACCTGGGTTTCATCCCTTGCACATAAGGTGCTTGGCAATTTATCCACATCCAGTTGGAGATGACTTGCTAAACCCTGGTCTCTAGACTATGAAGGATAGTCTTTTAGTGCCCTTGACCAGTCCATTAGCTTGGGGATGAGTTATGGAGGTCAGTCTCGCGTCGATACCCAATCCATCACAAAATTTTTTAAACTTCTGATTGTTAAACTGTCGTCGATTTTGTAACTTAAGTGACTGGGATGCCAAATCTGTAGATGATGGACTTCCATATGAAGTTTTGGCAAGACCACGTGTAATCTTGGTCAGAGGTTCTGCTTCTATTCATTTGGTGATGTAATCTATGGCAATGATCAGGAACTTCAACAAACATGTCTCCCTCATGTCATTTATTGTATGCCGATCGACCTTCTTGATCTTCATATTCTCAGAGGACTTGAAATGTCTCCCTCATGTCATTTATTGTATGCCAATCGACCTTCTTGATCTTCAGAAGCATGTCATCAACATATGCCTCAACATTCATTCAAATCCATTTTTGAAAGACTTTGTTTACTAGTGTTTGGAAGGTTGCCCTCGCATTCTTCAATCCGAAGGGTATGATCCTGTAGCAATAAGTTTCCTTATTAGTAATAAAAGAGGTCTTCTACTCTTCCAATCTCGGCAATCTTATCTGATTGTATCTAGAGAAGGCATCTGGGAAACTAAAGAGTTCATGCCCAATAGTGGAGTCGACTAGCTTGTTGATCATAGGTAGTGGAAAGCTACCCTTCAGACATGCCTTGATAAGGTTGGTGAAGTCAATGCACATTTGCCATTTTCTAGTCACGTTCTTCACCAGAACTATATTGGCGAGTTATTCTGGGTAATGGACCTTCCTAATGAATCTCGCTGTCAATTGCTTGATGATCTCCACTTTGGTTTATTGTTGTCATTTCAAGACAAAGTGGCTTTTGGGTAACAGGTTTGAAGGATGGGCCTATGTTTAGATGGTGCTCCATGACCCTCCTATCCATCCCGAACAAGTCTTCGGGTGACCTGGAGAAGACATCTGTATTGGTGCGCAAGAATGTCAGCACACTTTCCCTTTGTTCGCCATATAACTCTGCTCTAACCCGAACAATCTGACCTAGTTGGTCTTCAGTCAGAAGTACCGTGACCAAATCCTCTACATGCATTGCTCTTTGGGACGACTTGTCTCTGGCTTCTCCCTTTGTCTCAATATACAGGGACTCTTGTATTTTGCTGTGGAGTAGGGCCATATAACATTATCGAGTAGTCAACTGATCTCCTCTTCCTTCACCACACATGTGCTTGGTTGGGAACTTCATCAAGAGGTGGTAGGTGGAGACTGTCGCTTTCAGGGCTTTGAGTGCAAGCCTACCAACAATAGCATTGTATCTAGAGGGGCATTTAATTAATAGGAAGTTTACCATGACTGTGGATTGTTGTGGAAAACTTCCTGCTATGAGAGGGAGGGTAACCATTACTCTTGATTGCACCACTTCTTTGGTGAAGCCGACCAAGGGTGACTTCATTGGTTTCAACTTTTGTCGCCTAAGGCCCATCTTCTAATATGCTTCCTACAAGATGATGTCAGCTGAGCTCCAGCTACCAATGAGGACTCGCCTGACCTCAAAGTTGTTAATCGTTACATTGACCACCAGGGCATCGTTGTAGGGGTGATAGACTACCCCCTCAAGGTCGTCATAAAAAATGGTGATCGACTGCGCGCTTGGCTGGCAATTTCTTTCTCAATTATTCTCCTCGGGCAGACATCCGAGGATAACTCTTTCCAGCCAAGCTTCTTTCGCCTCTGCTCACCAGGCCTCCAGCAATGTAGTAAATGACCCCAATAGAAGGTTAGCCTCCTTTTTGGGAAGATGGACCATCTTTTTGTAAGTCTCTTTGAATGCATTGAGAGAGGTGTCCTTATTGGATCAGATCCTCGATATAGTCCTTCAGTTGTATACACTTCTTAGTGTCATGGCCCTGATCTCGGTGGAACCTGCAGTACTTTTTGACATCTTTTTGATTGCAGGAGAACATCATCTTGGCTGGCCATTTAATGATCCTTTCATTCTAAATTTGCATAAGGATCTCTCCTCAGTTAGCATTTAACAGGGCATAGATATGGAAACGAGTAACTACCCAGTTCTTGTTACTTACTTGGAGCTGGAACCTCGGCTTCTTGGAACGTTTCTGAGGTTCTTAGCTCTAATTTATTTTTCCTTCTTAAGCTTCTCTTGTTTGACCTCTTCCCACCTCTCCGCTTGATTCTCCTAGGCATTGATGTACTTTTCGAATCTTGCCATGAGCTCGGCCAAGTCTTTTGGTTGTTTCTTGAAGAAGGGGAATTAGAAGGAAGATCGATATAACCTTTCTATCAACGCGGCTATGGTGAAAGTCAGATTAAGGTTGAGGACCTAAATCGTCTCCATATTGAGGCCGAAGTATCTATGAAGGGCAGATGCAACTTCAAAGGCTCTCCACTTTTGCTACTCCACTCAGAGGGGGGCACGGGCCGGTTAACGCCTGGGCTCGACTCACCCGGCTTCCGCCAAAGGCCAACCCGGAATCACCCGCCATAATGCCAACCCACGGGTCGTAAGTTGACTCACGGACCCTAAGCAGTCACGGTCACGCCCGGTGACCTGTGAATCGCCCTGGCCAGATCAGAGGAATCAAGGGTCGCCCAACCCGCTGGTTAACCTGGCCGCCCCACGGCTTTTCCTTTTTTAATTTGTTTTTAAATTTGTAAATGTATATTAAAAATAGTGAAAAATAGCAAAAAAATTTAAAAAAATTTAAAAACTATGATATTTTGATTTAAAAATAGAATGAGAAAAAATTTAAAAATTTGAAAACTCTAAAATTCATTATCATACACTCATTATTCAAATATTAATAAAACCAAATAAAATTATAAAATTAAAATAAATATATAAATGACAAGCTACTTAAAACATAAGGAAATAGTCAAATAACCATAAAAAATTCTTCATTATTGACAACTAGAGAAGGCAAAAATCTCTCTTAAAGGAAAAAAAAAATCAATCTATAAAATTAATTATTCTACACTAATTATTCAAAATTAATAAAGTCAAAAAATATAAAATCACAAAAGAGCATATAAATGGCAAACTACTTAAAATTAAGGAATAAACCTTAAAAAGCCTTCATTATTGACAATCAAAGAAGGCAAAAATCTCTAATGAATGAAAAAAAGAAATCAATCTATAAATTCACTCCTATATTAATTATTTAAATATTTAAAAAACCAAAAAAATTATAAAATCACATATAAAATTCAATCAATAAAATTCACTCATATATTAATTATTAAGTTAATACTATAATCAAAGTGCCGAAATCAACTCAAAATTCTTTTTTTTTATCATAAACCCCCAAATTTCTCCAAATTAAATTGAGAGAGAGAGAGAGGGAGGGGTGTAGAAATAGAATGAGAGAAAATTTGAATGAATTTATGGAGGATGAGATAATTAAGTTTATTAAAAAAAATCTTAATTATTGCAATCTTAATTAAAGCATTAGTTTGATTGAAATGAAAGAAACAAAAATCATAATTTCTAATTTTATAAGTTTCCAAAAATTTTAAGTAATAAATTAATTAAAAAAAATAAAATTTTAAAAAGTTTAGGTGAACTAGGATCCAACTTTTTATAGTATAAATTTTTATTTTATCATTAAAACCCATAAATTTCTCTAAATTTAATATATATATATATATATATATATATATATATATATATATATATAGAGAGAGAGAGAGAGAGGGAGAGAGAGAGAGAGGCCTGGGTCCCACCTCACGGCTCAACCTCACGGACCTGCTGGTTGAACCAATGGCCAATTGGCCCGTCAGCCCGGCTGTTCAACCTCAGCCGCCACGGGTTCCAGACAGGAATGGACCCTACCGCCACTGTAGCGGGCCGGGTCCGGTTCACCAACCCGGCCCGCCGGGTCACCCGACCCGGCTGGTTTTGCCGGGCCGGTTCCGGGCCGGTTCCGGGCCAAATCGGGCCCGTGCCCCCCTCTAACTCCACTCTCATCAGCATGGCTGATGTCTTTCTCTGCTTCTTGCTACTGATGAAATGGTTGATGAATAGTTCAGTTAGCTCTTCAACGGAAGAGATAGACTCAGGGGAGGTTAGTGAACCGCATCTGGGCCACACTCCGTAGGGTGGTCGGGAACGCCTACACATGATGTTATCTGAGGCTCCATGGAGCAGCATCATGGCCTTGAAAGACTCCAAATGGTCAATCGGATCCTAGGTGCCATTATATGTCTCAATCGATGACATCTGAAATCCCATTGGGAGCGGGGCATCAAGAATTTTGAAAATAAAGTGGGAGATCATGCAAGCGATGTACCTATGTCATTCCCTAGTTTTTTGGGAGACAACCTTGAATCGAACCATTGGGGAGTGCTCGGGTCATGCTTGAGGTGACCCAGTACTGCTTGATGATGGGATGATCTCCACCTGTCTTCTTGTATGGGTCTTGTCTTTGGGTTCCGAGACTCGTGTAGCTAAGCGTCACCCTACCTCCGATAATTCTACCAAAGCGTTTCTAACCGTTGTGGGAGTTGAGATGCTTGTTGCTCTATGATCCGAAGTGCTCGGGTGAAAGCTTCAATCTTCTCTTCAAGAACTTGATACCTCAAGTCTTGGGCTTCACCTCCTAGGATCTTGTTCTAATATTGGTGAGTTTCTTTAGCTTCTTGGATGACCATTGTGTCTTGTTGTGCTTTCTTCGATCGGATCAGCGATTTGACTTTGCTTGCTTCTAGCCATGGTTGAGTTTTATAGATTTCTTGATCAAGAAGATAATCATTCCCCACAAAGGGTGCCAAACTGGATGCAATGATCTGCTATTCCTATGGATCAGAGAAGATCTTGATCAATGAGAGAGATTAATAAAAAATGGTGGGAATTTTTCAAGGGATTTCGATGAATCGGTGATCTTTCTTCTTCTTCTTTGCTCTACTGGATCAAAGACTCATCCTAGGATCAATCTTCACAAATCGAACCATGTTCTGAAAGAGAAGAGAACAGTGGGAGATATGAGATCCAAGCATTCGTGCTTAGGGGAGCCTATGATGGTTAAGTTAGAACTCCAAGAGAGAGAGAGAGAGAGAGAGAGAGCAGATAAGTTTAGATCATTTACCAGTGAATTGAAGACCTCCTTTATACTTTGCTGGAATGGTCAGCCAGATATTGGCGTCCTTAGGGGTTCATCCTCCACCATCAAATGACTAGGTAATGATCTTCTATCTTAGCAGTCTCGATGATGTCACATGTTTATGGTTATTTTTACCTAACAACATATAGATAGATAGTTCAAATAGACCTTTTGGCCAGAGTAGAGGATACTTTTGAGTATGATCTTGATTGCATATTATTAAACATAATACTTAATATTTATTAATTAAAAAATATTGATGTAAGTATATAATTATGTATTTTTGAGAAATATAGAAAACCAAAAAATAAATTTTAACATATCTTTACAAAAAAATCCCAATTGAAGATATGTTATAAGACAAAGAAGATTTAAATGTTTTTAATGACTTGTCCATATTTATTAAAAAAAATATTTATATATTCTGTAGGGTCTAAATTCAATATAACAATATCTCTGGTCGGACCAAAATTGATCAACGTTGGCACATATATTTCAAAATATTTTCCAGATAAAAAAATGACAAACCATAAATATATATATCTATGCATTAAAATTAAGTAGTACACGTGTATATATATATAAGATCATGCAATTAATGCCAAATAAATTTATTCAAAGCATAGAATTGAAGCAGCATGTAGCAGCATTACACGGTAATTAAAAGACATGATAATTTATCATAAATAAAATGTGATTTATCCACTTATTTCAAAAAAAAAAAAACATGACAATCAATAACTCCATACATTTCCTTTTTTTCCCTTATTCTTGATGCAGGTATATGCATGCATGGAAATAAAGTTATATATGGAAACCCCAATAAAAGTGCTTAATCTTCTTGTTTCTTGTTCAAGTCCTCTTCAAGCTCAAATGCAGAGGTAGGGAAGGTCCTGTAAAGCCCTGCAGGGGTCTTACAGACAAGCTTCCCAGTTGGAGGGTCATCTAAAGAGATCTCAGTCAGGGTGATCCAAATAAGGAGCTCTTTAGTCTTAACACCAGTGAGCTCCCTGATCTTGCCCTTCTCCACATAGGCAGTGATCTCTGGTGCATAGGACACCAGCTTCCCTATCTTTTCAAAGCAGTGCTCTATCTTCTTCTGTTGTTTTAGCCACACAAAGCCAGTCTCCTCTACATACCCACACTCAATTATGTCCTTCAGTGGAAGGAGTCCTCTGGGGAGCCCTACCTCTTGTAACAGGAACTTGGACTTTTCTTGGCATTTCTCATCACCATAGTAGTACTCAGCCTTCTGTTTCAGCTCTTCTGTGATAATAAGGCTACTCATCTCTCTTAATTTCTTGTCTCTAGTTTGAGCTTTGTGTAAGGTATATATAGCCAGTGGGCTGTTTCATTGCCCATTAACTATGAAAGAATTTCATTTATGCCCTGAAAACATGGATGTTGACATGCATAGGGACTGCTAACTAGAACTAAACTCAATTAATTAACCATCTCTTGTTCACTGCATGGAAATCTTTATAGTATAGTATATATTCTGTGATATATTGTTCATTGCATGCATGTTTTTTCATTTCTTTGTGCTTACTATAAAGAAAATTAAGAAGGGCAAAATAAAGAGGAGTTGGTGGGTTGTGACCTATAAACCAAATTACTCCTCTTAAGTACTTACATCTTTCACAAGTTTGAATATTCATCGATCTTCTTAAATTGATATTCAATTATTGATCGATTTCACCTAATGCCATATATCTAGTACTTATTTACAAAATTTTAAAGCCTTGTCTTCTGCTTATTTAGCAAGTAAACTCAATTTTCTTCATACACTTGGAACAAGAAACATCTCCCCTTAAGCTATGGTTTTATAATTTAATTAACCAAATGTTTAAGATGAGGAATTAGTGGGTCACATTAATATGCAAGAACTATGCGCTAGCTACTAGAATATTGTACACTAACATCAATCCACATCTTTCATACATCAACCTAGAATACAAATGTTGACAATTCCAACACATGAAATTATATGCAAGTTCATGAAACAATAATGTATTTTTTTTATTAGGAATATCTTCTTCACCAAAGAACAAGTGGTTGTCGAAAATATAATATGATCACTTTATTACTCTCAAGGACTATTGTACGTGTCGATCATTTATCGATGTTTTTTTTGTATTTTTGCAATAAATCCTTAGTTTATTCATTTTTAAGGGGGGAAAAATTTTCATGGTTACTTGTGATGTTAGGCTAATTAATATTGTTCATGGTCCAATATTATTCAACCACTACACTCCTTCCTGTGAATCCCTCACCAACCTTTATTTATTGTTGCATGTGACCAACATAATCTGTCATAATGCATACAAGGTCCACAAAAAAGCCCTGAATGTATAGTTTCTCTCAGAGTTGAAACCTCAGAGATTAAAACATACTTAACAATATTAGAAAAGGAGAGAAAGATATAGATTTAATGGAGTTAGTTGATGTGTCTGCTTTGCTTAGAAAAACAAAACAAAAAAATATCTCAACCTTCACCGGCTCTTGAAAATAATGCATATATATGGCCAACAACATCAATAAATTGATCATTACTTTATACTCTTTATCATCTACAAGGAAAGATGACAATTATAGTCATCAGAAGGCATAGTAATGGACGATGTCTGAATGCCATAAAAAGTTAAAAGTCTTCAACAAATAAACAATCTCTTAGCTTCTATTTTTCCCTACACTGCAACTTGGTAAGGTTCCATGTGAACCACTTTCGTGGCATTAAAAGTCCTCTCAGAGAGCACCCCTACAGCATGGTACCCCTTAACTTCTACAAGAGGTTATTAATGAACAGTATGCTTGAGTACTTAGTGTAATATTTGAATTTACATTTGAGAATAGAGCAACCTTGGAAGTGATTTGTTTCAATGAGTATTAATATAATATTGTTGGGGAGGTGCAAAAATAGTTGAGTGGGGTCATTAGTCCATATCCTACCATTAAACTAATGGTGTTGTTGGATGTTAAGCCTATCATACAATTATTTAGATTGAATTTACATAGCAAGTTGGCTTAGTATCAAACCATGATGGAGATAGGGAACCACATATTGGAGCTAAGTAGTTTGGTTTAATTAGTGATGTTATAATAGACTAAACATTCCTTTTGAAAAAAAAATAATAATAGAAAGATTTTTCTTAGAAAATCGATAAACCTCATTTGTTGAAAATATAGATAAAGACTGATGATATATAGCAAAGATGTATATGGTGATTTTGCTCTATCATATATTCATAATCATGGTAGTTGATCATATGAACAATATATAGGTACATTTTTTTTTAATAATAAAGTGGGCATTCATTTATTTATAAAAGTAGAGGTTTCGTTAAGGGATTCTTTGTGAATCCGATACAGTGAGGTTTGACACCCCCAAATGTAGATGTTCCTCCAGCTCTGGGTATCCTCAAGATCTGCGCCTAGGGGATCTTTCGGTGAGTCCTCGAGCGTGAATTCCAAACTCCGCTTCACTATGGACTCCATCGAGAGCAGCTTCGGCCTTTTAGATGCTTGAGCTGAATAAAACCAGGATATGGTTAGGAAATAGATATCACGAATAGTTTTCACAAAAACACAATGTTTGTTATGAAAACATCTTCTATTACATTCCAACCACACACTTCAGGCGATAGTCATAGAGAGAAGGTTCCACCCCTTGTAGGATTTACTCGGCAATTGAGCAGTGACCGTATTAGCCGTTCCCCCCATAGATCTTGTATCAATTAGGGTGTGGTACCCAGCTGGAAGAGCTGTGAGAAGTGTTGCCATACTCTTGTAGTATAGCTACAATGTATGAGCAGGTGTTCCACTATTTCCTCTTCCTTGTCACATAGGTATATAGCATGTCGAGTGTCATTCCAACCTTTCTTATATAAGTTATCCAAATATGGAGGATTTTGTTGTTCAAAGGTGTGAGCCACATGAATAGCTTGACTTTGTTGAGGCAAGGTTGTTTCCAGAAGCTTGTTATAAGTGTTGGTCTGGTGCCACCATCCTTAAAAAATCTGTAGTGTGGTTTGACTGTGAATGATCTTGTGGTTGTTAGTTTCCAACTCCTTGTGTCTTCCCCATTCCCTGATTCATTGAGGACTTGTATGATCAGTGAGTCAATCTCATTTATCCATGTCTCTGATAATGGCCCACCTTCAACAGGAAGCCCCCTTAAAGCAGCTCCTGGTTTGACTCCTATATCGTGCAACCAGGTTCTTATCACTCTCTCGGAGTGCGGGGTATAGCACATACAGTAACTTGTCATCTATCCAGTTATTGTACCAAAGGAAGGTAGTCCTTCCCCTACCCGGCTTTGCGGTGGTGTTGTGCATTAGTGCCCCTGTGTTCTGGGAGATCCCTTTCCAGAAGTGAGATGCCGTTGTTGGCATTTTCGGAAGGGGTTAGGCTCTTGGTCTTGAAAATATGTGTATCTCAACACTTGTGAGTAGATTCCAGCCTCTTCCAACAGCAGTCTCCACCACTTTTTTTCTCAAGCATAGCCCTATTAAAACAACTAAAGTTTAAAATCCCCCAACCTTCATAATCCTTAGGGTAGCAGATCCTTTCCCACTTCACCAGATTATATGTTTTAGCTTCCATGTCCGCTTCTTTCCAAAGGAAGTTCCGTTTGATCGAGTCAATCTGGTTAAATATCACCCATTCATGTAGGCGGTATATAGAGATCCAGGGATTAGAGATAGCAGAGATCACTGAGTTTAGTAGTGTGATACAGTCACCTAGTGATAATAGTCTTCCCTTCCATGAGGAGATTCGGTTCCTGTTCCTGTTCCTATTAATAAGCATTATCCAGTCGAGTTTCCTCTTCTTGGTGCCTAAAATAGGTAGGCCAAGGTAGGAGATATTGGACAATTGGCTTGTCCTACATCCCATGATGTTCCCCAGTTCTTGGGGGATATATGTGCTCGTCCGAATGGGTACCACCAGGCTCTTGTGGCATTTTATTCGCAACCCCGACAACCCCTTGTACATGTAGAAAATCAATTTGAGTGTTTTGAAATGCCTGACCCCCCATGTGCATAGGACTAGTAGATCGTCAACATACTACAACTAGGAGATCTCTGTGGTGCCGCACTATATCCTTTAAAGATATTGGCTCTTGTTGTATTTGTGAGCATCATGCTGAATAGGTCTGCCATCAGCACAAACAGCAGTAGGGAGAGGGGGTCTCCTTGCCTTAGGCTCCATTGGTGTTGCATATATCCTTTCGAGTTACCGTTGAGTATCTTGGCCTTCGATGAATATAAGTTTTCTTTGATTCAACTCATCCACCTTGGGTCAAAACCCCTTGCCTGGAGTATATCGAGCAAGAACTCACAATCTACCATATTGAAAGCTTTCTCGAAGTCTACTTTCACTGATGCTGCGTTCGTTCTGCTTTTCTTCATTCTAAAGATTAGTTCTTCCGCTGCTACTATATTGTCATGCATGCAGCAACCTTTAATAAAGGTTGTCTGCATGTTATCCACCAGTCTTTCCATGTAATGCTTAATTAGTCTGTTTGCTAAAACCTTAGTGATGATTTTCATCAAACGGTTTAAAAGAGTGATAGGTTTGTAGTCTAAGGTAGATGTTGGGGTTGTCTTCTTTGGAATGAGGAAAATATACTCCTAGTTTAGCCTTTCCAGGTTGGCAGACCCTTGGTGTATCTCTTCGAAGATTTTCATCATGTCCTCCTTGATAAATGGCCATCCGTGTTGGTATATGGTTATGGGTAGCCCATTCGGGCCCAAGGTATTATCGAGGCATAATTCTCGTATCATTGTCCAAACCTCCTCCACAGTGAATGGTTGTTCCAATGCCTGTAGGTCTATCTTCCCTTTATAGAAGAAGAGTCTGTTCCAATCTGTGGTGTATCGAGAGGTCCTCTTGGTGCTAAATCTCCCCCTGAAGTGTGCGGTTAGTTCCACAACAATGTCCTCATCCCCTTTAATAATAGCCTCTTCCAACTGCAGCTTATGTATCCAGTTCCTATTTCTTCTTTCATTCGCCACAACGTAGAAGAATTTAGAGTTTTGGTCACCCACTCTTAGCTATGTTATTCTAGAGCATTTCCCCCAATGGGCTTCCTTTGCTATAATTATGGCCCTTATTTTCCCTAAGCCTGGTCATCTTTTCTTGTTCCTCCTCTGGGCTCAGGATTGTTGTTTCAGTTTTCAAGTCAAATCTTTCTAGGGCCCGGAGTATCTCCTTTTTCATGGCATCCTCCTCCTGTCGCCTTTGTGACTGTCATTTCTGTAGCCTTCTTTATATGAGTATAATCTTCTTGGATCCTGTGAAAATCCCGCTTCCAGGGAAGTCCGCACCGCACCACTACCCTTGTATTAAGTCCCAGAACCCTTCCATGCTGGCCCAGTGATTGGACATGAAATGGTCTTGTCGTAGGTCATGTTTACCACATTCCAGGGCTATCGAGGTGTGATCCGATTTTATACTGGGCAGACCTGTTTGCTAGATTCTTGAGAATTCGGATGGCCGGTTTGCTGATAATAGGAATCAGTTGAGTCTTATCAATATTAGATTATTCTGGCCATCAAACCATTTGTATTTACGACCCCACAAGGGGGGATCCCATAGTTGGTGGTCAATGATCAAATTGTCAAAATCCCTCCTATTTTGAGTATTATGTGTTACCTTGTTAGTGTCATTAGCGACTCTGGTTGCATTAAAATCCCCACTCACAATCCAAAGGCCGCTCTATCTAGTTCTGATCTAGTGGAGTTCCTCCCATAGGCTTTCTTAAGGTTCATATCGCATGGTCCGAACACTGTTGTGCACGTACATCCATTTCTTGAGGTTCAAGTGGTTTTTTAAGATTGTTGATATACTGAAGTTATCAATATATAAGCGGATGAGGTTGAAGCGGCCGCTATCCCAACCCATGCAACAGCCCGCCAAGTGCCAACCGTTGGGAGAATATTTTATCTTCATACGGAGGGCCCCCAATGCTTCGCCATATACAATTATCGACGAGGCTAATTTCGTCTCTTTTAGACAAAATATGTATGGCTTTTGTGTTTTTAGGTAGTCCCGTACCAGGAAACGCTTTTTTGTTTCCCCAGGCCTCTTACGTTCCATGATATCATCTTCATATATATGGATATATTCGTCCTTCCCTGCGGCCATCGAAACAACTTAGTTGCTGCCTACCAAGGAGTAGCTTTGTTGCTCTCCTTAACCTTGAGAGTTCTCTCGGCCTCCATGCGGCGCATGTGTTGCAGGTAAGTGTCAATATTCTCTTGTTGCCTCAGATCTACACAGGGCGAGTGATAATATATAGATCCATGTCAGACCAATCAAATAAAGTGAGCGGAATAGTGGATAAGGAAGAATCCATACCTTCAAGGTTAAGGCGATCCATCCTCTGCTTCCCCATCTCTGGTGTCCTCATCCCTGCTTCTGGTACTAAGGGGGCTTTATTTTTCCTAAGTAGCCCTTTCGGTCTTACAGCTATTTCCCCTGTTGTTGATTCTTTCCCTGCCTTCAGAACTTGATTTACTCCTTTTTTTTTCTTTTCCTTATCCTTAGCATCTATCAACTTCATTGTGAGGTTTGGATGCCTCTGTTTTATCAGGTCCTATGTGTCATAGGTAATTAGGTTCCAATTATTGTTAACACATCTGAGTGATGTGTTATTGAGATCTAGGAGCCCATGGTTGACCAATTCCAAATAAATTTACTGTAGTTCTTGGGAACCCAAATTGTGATATTTGTTGTTTGGGTTGATTTATGGGTGAGCTTTGATTGCTAATATGAATGGGGCTTTGTATCAACTTTTCATTGAGTTAAGAATCCAACCCATCATTATCGTGGCCTTCCCCGTGTCGCCACAATGTTGGCTTCACAGATGGGCTAACGTGGGCTCGAGATATCGCCTCGGGCCTGTTTGTCCAGTAGCCTATCTTCCCTTGATTTATGCAGTCAATCCTTAACCATTTGCATGCATCGCGATTACCCACAAGCCCCTACCGTTGGAGGCAATTGTCTCCCTTCACTACACGCATGCACCGAACCCCCATCACGTAAGTGATCATTCGCAATCCCTTCAACTCCGTTTGAAATGTGTCCTGACCTTTCCGTCGACTGACACTGTCCGCTGCAACCCTTCCTTATATAGAGGATGATGTGAGGAGTATGACGGTCCTTCGCTAACACCTCGGATCAGTTTGAAGATGCCCCGTTCATGGCATCCCGGATCACCACGCAAGTGGTTGATCTCGCGGCTAGGAACCTTCGGTCCTACATGCCTTCATCGGCATGCTGCTTCCCTTTTTCCCCGTCGAAAACCTCCTTCGGGGGCCACTATTTGCACATGTTGCTCCCTGCTCCCCAACTATCGGAGTGGTTCTCTCCTCCGCTACACCTTCATCTCCCCACTGTTATGATGGTTGGTCGTGATCCAAGTCGATCAGGTTCTTGTGCTTTTGAGATCATATGTTACAAAGTATGTGGCATGGCATAATCTGACCTCGTCGGACTCTCACGGCCGCTCAGGTGTCAGTCATTCGCATAAACACCGTTGCAGGCCCTATATGAGGTGCCCCGGCTGTAAGAATTGGCCGCAAACCTCAATTCTCCCCGTCGGGGTTCTCATCATTGGCAGTGAACACCGTGTGTGCCCTGATAGCAGAGGTTAGTGTGCTTGCTGCACCGATGACCTTGGTTGGCCTCTCTTCTCCCTTATGGGCTTCCGACGCTTAAAGTGGACCTTTGTCCACTCCTCCTCTTCAAAGCCGGAGTTCGTCAGTTGTCCCCGGATGTTGCCAGTGCCGAAGCGATGAAGGGCCGTTTGTCCTCGCCGGTTACCACCGCTGCGTATGAAACACCTTCTCTTCGAGGGTTGAGCTCGTTGTCCTTGTTGGTACTTTGCCTAGGGATGCCTTGGTTGTCATTCCCTGGCAGCACTGAAGTTGTTTGACGCTTCCATATATGGGCCATTTAAGTCTCCTTCACTTGCTCGGTCGTGCGTCGCGGCTTGTTGGGAATTGTCGTGTCGTAGCTCCTCAACTATTCCTATTATTCCAACTCAATATTTTTTAAGCGCAGTTTTCGGGATATTCTCAAATGAGCATGTTCATAAGAAGAAAGAGAGAGGGCATTCACAAGTTGAGGGGGGCACGGGCCGGGTTTTGGCCCGGCCCGGCCCGGAACCGGCCAAGAAAACCCGCCGGTCAAAGCGACGTACGGGCCGGGCCAACTGAAACCAGAACCGGCCGCTACAATAGTAATGGTTTCCAACCCGTGACGTGGGTTGACACAATTGACCCTGGTCAACCCGCCTATTTTTCAATTTTTTAATTTTTTAATTTTTATAAACACATGTAAATATCATATATTTTTAATTGATTTTTTTAATGTTTGAATAATTTGGTAATGATAATAAATTTTATAGATTTGAGTTTGTTTTCCTTAAAAAGAGATTTTTTACATTTTTGATTACCAATAATTAAGGTTTTTCATGGTTATTTTCTTATTTTAAATAGCTTGCCATTTATATATTTTGTGATTTTATAATTTTTTTGATTTTTATAAAGTTTAAATAATTAGTGTAGAATAATGAATTTTATATATTGATTTTTTTTTCCTTCAAGAGAGTTTTTTGCATCTCTAGTTGTCAATAATGAAGTTTTTTTTTTGTTATTTCATTATTTTTTAAGTAGCTTGCCATTTATATGCTTTTATTTTGTTTTATATATATATATTTTTGGTTTTCCTAATATTTGAATAATGAGGGTAGGATAATGAATTTTATAGTTTTCGATTTTTAAAAATTTTTCTTATTCTATTTTTATATCAAAATTGTAAAATCCTAGAATTTCTTTCATTTGGAATAAATAAAATCTTAATTTTGGAGGTTAAAGTAATTTTCCCCAAAAACATGAATTATTTGAAAAATGGAGATTTAATAAGTTAAAATCCCTAATTAGATTTAATGGTGGTCACCAAGGGTATTTTGGTAATTTAGAATTTAATTGGAAAACCTAAAGAGGAATGAATCAAATTATTGGCATGATTAACCTAAATTGCATGGATGATTAATTTAATTAACTAAAGGAAAGATTAGTGATTGGTATAATTAAAGGAAAGATGGAGTAATTGATTAAATTCCTAATTAAAATAATTGGGGCTTTACAAAAATAACATAGTTTTTTTACATTTTTTTACATTTTTTTGTAATTTTTTAATATACATTTAGATATTTTAAAAAAATTTAAAAAAATAAAAACCGTGAGCACGTACGGTTAACCGACGGGTTGGGCCCGCACGGTTATATACTATTGTCCGGGCCGGTTACGGTTCACCCTAAGGTGACCCGTGACTCACGAATCAATGAGTCAACTCCGGCTGGCTACTTTCATCAGAATTGATTCCGGTTGGGCTTTGGCCGGCGAACGGATCAGCCGGCCTGGTTAACCGGCCCGTGCCCCCCTCTATTCACAAGAATCACAACCAATGATAAATTGTTTCCCAAAGTTTTTTAAATATTAAGTATGACGTGTACCTTTAATCTAGTTATATTGAAACTCGGAGCGAATTGGATTGAATGCATTAACATCTATTTCTATGCAAGGTTGTAAACTAGAGTGAGCCTAGCTTTAGATGGTGTTTAGTGAAAAATTTGTGTCACTATTTATAATTAGTGAATAATAAATAAAGAAAAATGATAATAAATGATCATATTACCCTTACCATATTATTAAATAATTTATAGACTGAATTAAGAGATTTTTAATGAATATATTAACAAAATTATTATTATTATTATTATTATTATTATTATTATTATTATTATTATTATTATTATTATTATTAAAAATAGATAAACCATGTTTTATTTAGAATTTGGATAATAGGTTATATGCCATTACAACTGGCTTAGAAAAAAAAGAAAAAAAAAATGCATGCTCCCTAGTTATGTATAATATACAATTCTTCCCCTTGTGTGCTGCTGTCTTCCGTTAGTGTGATATTGTCCACTTTGGGACTACACCCTCATTGTTTTGTTTCTGGATTCAACCCAAAATTAAAACCTCACACTAATGGAGATGGGTCCACCCTATATCAACCCCTATACTTCTCCTCCAATAGTCAATGTGGGACTATATTTGCATTCCTAACAAGGAGATCATATAATCGAGGATCAAGGGTTGTAACAAGTGCCAAATATTCTAGGGTGAAGAATCCTCTACCCAGTTATCCAACCACATATTTATAATACTCTCATTTCCTGGAGTGGTGATGATATTAAGGTATATTGCCTCCTGATTGAGGCATATTCCTTTCTAAACGAAGAATGCTCTTATCTAAGCCGCCTTGTGTTGCTTCTTTAAAAATTAATAAGAGTACTTGAAAAAAAAAATTACATGATATCTTCTCCATTAATAGAATCCTTCACTACCATTTCGCTACCAGTGCCTCGTTGAACACTCCAAGCTCCAATATTCTCCATCCTTCTTGTTTTTTTTTTTTTTTGTTTGCATAGTTTATCCTAATGTATCAGTCGATAGACATGCTTTTCGCATATTTACACCCCTCCATAAGAAGTCCGGATAATATTGAAGAGCCATTTAAGGCTACCTCACGCAGCATTGAAGGTTGTCGGGTGGTACACTAGTTAATGAAGCATGGGTAGTTTTACAAAAGAACTACATGACACTTGAAAGTTGAAATGCCATCTAGGGATGTTTTGAAAATTTCATGTTGATTTTTATCTACTGATGTGACATTTATGTCATTAGCAAGGTTTAATTAAAAATTTTGGTTGATTAATTAAGTTTAGTCTTGGTTTATAAAGTAGGTTCATGTGTGTTGGTTTTGGAAAGTAAAGTGTATAAAAAAAGATATTTTGTTATGTTTTATGTTATTTTAATGAAAAATAATTAGATGATTAGTTGGAAAATAATTGAGACTTAAAAAGTTACTTTTATTTGAGTGTTTATTTGAAAAATGAGATTAAACCGGTTTAAAATCAAAACAAACATGGCCTTAACTTTGAGTCAAGCCTGAAGCACGCACAAACAAAGGTTACATAATGACATATGTTAATAATAAGAAAATGATTAAAGCCAATTTTAATCCCTGTATTTTGACCCAATATTCATTTCCATCATGTACTTTAAAAATATTTGATACGGTCCTTGTATTTTGAGGTTTTTGTTCGAATACGTCCCTAGTGTTGAAGTGGCGGCCGCGTGGAATTTAGTATTTACGGCGTGGCGGTTTTGCCATGTGGCGAGGGGTTTGAATGGCGTAATGGCGTCTTGCGCGTGGCGTGATAAAATGGATTTTGAATAAATTAATTTTTCAAATGATGATATGGCATGCTGATGTGGCATGCCACCTAGAATAAAAAATTAATTGTATTACATTTTGTATGCCACCTTTTATCTTTGTATAAGACTTAGGATCGTATTTGAACAAAACCCGAAAATACTGGGGATGCATATCGAAGATTTTTAAAGTAGAAGGATGAATACTGAATATTTTGAAAAAGCGACTGAACCAAAAATGGCTTTAATCCATAAGAAAACCTATTGGTGGAGTATAAAATAGAGAGAGATAAAAATAATATATTAAATTAATGTAAATATTTACATATATATAAAAAAATTAACGTTTAATATAAAAAAAATTATTAACAACGTATCTAAATTATCAAACACAAACTAAAAAGATAGTGTTTACTGTAACAGAAATTAGCGACAGATTTTAGAATCCACTGTTAATTTTCTTTTCCCCAACAAAAATTAGCAGGGAATTTTGACATATCTACATGCAGTTATTAATAATAAATTTTCTTAAACTATGTAAATTAGCAAACATATATATATATTTTAATGACTAGTATGATCAAAATACTAAAATAATAGCTAGGTTCAGATGTTTGGAATCAATGCTACATGGAAGTTCAGGATCCACTGTTATTGTGAACACCCTGCGGGGGATCATGCAGTTGGAGCATACAAACCATTGCAATTATACATGTATAGAGAAATGAAGGTGTAATGAATATAGTTCACCTAGTGCTTGGTGGGGAAATTTATGGAATAAAAGAAGATTCTGCCAGAGGGAGACATACAATCAATAGAAATATTGGAAAACTTAGATGTTGTGAAAGGGAAATCCTAGAAATTCTAGAAAAGATGGATGTTGTGGAAAAGGCCCCCACAATGAAGGAGGAAGCAGACACGGACAATAAAAAGGAGTATGATAGAATAATACTGCACGAAGCAATGTTTTTAAAACCGAACCGAAAAACAAACAGGCCTCACAAATAAATCACAGGTCAGTTGATCTAACCGGATGACATCATATATATATAATTTTATTATTATACAACTAATACATACAAATTCTCATTTTTGTGGGTTATATAATCAATTTTCCCTTATAAAAATCCACTAGAATTCAGAAGAAGCTATAACATGCATACATGATAAGCTCTATTAAAGTAAAAAAGATATTAAACTATAATCCTTTCAAAAAATCAAGGCTATCACTACTAAATTATAATTAAAAAAATTTTAAAAATCCAAATGAAATCCTAACCCTATGACCGATAATAGAGACAGATGGAAAGAGCTGGAGGAGTGATCCAGACCGTTGATCGTGGCGATGAAGGGTCATCCAGATCGCGAGAGCATCACTGCCCAATCAATCGTCATCGCCCTCCACTTCCCTCTTCTCAACAAGGACGACGTCCGCGATGCCACCCTCCCCCTCGAGCTCCACCACCGTGTCCCCACTCCCCTCCTTAACAACCTCTCCTACTCCGTCCTTTGGCGCCTCGCCGACGCCGCCTCGGCCTCGCCCTCATCATCGACTCCCCCCTCTTTGTGTATCCAAGAATTCCTATGCTTTGTGTATCCAAGCTCCATTCCGCGCCATTGTATCCATGGCTGCCGCCATGAGAAGGGGCTCGGAGCCTCATCCTCGCCTTGCGTTGACTCCTCCACTCTACTGCCACCTTGGAAACAAAAAAAAAGGATAAAAATCGGGGTTTGCCCAATTCGGCGGGTTTGGGTGGGTTTGATCGGTTTGACTTCCGATCAACAATCCACACAAACCCGAACAGGACAGTTCCCGATTCTGCCGATCTGATCGGCCGGTCTCGTCCAGGTTTAAAAGTAATAGGAGGAAGAATCATACTGGCGGCAAAAGTCAAGAATAACATGGCTACAACAGGGATATCATAACACCAAATTCTTCCACGAGGCCGTTAATCAAAGAAAGAACATAAATTGGATAAACAAATACAGCATGAGGGCTCTACAATTGGAACGCATGATCAGATCACGAGGGCAATAGTATCACACTTCACAAACCTCCTCGAGAAGAACAAGAACTGAGATACAAAACCTCATGAGACCGACTATTTTCACAAGAACAACCGGGATCTCTCACACCTTGATGTTCCCTTGAGAGAAGAGGGGATCAAAACAACAATAAACAAGCTGGAAGCAAAAAAGGTACCAGGTTCTGATGGCTTCCCAATGGCCTTCTACCAATAAGGATGGAACATAATAAAAAATGACATCCTCTCCATGTTGTTTGAGGATTTTTTCCATGGAACAATAAATATGGAAAGACTAAACTTGGCACACATCCTCCTGATCCCTAAAAATATTTCACCGAAAACAATAAAAGACAATAGACCCATAAGTCTAATCAATTGTTCCCTTAAGATTATATCCAAGGTACTTATAAATCGGCTCAAAAGAGCATAAAATAACCTTCATATATAAAGGGAGATTGATACACAACAACATTGTGGCATAAGATGAGCTTATCCACAAGATGAAAAAGGATAACACCAATGTTGTATTGATCAAAGTGGATTTTGAAAGAACATTCGACACCATGGAGTAGAACTTCCTCTTGGAAGTTCTGCAAGTAAGAGGCTTCAACTCCAAATGGACGTGATGAATAAGGATGTTACTCTACTCATCCAAGGCTAGATTCCTCATCAATGGTATCCCCTTAGGATATGTGAGAAGCAAAATGGGATTACGACAAGGTGATCCACTCTCACCGTTATTATTTGTACTGGAAAGAGATGTGCACTCCACTATGTTCAAGGAAGTAGTTATAGCAAGCATATATGGTGGGGTCCGAATTAGGCAAAACAGGGAAGACACAATGACATCCTTCCATATGAAAATGACCTCCTACTCTTCAATACTAGAGAACTTGTTGAGTTAAGAATACTAAAACTCATCTTTTATCCGTTTAAAGGACTCTCTGGACTAAAAAATAAATTACAACAAAATGTTATTATCCCAATAAGAATAGTGGAACATACTATTTTGGATATGGCGCAAATCATCAACTGTCCAATAGCAACATTCCCAATCAAGTATCTGGGAGTATTAATCTTAGGAGGGAGACCGAGAAAGGAGGACTAGAAGGAGCTCATAGAGCAAATTATAAACAAGCTAGCATCATGGAAAGAGAAATTCATCTCGCTGAAGGAAGACTTACCTTTATTAACTCGATACTGACCACAATGCCCATCCATTGGATGTTAATCTACTGACTACTAGAGTGCATAATCCGCAAGATAGACTCTTCTTATGAAAGGAGTTGACAAAGAGATGTATTTTTATCACTTGGTGGGCTAGGAAAGATTTTTATGCAATCAAAGCCATAGGGGATTGGGGAATTTTCAACCTACGGGAGTTTAATGGGATACTATTGGACAAATGGTGATGGAGGATCCTCTCCGGAAAAGCTATGATATGCCTCAAAATATTCAAGGAGGCGTACTTTCAAGGAGGATTCATGGATGCCTATAAACAGGTCCCAAGACGTGGATCCAACTTTTGGAAAGACATTTGTAGGGAAAACCCACCTATTATTGCCAACATTTCCTCCAACCCAGGGCATGAAAGCTCCGTAAACTTCTGAATGGACAACTATATAGAAGGGGAGTCACCCTGGAAAAAAGTACCCAAGTATCCGACCTCTAATCCTTAAAAAATCCATATCAATTCGGGAAGCCTGGGAGAAGTTACAAAGAAAGAAGCCACTTCTCAAAGTAGGCCCCCTACCAGAGAGAGAGGCGGAAGGATTTCAATCCCGACTACAACACCTTATGGGTATTCATTGATCCAATACTGCGATAGGGTGGATAAAAGGACTAATAGAAGAAACCATGCCTCCCCCCCAAACCGATTTGTATGGTTGGCAAAGGAGAACAAAATCCTCACCTTGGATAACCTTCATAGGTAAAACTGGGGGGGAGACAAACACAGTGCTTCTTGTGCGAGACAAAAGCAGTATTTTCATAAAACTTACTCGTGATATATATCACTTTCCTCATATTATTTTGGTTTGACGTAGTACCTATATTTAAGTGCCCCAAGGATGAGGCAGCATAAAGCCTGGTGAAACGAAGCCTGAAATTTTCTAGGGGGACCCACAATAAGTCAACGAGGGCAACGAGGCCTTCGAGGTGATACTCCTAGGAGGAGGATAGTTGAGAAGATTGATCATACAACCAAGATACTAGATTGAAATGTTATATGTACTTTATACTCTGGGTATATTATATTTATTGAATTTCTAAATTTATTTAAATAAAATGTGTTTTATCCACTTTACTAAAAAAAAAAGATCTTCAGTAAAAAAGCTTCATATATAAATACAATGTGAATGTAGGCTCTCTGCATCATAATTACTCACTTAACATCAAACTCGAAGTAATTTAATATTATTTTTATTCACCAAATTAATTTATTTTTTAAAGTGGTTCAAAGAATTCATATAGCCGACCCCGCTTAGTATAGGATTACCGATAAGTCGGCTAAAAGGTTTTCCTTCATTAGCTTAGCTTTGTTTGTAGGGATACTGTTCTGCTTCTAACATCCCAATCTCTCATAGAAATTATCTGTTGTTATTATTATTTATTTATGTATTTTTATTTTTCATTTTATTTCAGTTTATTTCATTTCTTTTTATTTTATTTTTATTTCATATTTGAGGAAGCTGACGTGAAAGCAGGAGAATCGATATAAGCCCAGGCCCCATCTAGTATGAGATTAAGGCTTAGTTGTTGTTGTTTTTGTTGTTGTTGTTGTTGTTGTTCAAGAATTAAAATATATACATAATAGAGGCATTGGACGGGAACCACATGTTACATGTGTGAAACCGAGGACAAATCGATAGCACACATGTTGTTCTCCTGTACTATGCAACCAACATCTAGGCCAATTTCAAGACTATGTTATGGGTAATTATATGATTCTTACGCTATCTTGGTTTGGTGCAACTAATGACACATCTAAGCGCATAAAACTAGCAACGGTTGAGAACCTGATGATGCGAGGTTTGGAGTTTAGTAGATTGTCTATCCCAACCCCATCGGCAGGAAGGACCAAGGGTGATGAAGCCTTTGAGGACGAATCCCTACAGGCGCCAACCAGGGCAACTAAAGGAAGATGATGTGTTACGAATAACTGGCCCTTACGGAACAAATTAATATCTTATCTTTTGCTCTCATGATTAGGACATGTAACATTTTTTATCAATAAATAAAATATAGTTTATCTATCTTATATATATATATATATATATATATATATATAGAGAGAGAGAGAGAGAGAGAGGATTTTGATAGTATAAGGTCGACCGGATACTATTTATTTTAGGTTATCTCCATTTGGAGGCGTATTTGGAAGGATTTTCAATGATGCAGTTGGAAGATCATGTAGAAAAATAAAATATAATATGTCCAGTTTTAAGTATAATTTGGGGGCCGTTTGATCCTCCTCTTAATGGTTCTTATTTTATAAAATTTTAGCGGTTCCGAAATTTTAACCGTTAAGTGGGAGGGCAAACGGCGATTAAATTGTATGAAAATGGGCGTTAAACTTTTCTATGATTTTCCCATCCGTCATGAGTTAAATCGTTCAAATATATTCGAGTCAAAATAAAGAGGTCGGCCCAGGAAATGAGCGGTGTTCCGGCCCGGCCTCATGCTAACTGGGTCTATATATATAAATATATGTGGCATTAAATTGGGACTGCTCTTGTGTGCAAGCCAACTACCTGACACCATATTCAACTGAATTTGGCGCCAGGACCCTTTCTTGTTTTGGGAGGTGTAACTTGTTTTTCTCACAGATGGTGAAAATTGAAAAACAAGCTGCTGCTTTCATTTATTACAGGCACTGCTTCAATACCAACAATATTTGCACATCAAATTCTTTAAATCCACCACCAACTACCTACTTATTTATATTGACCTTTAGCAGTGATGTAACATTTTTCTGGCTATAAATTCGAACCAAGTTTGTTTGGGTTCATCAGTTTTTTCTCTTTTCTTAGTCTAATCAGTAAGGTACCCTGTTGTTTTGATATTTTTGGTTTCTTGTAAAGTTTAGGGGTTTGCTTGGATTGCTCTGTGATTGATTTGATGTTGTTAAATTGTTTTTGGTTCTTTAAATTATCTCTTCATTTTATTCTTTAATATTTTAAACTGTTCTCCTGTTCAAGCATGTCATGGATTTTTGTCTTGAATTTAAGGACATGTTCTGTCTTTCTCTACATTAAAAATCAAAAATTTTTTTGATGTTCATGGCTATGGCCACTTGAATAGGAAAGCATCAGTCTAAAGCCCTGTTTTTTATATGTTGATTTGGTGGAAGATCGTGGCTTTTGAGTTTTTCTTCGGTTTCTTGAGGGCTTTTGCTTCCTTTTGCTCATTTCTAGGGTTTTCAGTGATAATCTCTGTTGCATACTGTCAGGTGCAAGGGAAGAACTATGAAAACCTATGCTGTTCAAGTGGAGAGTGGAAAAGTTGGGGATAATGGCAAGCCATCAGTGGGTCCAGTCTACCGCAACATCTTGGCTAAGGATGGATTTCCACCTGTTGATCCCATGATGAGCACCTCATGGGAAACGTTCAGGTATATCAATAACCACTGTGCTATGCTTATGTTTTAGGGTTTTGATGAGTTCTTCTTGTCTTTCATTGTGTTAGTTTGTCATTTTTTCTTTCAGTAAGAAAATCAAAATATAGTTTTTGATATATAGATTTCTTGCTGCAGTGTTGCAGCAGAGAAGTATCATGGAAATCAAATGCTCGGTTGGCGAGAATTTACCGATGGGAAGGTATACCTTATATAGACCATCTCATTTTACGGTTCACTGAAAGCTTAATTGAAAATCTCTACGATCATTGCATTCTAGGCCGGACCTTATCTTTGGAAAACATATAAGCAAGCGTATGAGGAAGTATTGAACGTTGGTTCTGCCCTGCGGCAGCTTGGTGCTGAAAGTGTAAGCAAAAAATCCGACATTTTTTCTTGAAATTAGGCAGCCATACTGTGATTTATGGGAGCATTCATTGCAGTGTTTAATGTGTTGTAGGGTTCACGCATAGGAATTTATGGCGCAAACTGCCCACAGTGGATAGTGGCAATGGAGGTTGTTCGTCTAAATAATTGCTTCCATTAATTCTGTTCAAATGTGGAATGACTACTTATGGATTGGATTATTTGCAGGCTTGCAATGGGTACAGCTTAATCTGTGTTCCTCTCTATGACACACTTGGTAAACTATTTTAACTGGCTGATGCTTGAAAAAAAATCATGGTGACTGAATACAAAGTTCAGTATTTTGATTCACTTAAACTGATATCCAATCATTTCTGCAAGTTCTCGTATTGTGTCAAATTATTGAAGAGTTGTAATGTGTTTTAAAGATTGAGATCTTTTTGACATGTGTTTTTTTATGATGATATCAGGGCCAGGAGCTGTTGATTACATTGTAGAGCATGCTGAAATCGATTTTGTTTTTGTCCAGGATAAGAAAGTGAAGGAAGTGAGGACCTAGATATCTTTTAGTTTTTATAGTTAGCAGTATGCTTTCAGCTTGATATTAATTTAATCCACTCTGTGTAGCTTCTGTCTCCTGATTGCAAGTCTGTTCGACGACTGAAAGGTGAGAATTTACCGCCTTGAATAATTAAACCGTTTATATCTCAGCTTCAAACTATGTCCGATAACATTTTAGTCCTCAATTTTATCACAGGTCTGATTTCGTTCACTTCACTAACAAGGGAGCAGATCGCCGATGCCTCAAAATTTGGAATGGAAGTGTACTCCTGGAATGATTTTCTCCAGATGGTTAGTCTTTTGGAATGAAACTTTATCTTGCAGAATGCAGTCACTCTTTTTTCAAGTTGAACATTTTATAATATGCTGAGAGAATGCATGAATTTTGCTGCAAGCCATGCTCACAATCTATGGTCATTTTTGGTCTGCAATTGTTTCTTTATGGATTTAAATGAAGTTTCTAAAAATTCATAAATCACTCTAAATGCTCATCTTTTGTTCAATGGTTTAAGCAGAACTGGATTTTGTTTAACCTTAGAATGTTTATCAGGGAAAGGACCATCCATGTGATCCCTTTCCACCTCGGCCACTTGATATTTGCACAATAATTTACACAAGTGGAACAAGTGGAACTCCTAAGGGTGTTCTCCTGACTCATGACAGCCATGCCAATTATGTTAGGGGAGTTGATCTATTCATGGAACAATTTGAAGACAAGGTAAAGGTTTTTGTGCACCTTAAAATCTAGTAATTTGTTTGCTTAGCCTTTTGTACTTTGTATGGCATGCTTGTCATCTTGGCAAGAGTGCGTCTTTCTTGTACCCATGTTTATGATATTGTCTATTGTTTACAGATGACAGTGGATGATGTGTATCTCTCATTCCTTCCTCTGGCTCACATCCTTGACCGAATGGTTGAGGAATACTTCTTCCACAAGGGTGCCTCTGTGGGATATTATCAAGGGGTATCACAGTTTCTTTGCTTTACTTTGGAAACTTAATTTCATTTGTTTGCATTATTCTAACCAATTTTTCTGATACATGTACTTGCCCTCAGGACATTAATTTATTAAGGGATGATCTCATGGAATTGAAGCCAACACTTTTTGTTGGTGTTCCTCGAGTTTTTCAAAGAGTTCATGAAGGTATTCTTGTAATAATATGAACTCGTAACTGTCTAAATATCATCTACATGATGATGATCTTGATTTCTGTATCAGTATCTTGATATATGGATTTCAGGCATCTTAAAGGCATTACAAGAACTCAGACCGACAAGAAGGATGATCTTTAACCTACTGTACAAACAGTAAGTATCTGCATTTACTACTTGTTTAGTAAGAATTATAACCAATACTCTACTTTGTTCCTCACAGCAAACTATACTGGATGAGAGCAGGCTATCCGCACAAAACTGCCTCGCCTTTTGCCGACTTTTTAGCATTTCGCAAGGTCTACCATGCTCCTAGTCAATCCCTCATATCTAGTTGCTTGGAAAATTTCTTTTTTCTGATTAGTAGTTTTTTGTTTTTTATTTCAACCAATTCAGGTCAATGCAAGGCTAGGAGGCCGTGTTCGCCTGCTAATATGTGGAGGTGCCCCATTGAGCCTGGAGATTGAGGAATTCATGAAAGTCACTAGTTGCGCTTTCTTCAACCAAGGCTATGGTGAGCAGTTCTCCAAAAATAAGAAGAAAATGCAATTGAATCTGTTAAGGCATTCCTACTTGCAATGGTTAAATTTGTTTAATATGTATGTTCTCGAACATGAACTAAACATACTTACTGATTGTTGATTCAGGTTTGACAGAAACATGTGGACTTGGTGCAATTGGAATGCCAAATGAGCCTTCCATGGCTGGAACTGTTGGTGTCCCGGCAACATACAACGAGCTACGCCTGGTAGAAGTACCAGAAATGGGTTACAATCCCCTTGGAGTTCCTTCACAAGGTGAAATTTGTATCAGAGGGAAAACTCTCTTCTCTGGGTATTACAAGGACCCTGAGCTGACAAAAGAATCCATCAAAGATGGCTGGTTTCATACAGGTGCAAGAATGATAAATTTCACATGATAAAGCAAGATATGCACACCAAATATGCAGTTATTTGACCCAAAAAAAATCCTTGTTTTCTCCAGGAGATATCGGAGAAATGAGTCCTGATGGTGTCTTAAAGATCATTGACAGGAAGAAGAACATCTTTAAACTTTCTCAAGGGGAGTATGTTGCTGTTGAATATCTAGAGAAAGTATATGGTTTCGCACCTATTGTTGAAGATGTATGTATGCTTGTGTTTCTCAAGTCACATTTACAAATTACACAAGCTCTCTCTAACAGTAACTGAGTATCTCTCTTTAGATATGGGTTTACGGCGATAGCCTCAAATCAATGTTGGTGGCAGTGGTCGCACCGCATGAAGATAATACTAAAAGGTGGGCAGAAGCAAATGGCCATGTAGGTTCTTTCATCGAACTCTGCTTGCTCCAAGAGCTAAAAACTTATATTCTCAACGAGCTGAAGGCAATTGCTGAAAGAAATAAGGTAACTGCCATCTAAAATATACTCAATTGTGTTATATCACCAAAGCAAATAACTGCATTTTCTACTTGCTTGAACTTTCGGCAATCAATCATCAGAGAAACATACTCAATTTTGGAACTTTGAACTTCTGCAATCAGTTCATGCATCTGCAAAGCAAATTACTGCATTATCTTGCATTTCACTTGGATTATCTCAATTGCTTCTTTGATTCTAAATTTGCATTATATGTGACAATTATCAGCTGAGAGGATTTGAGTACATCAGAGGGATTGTAGTTGATCCAAGACCATTCGACATCGAAAGAGATCTAGTAACTCCTACCATGAAGAAGAGAAGACCACAAATGCTGAAATACTATCAGGTGAACACTTGCAATTCAACTCTGTTTCTTAAATTCTTCCAACTCTCACTGCATTTTTCTAATTTATATTTACAGGCCGACATCGATAAAGTTTACAAGATTCTGTCAGAAGAGAAAATAAGAGCCTGATCATCTATCAATCCATGGATTGATAGTCTGTAACTTTGTTAGATTAGAAAAAAAAAATAAGAAGCTGATCATCTCTCATTGTGTTGATAGTCTGCAACTTAGTTTCTTAATTAAAAAGCAGTATGTGAAAAATTAAGGTGTGAAATCTTCGGTGTTACTCTTAACCCTTCTGTTTTCTGATAATCTTGTTTGAGTTTTGACACAAACAGAGAGTTCACTTGGATTTCATTCTCATCATATTGCATTGGGTTTTATTATTTGATTATTTTGTATTTATTCATATTTTCAATTGTTTGGTAATTTATCCATAAATCAATTTATTCCGGTATATTTTGGATATTAATTAACCAGGCCCTTTTAGGTTTTTTTTTAATCTCCCAACTTCTGTAAAAAACAATTTAATTTTGCTTTTCATATTAATAAACATATGATCTACTGCATAAATATTTAAAATTTAGACAAATATATTAAAAAATCCAAATGATCTAATTCACATAAATTTTAAAATATAGATAAATATGAAAAGATTATGAAGCATATTTAAAAATAATACTATAAATGGAGTGACAATGCATCTATCAAATTTTGAAGAACAAGATGAAAATGTTTAAACAATATTATACATATCATTGAAGACATAAACAGTGTCATGATATTTATAAAAATAGATTCAAGGGAAAAATTATTTTCGTGTCCCCGAAAGTTTGCAAACTTCAGAACGGTCACTCTGACATAACTTGTATGCAGGCAGTCCCTACCTTTTTGGTTTTGTTCCTTATTAGTCCCCAGACCATGACTCATTGATCCCATTTCTTGATAATACCCATTTTGCCCTCAAAGTATCTTTTGCTTTTTTCACCAAATCAAAGCTAACATTTTCAAACTTAACTTTTACCCATCACATCTTACACCTTTTCAACATCTTTTCATTTGGGTTTTTGTACTTGATGCCCGGCTTTTTTGATTTTCTTCTTCTTCAAGCCTAGGTTTGTTCTCTTTTGTTCCATTTTGTCTCCATTTAGGTGAGAGAAATCATCGTAAATCCATTCCTCTACGAGCCGTGAGTTACGTGTCCTCTGCATACTCGTGAGTCACCCCGCGGTTAGTCGGCGAAACATTCACTTTTGCCGTGAGTTCCTTTTATCATTTTTCCGGAAAAGGTTTTTTGTATCCGTTTAAACCCATGCCAATGTGTAAGGCACACACTCTTGCTGCGGGTTGTCGATGGAGACGCTTTTGCTTGCCGATGGCGGATATAAGAGGCAAGGGGCGTGTTTTGCGATTCTTGTCGCGACTTCGTGGGCGTCAATACTAGGCGAGATATGTGGCGATGGGGTCTTGAAGTTTCGCGTGTAAAGGTTCGGTTTGTCACACCAGGTGCACGCCAAACTATTTGCCCAATTGAAACGGAGGTGGACTTTCAGCGTATATGCCACATATACCACATGTTCAACAGCTCCACTATCGACCTTATTGTACGTCTGGATTGAAGAAGGCGGTTGATGTGCCATCGAGCTCCTCATTACCATCGTAAATATTACGTCTTTTTAGTTGAATCAACCAACGCAGCGTTAGTGTATCCACGTGATATGTCTTGTATTTACGTACATTTCATGTTTCGCTTAAGCTTATGAGTTCCACGTTTAACATAGTGGGTTTACATTTTAATATTTTAACTTTCCGCTTAAAAATCACGGTTTTTCACGTAACATTTTGACTTTACATGTAATATATCTAAATCTCATTTGTTTCATTTGTGATATATGCACCAAAGTGAGGGATTAGGTACTCGGAGAGTATATCACTCAATCGAGGCACAAATCCCACCCAACAAGGATCTCTGGGGCATTAGCCATTTCTACTCTATCGGATAATCTTTGAAATTGTATGCGTTGGGGGTAGGTGACGGTTTAGGGGCGGTGATCACTTGAAGGGCGCGCCGCGAATTTCTCTATCAAGCGGAATTTTGACTTCAACACGTAAGAGCGATAAGAAGAGAGTAGCTATCCCAATGTCTTGTACTTGATGGGTTTGCCGATGGCGTGTCCACGCATCGGCGAGAGGGTAATCATACAACATTTTTCAATCAAAGCGATGTATCCCACACATACATGTGGCGGCGGTATCGGTATGGCGTCGCATCCAAAGCATCGAAGAAGTGGGTGATTGCTGCGTGTGAGTGCGAAGCTAAAAGACCGCAGCCCTTTATGCGGGGCCTATTGGCGTTCAACGGGGATATCTTTGCGAGATCATGGTGTCGATTTGAAGTATAAGCAAGCTTGGATTTGGGGAAAGAGGTGGCCAAGGGTATTCTTCATGGGAGTGAGGTGGCTAGCTATGACTTGTTAGTTTGATGCGCATAAAACAAGGTGATGGAGGCGAACCACTGGCGGCATTGCCATTGTTGGCAGCGGGACGGTGGCGATTTAGGCCAGCGCATTTTTCTCATTCCGTGCACGTATTGATGGTTTCAAGAGGTTGTAGGCCATTGCTTTTCTCGATGGAACTCAATTGCTTGGCAAAAACGGAGGCACACTGTTGGGAGCGACGGGTAAAGATGGGAATGAGTGCTTCTTTCATGTATTGCGTTCTTTGTTGTTGATATTGAAACCGACGCCAACTGGACGTGGTTCCTGTCAAAACTCGGCGATGCCATTTACGGGGATGACGACTATGTCAAGATTATTACATTCATATCGGATAGGTCGAAGGGCCTTATCAACGCCGTCGCAAATGTTTTCCCTTCTGCCCCGCATGCATATTGCTTACAGCACTTGGAAGCAAACTTCATGAAGGGAAATGTTAGACTTGGGAAATCTCTGAAGGAGGAATGTTGGTCCATATTTTTCAGGATTGCTTACGCATGTATGCGGTAAAGGAATCTGACAGCCTTGATCCAACGATCTACTTGCCGCATCGATTGACGCACATCGTTGGCTTCTTCAGAAATCTGATGTGTCTCACTGGTCGAACTATATGTTCAAAGGCCAAAGATGGGGCAAGATGTATTCCAACGTAGCAAAGTCCTTCAATGCCTGGATTAAGGAGGCGCGCCACCTCCCCGTAACGAACATGGTCGATTCAATAAGGAAAGATATGTCTGCGTAATATATTTGATTTACCGTTTAATATGTTGATTTATCGTTTACGATATCATGTTACTTTTTAAAATAACGTGTTGTCATTTAGTATATTGTGTTTTCGTTTAATATTATTTGTTCCTACTTATCTTCAAGCATTTCCGTTTAATATAACAAGTTTCTATTTAATATGTTTTTTCCTTTACTTAGCCCGTACGCTTTCTTATCCATCAAAGGTTCAAGCTCATGGTCATGCTTTGTAACAGCTTGGTAGTGAGAATTCTAGGAAATGGGAAAGCGTACCTATGCCACGACATACACAAAAATTGGAGGAAATTGTTGAAGAAAGCCGCATAACCTACTTGTTGGGCGTTGAGACGGAGATCATTTCGAGGGTCGTTGTGAGCACAACAACTCCGTCGATTTACTCTCGAGGACATGCTCATGCCGAAGGTGGCGAGTGTCTGGCCTCCCATGTAAACACGCATGTCTTTGCAATAATGCTTCTGAGACACAAATGTGCATCGGTATGTTGGCGATTATTTCCACGGTGAGGCTTATCGGCTGGCATATCCCGAAGCTATTTTTTCTGTCCCAGATGATGACAAGCCGACTGATCCAAACCGTGAATTAATTATGCGGCCTCCATGGACAAAAGGCCATAGGGTCATCCAAGGCGTAAGAGGATAGAATCACGGCACTGAAGTCGCGTGAGTTATGTTGTACTTCGATACCATGAAATTTGGGCCTGGCAACCAGGAGATCTTGTAATGCACCCGATTGATGACTAATGGAGGATTAATCATTACGGAATGAAGTGATAATGCCAGTGTTAAACATTATTACTTTCTAACGTGCATGACGAATTTGTAATTATTCCAACACTTATTTTATTTATTGTATTTCGTGTTTCTGCTTACTATCCATTCTTCCTATTTAACATTACGACTCTCCGTTTAATATTTCTATTGGTTTGGGAAATAGATGGACATCTCATTATCCCAAAGCACTTTTACATATTTCGACGCGTTGTATCCCCCCCCCCCTTTGCATCCATTTAATTATCTTCAATGATTTTTCCTTTTACGAAGCTCTGCCGCTTCAATCCATTTATTGCATGTAGGTAGACGTAATTACAACGAAACTACCCCAGGTACATCAACCAAAGCATCGCGCCGATCTTGTCGCGTCGCTTCGGTATTTGTCATGCGGCGCCCTTAGGTCTTCAAATATCCCTCGAGGAGGGGCACAACTTCTTCACTCTTTCGGTTCTAAGAGTCCGGAAGATGTCGGGGCTGAATTGAAGGAAGAGGAGTCCAGTACCGATCGTTCGGTTCTGAGGACGATTCGGGAGGAGGCCGTTGAGCGGTACAAGAGATCTGTACTCTTTCACTTGGAGATACGTCGCAATGTGGAGCTCTACAAGCTTTCCGACGAGAACATTGCTCGAGAGGGCGAAATCGCCGCCCGTGCAATCGCCGACTTCAAGGAATCCGATCACTTTCGAAGTCTTGTCTTCGAGGAATGATTCAAAATCCTCCAAGATATCTCTCGTCGTCATCCGGACTTTGACATGACGCGATTTACTCTCACCCAAGCCCTTCAGTATCTTCCTCTCAGCACACCAGGAGAAGATACTGATTGAAGAAAAATTTGGTTCTGCTACTGCTGGTCATGGACCCCCTTATCCTTTTTTTTAATTTCTATGTTAAACAATCTATTTTCATGTCTTTTCTTTTTTCTTATGTTATGTTTTGCACCTTTTTTTGTAATGCTTTTTTTTTTTTGTTCACGTTTTTAAGTTTGAAGGATATGTCAATATATTTTTGCTTTCTTAATCTCCATTTGTTGAATGTGTCAACTAAAAGTCTCACGATTGCCGTCCTCGCGTTTAATATAATTCGATTTCAGAGTGGAATATATAAGTTTTATGTTTAAAATCCAAATATTATGCTTAACATTTGCGGTACCGTTTAAAATAACTCATTTCCGTGTAATATATACTAACCTTACGTTTAATATATTGAGTTCCGTTGAACTTTCGAACAAAAGCTTCATTTTAAATGGCAGACATAAATAATAAACGAAAGCAAAACATTGTAACGATGTTTTTAAGTCAATTGTTTACACATGTTAGACATAAGGATTGGAAGCGTAACTGTTTCTTAATTTGAAAAGTAAAATTAACTCTCCTTTCGATGCTGTTTTGAATTCTGGCGTCAGAATCCACACCGCTCCGCCTGATGCCGTCCATCAATATCTGTGCGACGAAGCGCAAACGTAATAGTGGAATGTCCGTGTTGGGGAGGCGGAGTTTCTCGCCATTGAGGATCTGCTCTATGAATGCGCGCATGGCATAGATCGGAGGCGGTCCAAGCGGACCCCACATACATTTGCTTGAGCGGGTTCTCTTTGGTGATATGTGGGTACTCCTGCGTTCCCAAGTCTCCCAATTCGATTTGAATGCAGTCGTCGAAGACTCTCCGCTGATATAAGAACAAGAACCATTTAGCAAAATCTAAACGAAAAAACTAATTAAAACAAATCGTATTACCATTTCCCGGGCATTTGCTTCATAGATAGCGCTTTTTAATGACGAGTAGTGAACATACTGCTTCTTTTTCTTATCCAGAACGACAAGGTGGTAATGCTTATTTAGGATTATGGGCATAATAACCAAATCCACCTCGTTGAATGCATGGACGGCGTCCTTCATCATTGTTAGGGCAACATCCCCGGAATCCATCTGCTTGGACATTAGTAGCGCCAGCGGCCTCGTGATTGTGGCCCGTTTCTTGTAAGGGTATGGAGATTTGGACATAGATTCAAGGACGATCATCACATACACGTCCATGACATCGTCAACTGCCGTATTCGCCTTCTTGTCTAGCAGTATACTGGATGGTCCCGAGTGGGTAATACACCCACTCGTTCTTCCAAACGATGGTCCTGAACGGCAAACACAAATTAAATGGAAACAAACTTTATTGAACGAAACCGGAATATACTAAACAGAAAGCATACTTTATTAAGCGAAAACATAACATATTAAGCGGAAAAAACAATATTAAGCGTCGATAACTATTCTAAACAAAAGCGTTGTATAATAAATGGAAACCTTGCAAATTAGCGGAGAACCTAATCCAATAAGCGAATAACTTACTTGTCGATTACTGCGGTTGAGATACATTCCAATTCTTTGCTTTCTCCAAATCATTAAGCCGCATGAAAGCGGGAGGATTTTTATTTTTGGGTATAAAGTTTGTCTTTCTTGGCATTGTGTTCTCGCGGCCCGATGGAAATCCTCGCCATGATGGCCTCTACTCTCTCGACTCTGTGCTTTCGATGTTAGTGGTAGTTCGGTGAATGAGTCGTTGGTTGTGGATTCGGTGGCGGTGTGGGTGGTCGTTGGTGCCTCGAAGACAGTGATGGGGTATATATTACGTGGCGGTAGGAAGTTACGCGAGAGGTCTCCAGGATGGTAGGCCAAGGACAGCGTGAATTGGTTCATATGTGTGTGATTCAAAGCGATTGTCGGTGGTTCTTTTTGGCGGTCATTGGTGCCAGCGTAATATTAGTGTTTTTCGTAGTGCGAGCGACCAACATATTTGTATGGTCGGTGGGTGGATTCGGTTATTGCGAGGGGGCGGTTGAAGTTGGAAGTCCGGTGACGGGGGTGGTCGATGCTCTTGATCACTACGGTGGAGTTCAGCGGTTGGGGAGGCGGGCGTCAAGTTCTTCATCTGTGTCAGTGATTCAAGCTATTTGTCCAAGTGTGGCGTCGTCGTCAACTTCAAAATTAGGCGACACGGATGGACTTACGTTTAACATTTTTAGTTTTTTAAGCCCTTGGCGATTTCCTCTTGGCTGACTTCTTTTTGAGAAGAGGGGCGGAGAAGATTCGCGACGGTTACAGGCCTCTGCGGCAAACGGCGGGGTCCGGATGTGACTTTCTTTAACGGCTTCCCTTTACGATCACAGAAGCCCTTGCGCCGTCTACCGGACACTGCCACCCGTCGTCTTCTCCGTTTCTGTTCCCTGCGGCCGGGCCGGTGGTTCAACGACCGACTCATCCCTCCATTACGTCAAGTCGGGACTTGATCTTTGGCAATATCTTTAGAAAGAATCTTAAGTGTCTTCTCGAGGCGGGTTCTTGGCTATGCATCATCCTTTGGCCTCCTTGTCGGAGTTTCCATAGAAGGGCGGCGTCGAGGGTAGTCACGTGGGGGTGATGGACTTGGGCGTTAGCGAGACCTTTTCTTCTTGTCATCCGTCGCTCCCTTAGCGCCCCTTGCCACGGGATGGAGTCTTGATGATGGCGGCTTTCTGGTCTAGGCCCTTGATTGTCCCTTGCCACGTTTCCCTACATTCTCTTCTTCATCCAATGTGGCGGGGACTAGCTTCGGAAAGCGTAAGAATCACAATGTGTCTTATATTTACAGAGGAGCGTTAGATATTAACCCCAATCAAATAATATTAAAGCGTAATTCTTTTAGTTAAACGAAAACACGATAAGTTAAACATAAACACTTGAATTTAAATGAAAAAATAGTATTTTAAACGGGAAGTGTCTATATTAAACAGAAATATAGAATCGTATATGAGAGTTTTCAAATCTTAAAGGAAATGATGACAAAGTAACAGAAAAGGCTTGTGTATCTCCTTTCTATCGAGCGATTTAAGCAGGGGACCAATGGAGGCTTGCTTTCTGAAGCTGTTCTCCCCATAGCTGAGGACCCTTGGTGTCCTCCCAAAGTGCAATTTCTTCCCACTCCCAGTGACCTCATGGAACCAGATGTTGAGCGCGACAATGCACCCTCTTAGATATCCAGTTTGTACAGTCTTGTTGGATTTCCTGGACTGAACCCGTGCAGCTATCTTCGGGACGTCATCCATAAGCTACTTGTGAGTGGCTTGCGCCCATGCATAGCGGTTCAATGAATCTAGCTTGTCCGCGTAGTCCGCAATCCAGTTAGGAACCGCACAAGAGGTGCTTGGGAAGAGCATCGTTCCAAGAAGGTACACCACCGCCCAGCTTCACAAAGTTTTCTTCTTCCCTCGTTTCTTACGGACAAGTTGGAGAAGATTTTTAATTATGGCATCTTTGTGCACATGGTATATTTTACTCATGTATTTCTCTTCAAAAGCTAATTCCTTTTTACGTTTCTTGAAGAGCACCCCTCCCATGGCGTGAAGGCCAAATATGATAGCAATGTCACGAAGTGCGAGAGGCGGTATGCTCCCTCCAATACTAAATTTGTCGGTCGCTCGTCATACCTCTCTAAGAGAGCATCCAGCGATCCTCTCTCACGCATAACTTGAGGTTGATGTCCACTAATGGGGCAAAGGGTGTCCTCCTAATGAGTTCCCAGTGCCTCTCAGTCATGTGAGGTTTCAACTCGGAAAGGGTTTGGTGGACTGGCACCAAGTAGCACCTACAATTTACAAGATTAGACGACATATTTTCCGTAGACTACATCAAGAGAGATTTATTACTTGGGTTGTAGAACGCTTAAATGGAAACTATGAAGAATAAACGGAAAAAAAGTATTTTACATGAAAACATTGATAACACTTGTAGACATCATTCGTGGAGAATGTATAATAATAAAACAGATCCCCTTTTGGATACACCCTAAATCAGAAAAAAGAATAACCCCTAATCCCTAAATTTCTTGCTGCGAAGTTCCAGCAATGCGAGCAACAACCCAAAATCAAACCTCAATATCTTCAATCTTTCATCGCAAGTGCATACAAAAGAGGAAAAACAATCGAAAAGAAGGTAAAAATGATGGAAAACCCTAAACCTAGATCTAGGGTTCCCAAGTATACTTTGTACCTTAGAGTAACCACTTTAAGAAACCCTAAACACTAAACTTCGATCTCAGGAAGCGGCAAGAAGGTAGGGATGTCTCGGCGGGGAGGAAGGCTTCCGCGGTGGTGCGGTGTCGGAAAAAGCTCACGGTTGCTCATGTAGTGTTTTTTATGAACAGAGATTCAAAATTGGAGGTTGAAGGAGAAGTCGGTCGTGCGTGACAACCGACAAGCGTCCAGTCGTAGCCTCGGGATTCCAACCGCTGGTTGGTTTTGCATTAAGGGCATTTCAGACATTTTACATGTGCTTGAATTGGGTGGTAGGAGTGGTAATGATTTGTTAGAAGGGTATTTTCGTCCTGTAATAAAAAATAGATGGTGTTAGTGGATGGAAGGACTTAAAATGCATTTGTTTAAAAAGGAGGGATGTTTTGGGATATTGCAAACTTCCAGGGACTTTTTGGGGTTTTGTGAAATTTTGAGGGACCTATAGTTCATTTCCAGTAGATTCAATTGAAGGGTGGTCAAAGAAAACAAAAAGGGGAAAGAGTACTTTGCTCTATGACCACCGCTTGGTGATCAACAATTGATCAGTAGCGCTTCTTATTCTCATGCGTAAACGCCGGATATCGCCGGTCCCCAAGGCTAAACAGAATAGTTGCTCGCCGTTCCCCGTCGTCACTAAAACAAAAGCTCGTAGTCAGAGTTGGTCTGGCACCCCCGTACATTAGAAATTGAGATATGACGTGAGTTTCCGACTTTTCATGCCCGCTCTGTCCCCTAGTTCCTCACTGATCCGCCTAATCACCTCTTAGAGCTCTGATATGCCCACTGTTGATAAAGGGGCCATCCAATATCAATGATTAAGCCTTGCATGATGGTATACGCCTAGCCTCCCATACCATGCTTGCGGCCCGACTTTAAGTATCACACCTTATCGAGGTCACCAAAGGAAGGTGGCATTTCCCCTTCCCGTTTTGCGGTGATATTATGCATCCGCGACATCGTTGTGCTCACGAAATCCTTTCAAAAATAAGAAGTTTGCGGTCGGTATTTGAAAGGATTGGGTCTTCCATGTTTGAAGTATGAATGTTTTAGTTGGGGTAGTATATCCCGGCCTCCCCCAAAAGTAGCCTCCACCATCATTTTCCGAACATTACCAAATTAAAGCTCCTCAAGTTGAGAATGCCCCAGTCTTTGACCTCCTTTGGGTTGTAGATTCTCTCCTAACTCACCAGATTGTTAACCCCCCCCCCTCCCCCTCCTCCATCGCCCCAGTGATAATAACCTTCCTTTCCAAAAGGCTATATGGCTCTTGATTTTATCAATGAGCAACCGCCCCAGATTGTTAACCCCACCCCTCCCCCTCCTCCACCGCCCCAGTGATAATAACCTTCCTTTCCAAAAGGCTATATGGTTCTTGATTTTATCAATGAGCAACCTCTAATCTTCCCTCCTCAGCTTGATACCCGACAGTGGAAGACCCAAGTAGCTGATTGGTAGGTGTCCTACCTTACAACCCGTAATGGTCCCTAGTTCCTAGGGAGTGTGTGATTGTTCTGATGGGAATAAGTAACAAGGCTCTTGAAGTAATTTATCCGCAATCTCGACAACCCTTTGTATGGGTAAAAAATCAACTTCAAGGCTTTGAAGTGACTGGTGTCTCCGGTGCATAGTATCAATAAATTGTCCGCATACTACAGTGACGAGATTTCCTTATTGCCACAACGGATGCCCTTAATAATGTTTGCTCTTGTAGCATTAGCCAACATTGTGCTAAGTACATCTGCCGCCCAAGAAGCGGCCGGTAACAATGGGTCTCCTTGTCTTAGCCCTTGTTGGTATCTCACATAGCCCATAGGCGTACCGTTAATAAGGAGCTTAGCCTTTGAAGAGTAAAGAATCGTTTTAATCCAGCCAATCCACCTCATCCCGAAATCTAAATTGCGGGAGGATATCTACTAAGAACTCCTAGTCCACCATATCGAATGCCTTTTCAAAATCAATTTTTAATAAGGTCCCGTTCGTATAGCTTTCTTCATTTGGAATATCAGCTCCTCATACCACAATATTATCATGAATACAACTTCCTTTGATGAGCGTTATGCATTGTATTTATCTATCTATTTTTCCATGAGAGTTTTAAGTCGATTCGCTAAGATTTTTGGTGATTATCTTCAAAGAACAATTTAATAGAATTGATAGGTCTATAATCCGAGGTGGTTGTTGGTGTTGCCAGCTTTGGAATAAGACAAATATATGCCCAGTTGATCCTTTCAAGATTGATGTTTCCTTGGTGTAATTCCATAAAAATTGCATAATATCCTCCTTCATGAATGGCCAACCTTGCGATAAAAGGCCATAGGTAACCCATCAGTCACTGTGGCTTTATCAAGGCATAGGTCCTTGATAGCTTCAGGACCTCATACATTTGTAAAGGGGTTTTCCAGTGATGTCAGGTCTACTCTCTCTTTATGAGAAAAGAGCCTCCCCCAATCTGTGGTGTATTTGAACTCTCTTTAGGTGCCAAATAGTTTCCTGAAGTAAGTGGTTAGTTCCACTTCGATGCTCTCTCTGCTATCAATGGTCTCTTCCCCCACTTATAGTTTGTGGATCCAGATATTGTTCCTTTTTTCATTGGCAACTGCATGGAAGAATTTAAAGTTTTGATCGCCCTCCTGTAGCCATGTAACCCGGGAACATTGGCCTTGATAGGCCTCTTCTACGATATAATTCCTTACGTATTCCCTCAGTTGGCTCACCCTGTCTTGTTCCTCCTATGGGCTAAGTGTGACAGTTTCAGTCTCCAAATCAAGTTCTTCCATTTCCTGGAGAAGTTCTTTTTCTTGCACCCTCCTTTTGTCTCCTTTCCTTCTGTCATTTTTGAAGTCGTTTCCTTATAAGAGCAATCTTCTTAGATATTGTAAACACCCCATTCATGGGAAAACTTGCTTCATACCACCACTTCCTCACCTTTTCCCAGAATCCCTCCATTTTAAACAAGCTTCGGTCAAATTGGAACCACTCGTGTCATAAGTCATGTATTTTACAATCAAGTACTATCGAAGTATGGTCTGACTTGACCCTTGGTAGTACAAGTTGCTATATTCTTGGAAATTCGGATGCCCAATTTACGGATATGAGGAAGTGGTCCAGTCTTATCAGTATTGGATTATGTCGGCCATCTGACCAAGTGTACTTACGACCTAACAAAAGGAAGGGGGGTGGGCCCCATAATTGGAGGTCATTGATGAGGGTATCAAAATCCCTCATGGACCTTGGACTTTGTGTCACCCAGTTACTATCTTCAAAGAAATGCGTCGCGGCATTAAAATCTCCTCCCAAGATCCACAAATCGTCCCATCTGGTTTTGATATGGTGTAGGTCTTCTAAAAAAGCTTATTTCATGTTTTTCAGTTACAAAGCCCATAGGCCAGGGTATTAAATCCACCTTTTTAGATTAGAGTAGTCCCATTGTGGTGGCTTGACCTCTCTTCATCTTGACTAATATCTTTGGTTTCCAAGTCCCTATGTTGTATAAGATATTGCCACGACAACTTCCTTCCCTACGAATCCCTCACTGCTGCGGCCCGGTGTCGTGGCGTAAACTCTTCCATGCTTATCAACATATAGTAAGTCTCCAGGAGTGGTTTTAAGGATCACAGTCGTGTATCCACAGTACTTATGAGAATATCGGCGGATGGATCTCCCGTTAGCCTTTGTGGATTTCATAAATCGATGACCAAGCTTTGAAGCCGGCGAAATTTCCGGCGAGATGGATCTCCCGGCTTGTATAATCTCAATGGCTCATTGGCGCCCACAGATTGACAATAAATCCATGCGTCCCGTAGTGGTTTTGTAAGCCACTACCACCCAATATAGAGGCTTATCTTCAAGGCGGACGAGATCACCGTTGCATCCACATAGCCCTCTCTGACCTCCGTAACATGGCAATCTGGAAGGGTTTCATCTCTTATTTGCCCCTCATCATTTTACTATCGAGGGCGAGTGATATATGGTGGGTTTCAAGCGCTTACGGGTAGACGGCGGCGATCACCTTTGTTGCAGGTTTATCCTTCATCTCTCTCTCTCTCTGGTCAACTCGATTCTGGACTTTGGTGATCACAAGGAGTTTGTCTCCTTGCGTGATCATCGTCCTTGTTGCTTCTCAGGCGACCTTCATGGTGTTGCATCGTCGATCTCGACTAACATTCCTGGCTTTATATCCAGCTCCGCCGTAAACCTTGCATGTTAGTCGAGATCGACGGCCATATAACTTTGGTACATGTAGCACTTGCAAGACCTCCACTTTCGCTGGTACAAGGGTCATCTACACATCTGAGGAGGAGAGCAGCGGGCTGCTCTATCTTAGGTGAGCAATGTTGTATGTGCATTGTTGATCCACATTGACCTATTGTCTCTACGCTTTCCGTCACTTGAAGCGTTTGAAGTGGGCTTCTATCCATCCCTCATCATCCTAACTGGAGAGAGACTGTTGAAGTCCAGGCGTTGTCAAGGCCGACTTGATGAAAACGTGCTTGTCCTCTCCAGCGACTACTATCGTGTAGGAGATCCCCTCATGTCACGGGTTGAGTCCTCCTAGAACATTTTCGAGTGTTGTTCCCAGCCTGGGGATAACCTGGTTGTTATTCCCCATGGCTGGTGATGCACGCCATTTCCAAACTCGAGCCATGGTAAATACCGTCTTTGTTCCACACTTTGCTTACAGAATATCGCCTTGCTCGAGAGCTTTATAACTATTTGCTTAGCTAGCTCATGACAACAAGAACCTCACTCTAAATAATCTGAGGAACATGGGTTGGACCGGAACTCGTACCACATGCTATTTATGTAAGGAGACAGATGAAACAATATAACATCTTCTTATAAACTGCTGCTATACTATAAGAGTATGACAATATTTTACCTAACTCTTCCACTTGGGCACCGATCCCCAGACGATACTATATCTATGAGGTTATAGCACAATTGTTAAACAACTGCCCAAGGAGTTACGGAAGGGATGGAATCTCATCACTATGGTGATTATATGGAGTGTGTGGTTGGTACAAAATAGGCGATGTTTTCATGACAAACAATGTGCTTTCACGAAAATAATTTGCGATATCGATTTTCTAACCCTCTTCTGGTTTGATGCAACCCAAGCCTCCAAGAAGCCGAAGCTGATCATGATGGAGTCTATTGTGAAGCGGAGCTTAGAGTTCAAGCGGGAGGATCCATCCCACCAATCTCTGGGAGCGGACTTTGAAGATACTCAAGTACAGGGATTCTAGTCAGAAAGGGGAGATACAAGCATAAGAAATACAATCGGGAAGGGCGTGCCATGACACAAGAATCATGATTGACGAAAGAGGGCTTACCCCTTTTCTTCTCTACTCTTATATTGGTTCCAATACGGAACTACTTACTCTTCTTGTAGTGACTTTTACTTGAATAAATAAATGAATATGGTTGATCCATTCTATCCAAAAAAATATATATATATAACAGTTCTGAAACTTCAAAAAAATAATAATTGAACAGATTTAGTCTCTATTAATTTTTTTAAAATTCTTATATCAAAATGAACATATTTTTCAATACACCAAAATAAATATACAGATCATCGACCAAACACATGTATAGTTATTTTTTTTTTACTGTTTAACTTTTGGGCAATTTGCCAAAATGGCCCTAGGCTATTTATTTTATTATTTTTTAGCCCTAGCTTGAAAATATTTGTTGAAATGACATTGGGCTGCCCAGTCAGCAAACTGCTGACTATAATAGCTAATCGGCATTCCAAATGCAGATTAGCTCTAGAGATGTCATTTTTTGCTCTTCGGAGCTAATCGACATTTGAAAGGCCTATTAGCTTCAGAGAGCTCATTTTTGTGTTCTGTAGAGCTAATCGGCATTTCAAATATCGATTAGCTTCAGAGAGTTCATTTTCATGCTCTCTAGAGCTAATCGGCTTTTGAAACGCCGATTAGCTTTAGAGACATACATAATTTGTGGAGCTAATGTCGGCTTTTCAAAGCGATTAGCTCCAAAGATTCATTTTCATGTTATGTAGAGGTAATGCGGCATTTGAAAGACCGATTAGCTCTAAAGGGCTCATTTTCTTGGTCTCCGGAGCTAATTGGCGTTTTACATGCCGATTAGATCCCTGAGTAATAGTTATTATTTTTTATTATCCTAGTCAGCATTATGGTTCTTTGACTAGGCGTACTGAAAGAGCTATTTTGGCAATAAAATTGGACACAGGGGCCAAAAATAATAAAATAAATGACCTAGAGCCATTTTGGTAAATTTTTAGGAATAATTCTTTGTTTAGTCCCTCTACTTTTCGGAAAGTGCCCTTTTAGTCTCTCATCTTTTTTTGTGACTTTTTGGTCCCTCTACTTTATAAAATAGGACTTATTAGTCCAAAGACAGATAGCGTTAACTTATGTTGTTTCAGATGACTGTCGTGTTTGCCACGTGGCGTTATGTTGATGTTCATGTGGCCATCAAAATACCACGTGGCCTTTTAAAACATTAAACCATTATAAAAGATTTTAAAAATGAAAAGAAAACATTAAACAAACCCTCAAATTAGGATCAAAACCGATTAGGATCCGAATTTTAGTCCCTCTCTCCCATTCATCCTCTTCATATGGCATTCTGATGGTCACATGAACATCAACATAACGTCATGTGGCGGAACCGTTAATTAAATGCAGAAATGATTTAAGTGAATGTCGTCTGTCTTCGGACTAATAAGTCCCACTTTATAAAGTAGAGGGACAAAAAAAGTCACAAAAAAAAATGAGGGACTAAAAGGATACTTTATGAAAAGTAGAGGGACTAAAAAGGGAATTATTCCTGTTAGGGTGAAACTCGGTTTTAATCCCAACTTCACTCTAACGGTTGAATTTGTATTTAATTGGGGGACTAGATCTCAAAGAGGAAGAGGAAGCACCCAAGCTAGAAACAAAGCACGCCCAATTTACGTGGAAAACCCCGTAAATCCGGGGAAAAACCACGGTGACCGGCCGAGAGGGCAAATCCACTACATAGGGAGTGATTTACAAAAATAAACTATACAACTATCAAAGATCTCCACGCAATAAAGATGAGCGTGGAGGAGAAGGAGGGCTTTGAACATCTTGGTGGTGGTGGCCGGAGAAAGATGATGCGTCAGTGAACACGTTGGAAGGGATGCATGAGGGCTTTGGTCTTGTAGGAGAGGGCATGTAAGCTTGTCGGAGAGCGAAGGACTTGTAGGTGGAGGTGGCCGGCCTTGTCCTCCGGTTGGAGGAGTCTTCTTTTCTTCATCAAGAGATCCTCCACTTCATGGAGACGGGAGATCTTTTGTAGAAGAGATTTCAAGTTGATAAGGAGATCCCACATTTTTCTCCCGATTCCACGCCATTACCCCAAAATCTGCCCCCAATCCTGCATGTGATCCGCCTTCCAAGTTTATCATGATCCGCGTATTGTCATCCTAGCGAGCCACGTGTCACCATCTTAGTCGTTGAATATTTTACCCACAACAATTCCTCATTTTTATGTTAGTGGATAATTCATAATATTCATTTTCATCCCTGTATTTTGAAAATATTCAATACGGTTCTTGTATTTTGTGTATTTTGTTCAATATTATCCCTGATGCTGACATGGCAGCAACTTACGTGGGCATATGTTTCTGAATTTTGTTTAGAAAGACGTTTCTGAGTAGAAAACCCATTAGGTATAAATAAGAAGCCCGATTCAAAGGGGCGATTTTTTACATGGCGTTGAAAGGTGCATTAAGTGATAATAAATAAGATAGAATCATGTCAACGACATTAGCGAATCGAAAATGGGCGTCAGGTACAATCTTGAGAATAAATAAACTTCACGTCTACCCTCTCGGGTAGAATAATATCATCCAACACAGAGAAAACCAAGATAAGTGCAGACGAACCAAATCATCAAATCGCATATCCCGCAACCGGACCGGCTGCTATGACTTTTCGAAACAAAAGGCTTTGTCGATATATGATTAGGCGTGATATGAAGGATATTAGTCCTTTGTCCATGCGAATGATAGCCGCTTTCTCTTTCTTTGGTAAACTCAATAGTAGTAGTCCAGTTTGAAAAAAAGCGTGTGGCTGAGTTTAGAGACGTGTCTCTAACTCTTACCTATCGATTCTTTGTATCCAGAAGTCGGTGATTACGAAAAGCCATTTCCGAGCTTGTTTCTGATGCTTAAAAATTCCAATTTGGAACATTCTTTAGCAGCCCTTTCTTTTGCAGGATAAGTCGAAAGTAAAAAAAAAATTCTTCTTTTTTCTTTTTTGGTTCACTCGAATGAAATGTCTTTCATTCAATATGATGAGGTTGAAAATGCCTTGTTTTATCCCTTGCAGTCGAGCCATTACCCTATGATCCATACCTTGCCATCTATGCCGTCGCTCATCCCTCCCAACGTTAGGTGAACCATAAAACAGCTATCTTCCCTCAGTGGTGGCATACATATGAAATACGACCTATTTTTTAAAATTTTTTTATTTACACGTGACCATATTTTGTTGACATGGCATTTTAAATAAAAATGTTAAAATAACTTTTAAATGGGAATTTAATAAATGTTGAGGTGACATTTTTTTTTAAAATTAATAATATAATTAATTGTTTTTTAAAAAAACACTAATAATATTATAAATTATTTTTTAAAAATTATTTTTAATTTTTTTAAAAATTAATAATATAATTAATTTTTACTAAAAATTGCCACATAGGATGAAAATGAACATTGTGGTAAAGTATAAGGACCAATAGTGGATTTATCCCTTATTATTAATACAAAAAATTAAAGAGATTTCTTGAAATTTAATTGTTTAATTCTATCATCAATTTAACAGGTGCCATAAAAAAAGACTTAAACCTCTATTAGTGTCAATTAAGTAAATCTAAACTCATGCATTGAAGCTTAAAATATATTTTTTATAAATATATATAAAAAAAATTATTCAAAAAAAAAACATGGCTAACAAAGACTCTATATCTAGTTTGTCTGATATCTAATTTAGTCCCCCTATTATACCGATTTGAGAATTTATGTCTATCGAGCATTTTTAGTCTCTATACTTTCACAATTGAGAAACATCAGTCTCTCCTTTTGTCAACTTTAGGGGCTAATAAATCTTTTTTTCCTTTTATATATATATATATATATATATGTCTTTAGGGACTAATATTTCTCAATTGTGAAATTATATGAATAAAAAATACTTAAATTATAATAGAGGAATATAAAGTCACAAATCGGTATTCTATTAATAGAATGACTAAATTGTGTATCATACCTTTTGAGAATTAAAAAAAGGGAAAATTACTGTAGAGTCCCTAACTGTTCACTTTCTGACTTTTCAGTCCCTCTGACCAAAAACTATACTATTAAGTCCCTCCTTTCTAAACTTCTGACTTTTTAGTCCCTGCCGTGAGACAACCCCGTTACTTTAAGAAAAAAACCCGAAAATACCCCTCCCATTTCCCCCCAAAAACCACCTTTTTAGGTGGCATGTGAGGGGCGAGGCGTGAGCTTTTGGTTTTCAAACCATGCTGTGTACTTTCATTCTTGTTGTAGAAGCAAGCAGTCCTCTTCTTTTCCTTCTCTTCGTCTCCTTTCTCTTATTCTTTTGCAGAGAGCTTGTGTTTGGGTTTTAGTCTTGTAGAGAAGCTACGACGTAGTGAGTCTGCGGCGGCAACTGGAGACTCTTTCAACTAGAAACTGCAAAGGTAATAGATTTCCCAGACGTGGTTTCATAGCGTGCGTAGTATAATTCTTTTGTTTTTGCAACGGCGTTCTTGTTGCAAGATTTTGATGGAAACCATTTTGTCAGCTTGATATGGGGAGAAGGTCTAGCCTTGGAGCTTACGATTGCTTTCGCTTGTTGGGATTGATATTAGGTGATATATGTGAATGGTGGGACCTTGACCCCTCTGGCGTGAGAGTCGTTATATAGCGCTGACGATCGTCGAACAACTTGTCCGATTGACAATTCTCAGGACTTTGTCGCGTATGTGCAACATTTTTCACCACGTTCAACAAAAATATGATTCGACCTTATTGTGGGCCAGGCGGGTGAAGTGGCTTTGTAGGCGGCATTGCGGGTCTTAGTTTCCAGCGTAAGTTACTTTCTTTGTTAGTATGTGTTTATTATTTTCCCGTAACCGTGTAATACAAACCGCATTAGGACTTTCTGACTTTCTTAAAGTCTTTAGAATTGATCTTATCTCTTTAGTATAGACTCAAGCGGCTTTAGTATTATGCTTATCCCTTTAGTATCCATTTGTAAGTGTTTAAAATCCGACTTAAGCTATTTAGTATTTTGTTCTTACATTTGAAATGCTTGTCTCACTTAGAGTCTCTTATCAATCAAGCGGGGATCCTCTAGTAGAGAGCATGTCCTTAAACATTGAGGGTTCTTCTCAAACTCACGAGATTGCGATTACTTTCGATTAAGAGGCGGCGATTTGAGCGTGGAACACTTTAGGAATGCGCTCCGTGACCTTGCTATCAAAAGGAAGTTTGATTACACCTTCATAAAATAGCCAGAGAAAGGGTGTGACCCGGATGTGCCAAAAATGATTTGCAATTAGAGGGTTCATGCTTCTCGAGGAGGAAATATGCATACCTTTAGAATAAAGACATTCTGACCCACATGTGTGTGGTGGCGGTATCCGTCTGAGTTCCCACCCTAAAGCATCAAAAATGGGTTTGCAATCGTGTGATCCAAAAGCTCAAGGATGCGTCCCTTGTATGGTGTGGACATTCAGCGGGATATTACTGCGAGAGCCTTGGCGTTGGTCTTCCGTCTGAAGCAAGCATGGATGGGAAAAGAGGTTACGGGGCGTTCTACATGGGAGTGAGGTACAAAAGCTACGATTTCTTTGTTATGAGTACGTTGAAAGGTGATGGAGACAAATCCGGTAAGCGTTGCCACAATTGAAAGTGATGGCGGGCTGATTCAAAGCGTGGTTATTTTTGTTTTAGTGCACGTGTGCGTGGCTTCAAGTTGGGTTCGCGGAACCGTTGTTGTTTGTTGATGGAACACATTTGCTTGGGAAATCACGGTGGAATCTTGTTAGGGCGGCCGGGCAAAGGCGGCGATGATGGATTCTTCCGCGTCGCGTTAAGCCATAGTGGACAATGAAACCGGCGATAATTGGACCTGGTTCCTCACCGCTCTCGGGGATACAATATATGGCGATGAGGATTACGACAAGTGCATTACATTCATATCCGGCCGGATCAAAAGGTCTAGTTAATGCCATACGTAAAGAGTGTTCCCTTCATGCGTCTCCGCGCCTATTGTTTCGCGGCACCTAGAAGCGAACTTCATGAAGGAAATACAAGTCTTGGGAAAGCATTGAAGGAGGAGTGTTGGGCCCTCTTTACGCATCGCATACGCATGTACTTCTAAAGAATTGATGTAGCGGTGAAGGATTTCACGGCGCGTCGAAACAAAGCGCGCTTACCGATTGGCTAATCCAAAAGTCGATGTTGCCCGTTGGTGAATTATTTGTTTAAGGGGCAAAGGTGGTGCGAGATGTACTTTCGAGCGTCATGAGTCGTTCAATGCGTGGATCAAGGAAGCGCGCCACCTCCGGTCCGCGGAAATGGTCGACTCAATCGAGGTAATATTGACGCTGACTAGATAAGCTTTACTATTTTGGGATACTCTTTAGTATAAGTAGATAACTCTTTACTATCGGGCTTAGCAGCTTACTATCGGAAGAGGCAGCTTTAGTATCTTGTATAATGCTTTAGTATCCAGGCTAAAGTCTTTAATATTCTATATAATGCTTTAGTATCACTGCGTAACCAGCCGTATCACCTTAGCAGCTTTAGTATCACTGCATAACTCTTTAGTATCACCTTAACACTTTAGTATCCTGCATAACTCTTCTCCACAAGCTTGATTATCTTTTCTGATGCGTTTCTTTGTTCGCGGTACAAACTCATGAATATAATGTATGCGGTAGCGAGCATGTCCGAATTTGGGAACACATCTTTGCCAGTGATACATGGAAGCTTCGAAGAGCAATCTAGTCAAATTAAACTTGCTCTGCGTTGGCGTTAGGATGGCGAACAATTCTAAGTTATTGACCGGTCTGACTACAGCGGTCAATTTCGCGGACAAGGATATGCTCTTGTAGGCGTTGGCAAGTCCATGGAATACCTTGCGCGCATGCTTGCTTGGCGCAATCGTGACTTCGAGAGGCAAGTGTACATCAATTCGTGGATGACTACTTCCTTTGTACAAATATGCGCCGATGCGTATCTGGAACCATATTTCTCGATCCCGGCCACGATAAGCCAAGCGGATGCATCCAGCGTCCTCCAACTACGGCCACCTATTACGAAGAGGCGGCACAGGCGAGGCGGACAAATTGAGTCAGGGCCTTAGACTTGAGAGAGTTGCGGTGCGGCCATTTGCAAAAGCTGCCACAGCCAGGAGGACTTACTGCTTGATAATAGGCGATTAATGAATGGTTGGAGTCTTTGAATGTAAATATACATGATTGATGAATAGTTAGGCGTTGAATGTAAATATACGTGATTCTAACCATTTTTAAAGTAGAAAGTGTCACATATACATTTATAAAATGTTCACATGATTGATAATAAACACACAGTCAAAATAGCAAGCACTCAAAATCCTAAAGACTTAGTCAGGATAATAAACACTTATAACAAGATATTAAAAGTATTACGCCGGATAGTGAGCAGTTAATCATGATAGTAAACACTTGGCCTATGATTGTAAAGACCTAGATATTCTTGATGATGCTTCTTGATTTATTTGTCTCTCCGTTTCCCGGTGGAGTTGTTATTTGAATCCGTTAGCAATTATGCGTCGCGACGTACTCCGACCTTTGGCGTGGAACCTCAGGCGATTGAGACGAAGATTTTTCATCATTCGATTATTTGCTCCATGAACCGCATGGCGTAAAGCGGGGCGGTCTACTTTGTCCTCTCTCTACATTGAAGGCGATCCGGTCATGAGAGTTCCAACTTATGCATTCGAAGCACTCCCATGCCGATATTAAGTCCGATTCAAAAATGCCCTCTAGCGTTTTAAAAATTATAGTTAGATGCTAAGGGGAGAATCTGAAATATGAAAGTGAGTAAACACCATTTCCACAGCTGACCACTGTCATATGTCCATTTGTTGAGAGATGAGTAGTGAATATCTTTATCACTTTTCTTTATCCAAGACAAGGAGGTGGAAATGTTTGTCGAATGATAGGCATAAAAACAACTTCGATAGGTGAAAAGATTTGGCTGCATCGGCCGTCGGTCACGAGGGACTTCATTTGAGGTGTGGTCTTTGTTTCGAGTATCAATGCAAAAGGCCTGCGTGATGGATCCACGCCTCTTGAATGGGGAAGGCGTCTTCTTGATTCTTCCGGCAACATGCGGGCGAAGGCGTCCGTGACATGCGTCGGAGACAAGATTTCTTCCCTCGACCGGTGGGTACAAGTGGAGTGCGAGTAGTAAGGCCCATTCATTCTTCCAAACAATTGTGCTACAAGAGAAATCAGAAGGCACATTAAATAAACAGTTGGGTCAAATACTAAGCAGTTATGTTAAATACTAAAGCCTTTCCGCTAATACTAATATCTTTAGTGTAATACTAAATACTTCCTTCTAATACTAATGTCTTTATGGTAATGCTAAAGCCTTTGTGTTAAATAATAAACAGATCAACAAGTATGAACATTGTTCTCACCTGTCCATCAAGCAGTTAAGATAGAAGCCCGATGGCTTGCTTGTTACATTTCTTGGTTGCTTGAACCCTATTGGCGCTTGTTTGTAGGAATAAAATTTGTAGCCGGCGCTACATTTTCTCCAGTAGGCGGCCGTCTACTGCATCAACAACATTTTTAAATGACGGGGGCCTCTGCTTGGCGACTCTGGCGGCGGTATGATGGGTTCGAGGATGGCGGTTGTCTTTTCATCGACGAGGGATCTTTATGCGGCTTCAATAATAGCAGGCAAAGGGTCCGCCTCGCTTCTTTAGTAACCGCCGCACTTGACGCTGGCCGGGATGTGAGTCGCCATGATAGGTGAATCTCCAATGGTGAGAATTACGTTTCCCAGAGAGATTGTAAACTTCCATAGTAGCGGGTTTGGGGCCGCCCGGCTTCAATTGTGGTAGGAACCATATCCGCAATAGCGTGGGGGCCTTCTATTGGAACTTAAATTCGATGGGGATCAGCGTCGTTGCGTCGATTCTTGGCGCGTTCTTGATAGCGAAAAAGATTGATTATTTCATAGACACTTTTAGTTGGTTCCTCGCCTTTAGTTCTTCTTCTTTTCAGTAGCGGCGGGCTTCCCTCTTCTTGAATTTGGTTCCGGAGCTTTCCTTTTCTTTCTCGACCGCAGTTTGCAGGCAACTGTTTCATCGACGATATCCGCCAATCCGGGGATCGTGGGGGAGCTTGTAGGCGCCTTGAAACAGTTGTCTTTCTTCGTTTGGTCTGTGGGGCCTATTGTGGAGATTTTGTCGCTCCTTGCTCCGGAGCCAACTGTTGCTCCCGAGCAAGCAACATATCTACTTGCCCGCGCATTGTAGAGACCTCGCTCGTGAGTATAAATGCAGCGATGCTGTAGCGCTTGACATTCTGTCGTCGTTAGCGTGGGGAAGGGCTCCTCCGAATGGAGGAGATGGGCCGAATGGCGGCTCCACGGCCCTCCGGTGCGGGATTTTTCTCATTCCTCTGGCGGCGGCGTCGATCATCTGCGGCGGCTTGGACCATCGGCCCTACTAGTTCTCTCTTCGTGGCGTGCCGTAGGTAAGTGAATGTTGGTGAGGGATGCCTCTTAGCGTTCTACAGGGGCCGAGATCTTGAAAGCTGTGAGACAATATTACAAAAACATTAGTAACACTAAAGCCTTTGTAGGAATCTTGAACAATATTACAAAAACAATATTACAAAAGTAAAGTAAAAATGCTAAAGGGTGTAGCCTTATACTAAAAGGCGTTAGCGTAATACTAAAGCCTTTGTAGGAATACTAAAGACTTTAACATCATACTAAAGCATTTGTACCAATACTAAATACTTTAACATAATACTACATACTTAGATGCAGAATACTAAATACTTTAGCGTAATACTAAAGACTTTGAAAAAAGCGAAGATTTTAGCATGCAACTAAAAACTTAAGAGTTGAAGCTTGATGAAGTAAAGCTTACCTCTTTCCCCTCGAATGATCGATCGATTAATGTCTTTCTGACGATTGGTGGTCTTCTTGCATTTGCATTTGGTTTCTCCGTAACATAGAATTCTTGGAGTCGCGGGAACTCCGGACTTCTTTCCGGCCACGGGTTACTTCATAGAACGGATTATGAGGGGCGATCGGCGACCCTCAGAGATAGCGGCCGTGTTCTTGGGCTTCTTCCCCGAACACCTTTCTACTACTCGGCGGATATCGGTTGGGCGTCGTTAATGAGAAATTTATGCCGCGGCTTGTGCCCGTACATATGTACCCAGTACTGAAGGTTGTCGGCATAATGTGCGCTCCAACTTGGGGCCGTGCGGTTTGTGGTTGGAAAGAGGAAGACACCCATCAAATACTGGCTGCTAGCAATTTGACAAAATTTTCCTCCTCGCCTCTCCTATGAACAAGATCCAGCGAGTGTTCTTAAATGCGATCCACGATTCCTAAGCGTAGGCTTTGTAGGTATTATTCTACCTCGAATGCAGTCGGTAGCTTTGGGTAGTTTAGAAATCTCACGGTACATTCCAGCTGCTTGATCCAAGTAATATTATGGCGGCGTCCTCTGGGCGGAAAGTCATAAGCTTTGCCGATTTTAAATTTTTGAAGGCGAATGTCATAGGCCTTCATGAGTGCGTCGAGCGACCCTTTCTGTACTACCGCTTACGTACCAAGCGAGCATAAATGGAGTAGTGTTAATAAGTTGCACTGTGTTTTCGGTTCATAAGTGCATTCGATTGATGGTGAGCCAATCAACCATTGGACCCGTGTAACATCATCCGTTAACTTGATTCTCGGACTTGTTGTGAGTTTATCTACAGCGAAAGCGACAAAATACATCTGAAGCAATTGATTAAGTAATGCGCATTTGTTCTACTTGAAACATAAGATTTTAAACACATAAGACAAATATTAAACACATAAGGCAAATACTAAGCGAGAATAGTGTGATTTTAAACACTTTGTTCTTGATTTCTAAAACAACAACCCTGATGGAACACATTGTAAGGAACGTGAGAAAGGATCAAACCCCAAAACCCTAACGTAAAATCTCCACGAATTTGATTACAATACACATGCACAAATTGTATTACACTACTGAGATGATAAGAAAAAGGAAAGAATAAACTCAAAAAGAAGAAGCAAACAATAGAATCGAGCAGCGTGGCCGAATCCCTAATCTCCTCGTAGAAGAAGGTTTAGGGTTGCGTTGCGGTTGATACAACTAACCCTTCCAGCGAACTCCCTTGAGAACTCATGCGTATATCGTTCTTTGGAAGAGAATATGAAGGAAATTCAGCGAGGGGTTGGCCGGTCGCGGTCTCGGTGTCTTCGCGTGCCGTTTAGTTTTGGGGCTTTTTACGAAGATGGGGATCTGAAAGAAGGGAATAGGAGAAGTGGTTGAAGCGGAACCACGTCATTTCCGCATACGGACGCGACTTTGTCTGCAGGCGTAGCAGAAGCGCGAACAACCTATTAACTCCCGAGGCGGCGGCGTCTTTCACGGGGTTTTTAACTTGGATTTGATCTTTATTTGGGTAGAAAGTAAATCCCTGTATAAAGGAGGGACTAAAGAGGAATAAGCAAACTTACAGGGATTTTTTAGGGATTTCTCAAATTTGGGGGGACCTTTCATTACTTCCCCGTTAAAAAAATCCAAAGAGCTCGGCATAGAAGGCACTCAGAAATCAAAATCCACACGAAAACCACGGGAAAGTTTTAGGTCCCAAAAGGAGTCACTTTTCCGGTGCAATTAAATCTACACTTCAAACACTCTTTAAGTGCCACTCTTCTTCTCCACCGCCACAAAGAAATGCCTTTAAATCCAAAACGCGCTTCATAATTAATTTCATTTAATTTCCATTTTTTGGGTTTTCCTCTCAGATCTGGATCCCTATACTCTCCTATACTCTTGGATTTGTGTCTCTATCTTTGTGTGATTTCCTTCCATTGTTTTCCTCGATGGAGATCTCGAAGCCGGTCACTCCCGGCCAGGTTTGCGAATTTTTATGTTTAGAACTTTTTCTTTTTCTTTTTTTTTTTTTTGAAAAAAATCGGGTGTTTGTTGTTCTAGTGTATGGATTTTATCTATTTGAGCTTTTGTTTGATCTGCATTCTTGGAACTGACGGGGCTTTGAGAAAATTGGTGGAGGATTGAATATGGTCTTTTGGCTCACAATTTTTGTCGAGGAATGGAGGATTTTTCTTGTTTTTTTCATCTTTTAGGAGATAGTGTTGGACTTTTTAGTTAGTAATTTTGGTATTTCTATTAGCATTGGGGAATATGAGTGTCCTTTCCAATTCAGATGGTCCCAGTACTAATGGTATGATCTAGTTCATAAGCAATATGATTATGGCGTTTTCTTAATTTTCTCCTTTTTTTTATTCGAAGTTAGGATTTTACTTAGATTTGAGGGTGTTCTTAAGGTACAACAAAGATAGGATTGTCTTTGTGAAAATGGTTGGTATTGGTATGATTTAATTCATGTCATTATTTTTGTCTGTAGTCCTTTGATTTCACTTGGAGGAGGTATGGAAGATTTGTTTGTTTGTTTTCTAGGCCTTATGGAATGAATGTATGTGAATACTTTTTTGATTGGTGAGACATGTCAACTCTGTCTCTTTATTTTCATAAAATTTAGTACTGACAAATATTTTTATTAATTCCCTTATTTTTCAATATTTTATTTTTTGAGGATTTTCATTTTATAGTTTTGCAACTACTTGATTCAGTTCAAGAATGATATTAGTTTGATTTACATTTGGAACAGGTTTCTTTTCTTCTTGGATTTATTCCACTGTTTTTAGCATGGATTTATTCAGAGTTTTTGGAGCAGAGAAAGAATTCAGCTTCTCCGAAGTGTGAGTTATTTTCTTTAGTACAAATATGATTACACTAATCTTACTAAATACTAATGGCTGTTTGATACCTGGGTAATGAAATCATAACTAAGAGTTCTGTTTAGTGTAGTGTGATTAATTTGTGCATTCTGTGGCTTTCAGTTTATATTTAACTTGCATCCATATTGCAGAGGTTAATCCACATGCATGCTTAGGATTTAGGAAAATTAAGTAGCGAGCAGACTAATGAACTTAGATAAGTGAAAGCTTTGAAATGAAGATTGGGTATGTTGCTTCTTGAAATAAGTGATTTAATGTGGGAATAACTTGTAGAAACAAAGGAAGTTTGATAGTTTTAAATGTGTTATACATGTTTGGTGCTGTCAGGGACAATTAGCTGAAAGGCTGTCATTTAACATTTTGGACATTGTACTCAGGTCTTCTCTGGATCAAAGAAAACTGTAATGTAGTAATTTGGTTGGTTACATATAAGTTTGGTACCTATTTTCGGATTGTATACTGAAGTAATTAATGGTTTCTAAGCTCAAACCTTTACTTTAGTGTCAGGAACTCGGATATTAATTTGGTTGTATTGGACAATAATGCCAATAAGGAAGATGAGAGTGCACTATTAATCGAAGGAGGTATTCCAGTACCACACCCAAAAGCTCATAATTCATCTACATCGTCAAGCCTTGTCAGGTTTGTAGCATAATGGAATTGACTTTCTAGTATATTGTCATCTTCCATCAAGAATGTTTATCCTGTTGATCTTTAAGTAGCAACTGAATATGATTTTGGAGATCTCAGATTTTTTCCTGATGGATGAAGCCTTCTTACTTGAGAATCGGTTGACATTGAGGGGCCATGTAAGTAATTTTATGTGGAATTGATGCATATTAGTATTGGTTACATTGCATCATTTTCTTACTGATTATGTGACTTTTAGATCTGAATTTGGGTGCATATTTGGCCTACTTTTACATATGTGATCGCACAGATTTACTTGGAGAATCAAAAAGGTATCAAACTTACTCACTGTTTAAAACCTTACAATTTATAAACTTTCTGATATGATTTGATTTACTCTTACATTATTCTTTCTGGATCATCACAGCCTTGTTGATCATAAGATTTAAAACTTAGCTATGGAAAATAAAGTAAGTAGTATTGAATTTCAAGCACATTATCAGTGTTTGCCATTTTACCTCCTTAGATATTATTATTGAATGCTCCAAAACATTATGTGAGTTATCACTTAATCATATCCATTGTGATGAGTGTGCCTGTGCCATCTAGATGCCGTGTTTGCATATTTCGAAGTTTACTGGACATAAAACTAATCCAGTTTTTCTTGCTTTAGCTCCTGTACTTTGAAATGAATTAATTCTCACCACTAGTTTGATTAGATTCAAGAAGGAAAACTGTGAATTAATGAGAAGACTTCAAAATTCTTGCTTCATCTAGCTGCTGTGTTTGCATATTTCGAAGTTTACTGGAGCACTATCATAAAACTAATCCAGTTTTTCTTGGTCTAGCTCCTGTACTTTGAAATGAATTAATTCTCACCACTAGTTTGATTAGATTCATGAAGGAAAACCATAAATTAACAAGAACACTCAACTAACTAAAAATTCATTTTTATAATGAATGAAAGATTCATGTTGTGTCTTTGTTTGCATTTGTTTCAATTCTTCATCGATTCTATGTTTTGTCTTCTTGGAAATGGAACAGATCATGTTCTTTCATTATTCCAATTCCTGAAAAGAGCTGTATCATGAGTCATTATAGTTGTTTCTTATGGTTTTGCATCTAGTAAGGTGTTAATTTTAAGCTGACCACTATGTTTTAATTGCAGAATTACAACCGAGGATCTCTTTCTGTTTCTGTATTCCCTTCTTATCCTGGTTGCAGCAATGACCTCTTTTAAGGTCCACCATGATAAATCACCGTTCTCTGGAAAGTCCATACTTTATCTGAATCGAGCATCAAACAGAGGAATGGAAAGGGTGGATGCAGGTTAGTTATATGATATTTAGTGTCTTTCAACTGGAAAAACTCACTATTAGTTTTGCAACTCAATATGTGTTTTCTGTATTGATCCTACACCTTCAGGGATATGGTTGATATCACAAAATGCTACAGTTTTATATTCAATTTCCGTTTATAACTAATCTTTCTATGACTGGATTATACCATTTTACTGTCACAATCAACTTCATATTTGGTTTCATATTTGGATTATAAGTCTGCTTACAAAGGTTGATGAATGTAGTACGATTTGAAGTTATTCCCAATTTTCCCACCATCACCCAACCTTGGTATCTCATTATATGTTTTCTAACATGAACCAAACCCAAATGTATGGAAGTATCAGTTGAAAGGAATTCATTCTTGCTTTCAAAGGCCCATTAACCAATCAATACTTTTCCATTTTATTTGATTATCTCTTGATATTATTGTTATGTGATCCTTTTGTCCTGTCTTACCTAAGTTCATCCACGTGAGATAACTTCTGATCTCTCATTATTACATTGTTCTCTTAATTTTCTTTCAGGTATTGTTTCTGATGTACCATTACTTCAATGCGAAAGAAATCTACAATGCAATCCGTATTTTTATAGCTGCTTATGTATGGATGGCAGGATTTGGCAACTTCTCTTATTACTATGTCGGAAGGATTTCAGCCTTGGGCGGTTTGCACAGGTAACTGTACTCTTCTCCCTTGATTTTGTATCATTTCTAGTATACGTTAATCTAACTTTTTCCAGCTAACAAATTCCTATCATGTTTTGACAGATGATGTAGGCGCCTCAACTTTTTTGTAGCATTTTGCTGTATTGTTCTTAATAATGATTATATGTTGTATTACATTTGCCCCATGCATACACTTTTCACCCTAATGGTCTATGGAGCGTTGGGAATTCTAAACAAATACAATGAGCTTGGATCAGTGATTGCAATAAAGATAGCTGCTTGTTTTCTGATTGTTATTCTTGTTTGGGAGGTCCCTAATGTCTTTGACATATTATGGAGTCCATTAACATTCCTTCTAGGTCAAGTATCTTTTGAAGCTCTTTCCATGCTTTTTAATAGCTCATTCTGCTTCTTTCTGAGGATAATTTTATGACTGAACCACGATTGACAAAGGTTACAGCGACCCAGATCCTTCAAAACCAATACAGTCCAGCTTGCATGAATGGCACTTCCGATCAGGACTTGATCGATATATTTGGATCATTGGAATGATCTATGCCTACTATCATCCAACTGTAAGTAATTGAATTTGTTCTCAACTCCACTTTTGTAATTTTACAAAAGCTGATCCATTATATGGATTTCCCTGAGCATGCTTATTTCCATGGTTCACATATAGTGTGTGCTCTGGAATATCCATATTCGCATTGATGTTCAGTTGTGTTGATTTGTTGTTTTTATAAGCATTGTTGCACATAGACTAATCATTGGAAAGTTACATTTTAACTGAGCTTTTCTGCTACAAACATTCTATCTTGTGCTGTCCTGTCCCCTTCTTTTTTGTCATGAGCAATGATCATTGAGGGAGGATGAAGTATTGGTTATATACCTTATTTTTCTGAATGATTTTTTTCTTCAGTGTCCTTATTAACCAAACAGACAATTCTGAATTTTCTTCTCTGTTTCCTCCATTGTTTCTTTTACGTTCACGTAAACATATTTAAACAAACATAATCTTCATGAATGGCATATTTAACTGAACACAACATTAAAGAATGCTCCTTTTGTATATTCATTAAATGATTCTTAAAGAAAGTCCCTCTCATGCCCAAAGTTGACTTCTATAGGTCTTACATCCTATCAGGATGTTAGCATCAGATCTATTTAGCTTCTTTTGTAGGACTTCATAACTAGATAATTCTTTGTTGACTGGATCATTTGGGACTCAGGATGCATACACACATATATTTATATTTTATTTATTTATTTTTTTATTTTTATTTTATGGTTTCCCCAGTATTTTTGTCATGCTAAATATGTAATGATTGGTCTTGTTCAATAGAATTTAGCATACCGCGAATACATCTCTATATATACACACTCCCATGGATACAAAGTACATGATTGGTTTTTTCCAATGGATTTAGCATGCACACATACATTTTATATACATTACACACACACCCATAGATACATACATGCACGTGCGTGTGTGTGCGTGTATGAATTTGGTGGTTTTACCCATATTTTGTCATACTAAGTACATAGATTGGTCTTGTTCAATAAATTTAGCCTACATGTGGATGCAGGTGGAGAAGTGGATGGAAAGAACTGGGAAGAAACTGAAGCTAGGAAAAGAATATCAATTAAGACTCTTGCTACGAGCAATTTCTCTATTGGTAGTTTCTTTTGCTCATAGTAATTTTATCTTGCATGTAATTCGTGTCAGTTTTTCATGTCTCATATATTATAATTTTCAGGTTGGCTACCTATGGTTTTGAGTATATCTACAAGCTGGACAAGATTACCTACAATAAGTTTCATCCTATACATCATGGATCCCAATAGCATTACAAATTTTAGTAGTTTATCCTATTACTCTTATACCTTACTTGTCTTTAAGTGCTGATATCTAAATTTAATGGAAAACCAGTGTCTACATTTGCTTGGAACCTCACCCAGAGTTTGAAATTGCTCCCTGACCCTCTTTGCGTGGTGTTCTGCTTTGGTGTGCGTAGATTCTTTCCACTTCTCATTTAAATTTTTTTGTTGATTTATTTTAAAACATCATCTAAATCAAACATAATCAAACATACTTGTCTTTCAATTAGGTGGCTTGGAAAGATAACTTACTGGAAACATACATTTCACAGATCCACATATGGCTTAGGTATGCTCAACCTCTCACTTGTTTATAAAGAATTCAATGTGATTAACTTTACCAGCTTTGGTTTGGAATTTAATGTGTTTGATCTGTATGAATGTTTCCAGATCAGGGTGCCTGATGGACAGCCTCGGTCGCTATTATCTTTGATCCCCAACTACCCATTGATGAACTTCATGCTTGTTACTGCCATATACATTTTGGTCTGTATGCTTGGAAACTAATGGTGCTTTGCACTTGATAAGGTGAAGGTTTTCTTATAAAATATTGCCTTCCAGGTTTCGCACAGACTCTTTGAGACTTTACAAACACACTCAAGTCTGTGTTTGTGCCAAGCCGAGACAACAAGCTCCTGATTTATAATATAGAGCAGCATCAGCCTTCTCAGTTGCTTTGTACTTTCGTTTGGCATTTGTGCTCCTCAATATTCAAAAGGATGACTGGTATGCACTAGTTTTCTTCTAAATCAATCAAAGGAATAAAAAACAAATAGATATCTAAATTCTGCATATTTTTTACTGTTCTATCACTTGCAGGTTATCTTCTGATGAATAGTCAGAGGGGCAATGCAGGAAAAATATGGTTTACACTGTTAGCTTGGAGAAGGCAATACAAAAGTTGGTGCTTCAATTGATTTTCCATATAAATTGTATTTGGAAATGTGATTTATGAAATCATTGTGGAATTGGCCTCAATGGAGGTGTGTAAATTCACTTGCAAGCTATTCTCCACGTTTTATAGGAGGGATCACACTGTACATTTTCTATAAACTGGGAGTTCGTGAGATAAAAGAAGTTCTAATGTTTTTAATTATTAATACTTTAGTTATGAAACCCTTTGAGTATTTTGAGGAAACTTTATTAAACCGTGGTCAAATTTTAAATTATGAAAACATATCAAAGTAGCGTTTGTAGTCCAACGGTTAGGATAATTGCCTTCCAAGCAATAGACCCGGGTTCGACTCCCGGCAAACGCATTGTTTTCCACACAATTTTGTTTGTCTCTTTTTTATATATATTATTTTAAAAAAAAAAAAAAAATAATTCCTTCACAGCTAGTTACCTCCTTTGGATTCTTTTATTTTAATTTATTTATGTGTGTGTGTCATTCATGCCTGAGACTATTGAGAGTTGGGTGGATGTTCCTTATTGTGACACCACAATAATGTGTTGTCATACTCTGCATTTAATTAAAAACATATATAGTGTGAGATCACAAATTAATGTGAACACTAGTAGATGATGCACTCCATGGACTTATTTTCTTTATTTATTTATTTCTTTATTTCGTTATTCATTTTCCTTTGTGGCATCAAACCATATATATATGCTCCCTATCATACAAGCCTCATTAATTAGTAATTTCACTCTCAAAATAATTGTTTAAGAAAATAAAAGAACATACTAATATGATAAAATCAAAATAATTTTTTCAGCTAACATATATCTTCCTTTTGTTCCTTCCATTAATTGATCATTCAGAACAAGCTCCCAAGCTTTGCCATTTGGCTAGAAGTTAGGCTTCATGGACTTTGCCAAAGAAAAAATCCACAGTGAAAAAAGCTATCTTATTATTAAATATATAATTTATCCATCTTTAAAATAAAAAAACTTGTAAAAAATAAGGATAAATATGAACATTAGGAGAGAACCCTCCAGACGTAAGAGAAGACAATCAAAACAATTAAACCACTAGATTAATACTCCAGGTTAATTCTTAGAAAAGTCCAAGAATGGATGTGTGATGTGCTGTTTGTGGTCCCTCAAGTGATCAACATGTTCAACAACTTGCACTTATTACTCTCCTTCAACACCACAAATATCTCCCTCTCTACAACTCTCTCTTTCAATTTCAATCCAGAGAAAGAGAGAGAAGAGAAAAGAGGAGGGATGAGAAGGGATGGTAGTATGGCAGTGTCTATGTTCAGATGGATTGAAGGTAACATATTTTATGCAGTGAGAAGTGTTCCTAACTCTTTGAGATGGCCTGAGTTGGGGTTGTCTAGCCTTGCACCAGGAAGAGCAATAACAAATCTCCGGTGGCCGGAAGTCGACTTGTCGGTGTTCGACAACATCTTATGGACCGTTGTTGTTGTGATTGAGACTCTCACTTTGGCCACAGCTGTATGTTTCTTCTATGTCTTCTGTGGTTTGCAGCATTTGAGGTTCATGGTTTTATTTATTTTTATTTTTTCGCCTTCTTCTTCCTTCTTCTTTTGAGTTTTGACTGATGCCTAAAGCAAATAGATGGGTTTTATTTACATGTGATTGGCTTTGTGTTTGTTGTTTGTTTGTTTATATACATATATATGATGATGATGATGATAAGGCTGTATGTAGTTATATGTTTACCTTGATGATTTATATGATGATATATATATATGTGGATGAAGATGAGGAAAGATTCATGAATCCTCCATGTGTTATTTTTCTTGATTTTTAAAGGAAATATCATATAGAAAAGAGATAGTATGGCATGATGTTTGTTTGAGAGAGAGAAAGAGATTAGTGTTCAGAGGGTGATTCCATGGTCTCAGTTTTATGGGAGTAATCACGAAATCGAGACGTGGATAAAAGATAATCACATCTTTGCCTTGAGATATGTTGTTACCACTCTTAACACTAATTCTGTGGTTTATCAGTTTATTAATGAATTAATAAATTTATCAAGAGAGAGAGAAATCAATGTTAGAGATGGTGAGCTGAAATTTTGAATTTGAAAGAGATGAGTTAGAGAGAGAAAGCTGAAATTTTAGAGAGAGAGAGAGGAGCATATATATATGATATAGGAATTAAAGCATTTAGTTTTTTTTTTTAAATAAGAATTAAGCTATTTAGTTGTAATTAATGTTGATGGTGCAGAGGATCCCTCAATGTGGGGACACTGTTATAAATCATAATTATTAAAGAGAAATAAAGAAAAATAATCAATGATGACGATTAAAGATTTTTTCTAAGTGGTTTTTTTTTTTTTTTAGCATGATAGCTCATCTGTCCCCCGTTCAAAGATTTTTATTTAAGTGTTGTGTATTTCTCTTCTGGTTTTGGACACAAATTTTACTTTTGTAATTTGTTTAGCTTTTTTTTTACTTACTTTTTCCTTTGCTTTCCCTTCTGATTTTATGAAAATTTAAGATCAAAAGATAATAGAAGTAAAATATAAAAATATAAAAATGTTTTTATTTTTTATTTTTTAAAAAAACTTAAATTGATCTTACAAAGTTTTTAAACTTCTTATACTGATTTTAATTCCTCAACTAGAAATTGAGTTTGATCATTGTAGTTCAGACATTTTAATTTATTGATGAAAGCAGTTCAGCACATTTTGATAAACTCTATTTCGGTATTTCCACCCATAACAGCAAATAATTTAATCAACTTGCAAATCAATTTTTCTCCAACATTTCAAACATGTCCCTGAATTTAAAAACACAAGAAGCCGGTGCAAATTCAATTAAGTGCCGGTTATAGTTTGGATCCCATTAATTGCATAATAGTCCAGGGCTGTGGCCGAGAGAAACTTCGGGATATTAATAGTATTGCCGCCCATTTTAGCATCCCGAGGAGCGTTTTCACCGGTGGTGATCTACAGTGGGCTCGATTACGAAACTGATGATGATCCCAGAATGAGACCGAGACCAACTGGATCACTACTCAAAACACAAACAAAAGCCATAAATACCAGCTCTACATTCACAAAATCTAAAGAGTGCACAGAAATTTTACATCATACTTTATGAATAAATCACAATAGATTTCTTGTGAAGAATCATAAAACCACCACTTAGATAGTGTGATCCCTAAACAAACAATACATGAATTGGAAATCAAAACTAGTAAAATAGAATTAAACATGAGGAAAATACTTGGTTTTAGAATTTTCCATAAACAATAGTCCTGCTTTAACTTCCAATTAGGGGGTGTTTGTTTTGGCCGGGATTTGAAAGGGATTTGGAGTTGCAAATCTGACAACTTTTAAAATCTACTTTGGATTTGTTTGGTGAGATTTCGAAATGATTGTATTTTAAAATCCCACTCATAGGGGGATTTGGTTTCTACGTACGATTTGGTAGTAGAAAGCGAAATCCACTGATTTCAATCCCGCGCCGCGTGAAGCGCGACGTGATGATGGATTCACTTAGCGTTAATTTGGCCGAGAGAAAGGAAAAGCATTTTAATATAATATTAATTTTCTCTATTAATATTAATGTGCAAGGATTAATGACCTCCTTTTTGATTATTTAGGAAGTTTTAAAAGGTTTTCAACTTACGATACGGATGGAAAGATAAATTCGTGAAAAATAAGTTAATATGTTGATTTTTGCCCCATTATAATTTGTGATACGTTTGAGTCCATCCCACGCTTAATAGTTAAAATTACGGGCCCGGATTCGAATTTCTATAGAGCTAATAAGAGCAGTTAAGTGGAAGAAGCCCAGAATGAGTTACTAAAATTGTATGAAAATGGAGCATCTTGGATTTATTTTGATGATCTTCTATCGGCTACTTGATTCATCGGCTTTAAAAGCATCTTGAGAGTACGGCCGGGAGATGAGTTGGGAATCTTGGTAGCTGAATATCGCACTTGAAGTCATATATATATATATATATATATATATATAATATAATTTTTTTTAAGAAAATAATTTTTAAATTTATTTACAATAATATAAAGTATTCATATACTATCATCAAAAATTAATATTATGTTAATAATCAAGTATTATAACGTGTAAATATTATTATAATTATTTTCTTAAAAAAATTATATTATATATAATAATAATATAAATTTTTTTTAGAAAAATAATTATATATATATATAATTATATATTAATTAAGAAAATTTTATGAGGTTTTTATTATTAATAAAATCTACTAATAGCTTTATGATGAGGGGAGTAGCACCACTTATGTAAATATAGTATCTACAGGATTACCATGATCAAATCTTTAAAAATCACATCCAAAGCCACAATAGCATGTATTTTTGAATCCCAGGATTTCACGTATCATAGCCCCACGTGTTACTGGGATTTAGTTTCTCACGCAATATTTTAAAATCGAAAGTAGGATTCTGACTTCAATGATGCTCTTCAAAATCAGTATTGGATTTAAAACTACACACTCCCGATAGCCTTGCGCTTAATGAAACCATACTGCAACTTGACATGCATATAACATAAGCATCAATGCATGAATGCATGCACCATATGTATGATCAGAAAGCATCAGTAAAACTTTACTCCTAACCACTGCCAATTAGTCATTGCTTATGTAACTCTTACTACTAGGCTTAGCCATACTTTATTTCATGCCCAAAAGGATCTCCACTTGGCAAAGACAGCTTCCAAACCTCTAAACCCATCATAATGAATAGAAGTGAATGTGTTTATTTGTTGTGCAGAGGGTGCTGCTTCTGCCGGTTATGACGCCAGTATTTTTGCAAGTTTATAGGCGAACAACACTGACACGATTGATTTCCATTAAATACATTGACGCAATGATGATGATGCCATCTCTGCATTGGATGCCTAGACTCTTTGATGATGAGGCAGGATCATTACCAATGAAGACAAATTCAACATGCTCATGGAATCAAAACCAGAATTACACACATTACAGAGATTAAAATAAACAAATTCATTTGCCAATGAAGCACATAGAATAACTGCTAATCAACACATTAAAACAAAGCAAGAAATAAACAAGTTGTGACAAAAGGAGAACATATTAGAAGATAATAAGAGAGAACAGACAGACATCTATAGAATTATGGATTAACCACTAATGCTAATTTTTTTTCTTTTACCAAAGTCACTATCTCCACAATCATTGATAACAAGTTTGGTAATTGATCTCAAGACATGATATTCAATATAAATAGTACTAAAATGGACCAAAGACCATTAAAATAAAAGTGAGAGATAGACTAGTTAGTTAATAAGAATCAAATGAAGAAAAATACAAACATCTAATGACAATTTTCCCCATTTAAAGAGCTGTAAAATTAACCACCAATGCAATGTATTTATTTGAGAAGCGAATAAAGAAAGAAAAGAAGAAAAACCATAAGTAAGTGATTAAAGAAGAAAAATAAATAAACTAGCCAACAAAAACAATCAGAAATGAACGAGCTAGACAACAAAACTCTTTAGAAGTGAAGTTCAGACTCTTCCTTCTTTTAACACCATTCACCTATGGCTATCATGGGGAAACTTTTGAAGCTCACAAACACCATTCAATGCATCCCAAACAAAAGAAAAAAAAAAAAATCAACAATCATGATAATATAAAAGGCATAAAAGTATAAAAAGATATAAAGATTGGCATTTAAAACTAAGAGCTATATTTCAGATCGCTCCACATTAAAAAGGTCCAGGATAAGGTCAGAACATTGGGACTAGTTTCCCAGCAACTTCCTAAAGCACCCTACATTTGAGGCCCAGCATAAAAAAGAAACACAAAAGCATCAATGCAAGCATGCTGAATCTGAGAATAACTAAGAACCCTATGTACCCAGTTACTCATAGTCACACGCCTG
>CM048820.1:54655749-54894228 GCA_026586065.1 Dioscorea zingiberensis | reverse complement strand
TAAGATTTCTATAAATTTTCCGCGTCGGTAAGATGAAGAGCCTGGGGTTCCCAAATATGATATGAAATGCGGCATCTTTAACTTGTTAATCGATGTTCTTTCCATCCATCGAACTTCTGAAATCCTGAAGCGCTCTTTGTCGCAGTGATGGCCAAATGGGAAGCTGACGCCTAACTTGCGTAGTAATCAGGCGGCCCTTATAATATACTCAGGCAAATATATATATATATATATATATATATATATATATATATATATATATATATATATATATATATATGCGCACCATATAGGGTATGCACTTCACCCTATCGCATTTTAAGGCCTTAATAAAAGTGTAAAGAGTGAGATTACACTCCGTTTGATACGCTTGCATTATTTTGAGGAAATCCAGCCAAAGTAATGGATGAGAAGAACGTAGAAAAATAAGCTAATATATATATTTACACCTGTACAATTTGGGAACTTGTAGGGTCTTCATCTTAGCGGGTGAAAATTAGAGCCAGAGTAGAATTTTTATAAATTTTCACTAGTTAAGATGAAGACCCTCTGAGGATTCACAGAATTATATGAAAATTGGCGTCTTAGCTTATTTTTCGATGTTCTTTCCATCTATATGGTTGGAAATCCTTAAAATATACTCCAAAGGGCCCAAGAAATGGGAGGCAACCTTGCCGAAGCAGTGGTATGTACCACAGTATAAATTTTTGATAATATATATATATATATATACCTAGATAAAATGAAAATAAAATACAAATAAATTGCATATCTCAAAAGATGTCACAAATCTCAAAGCGGCCGCATCTTGATGCGATGATAGACTACACATCTCTGAAGCGACCAAATAAAATATATAGTGAAGTGGCATATTTGAGGTAGTGGTGGAACACTGTCCTGAGGCGGTGATAGAAACTAAAATCTCAAAAGTGGCGCACATCAGAATGCTGATAAAGTAACACTCATCTCCGAATTGGTGATATAAAATACAAAATCTCAAAGTAGCGGCGTGCATCCTAGATGCGGACGTGATGGAACACGCATGCCGAGGCGGGATAATGAAATACAAATCTCAAAGGCTGACGCTACATGCTTGATCACGGCGGTAGATGCGCGTCGCGAAGTGGATGATGAAAATACAAATCTTAAAGCGGTATAAATGGCGATTGCAGCGTATGAAGTATAAAATCTTCAGGAGTTGGCAAAATCACCGGCGGCGATATGAGGGCATCTTGAAGTGGCTAATAAATACAAATTTCAGCCAGCGGCGCCATCGCCAGGACTGATTGATGAAGCACAAACTTTCAAATCTTTCGAGATGAAGGTCAGCTGGCAAACCTGAAATCCTCATAGAGATTTAAAATCTTAAGGTGGCGATGAAGCGTGCGTTTGGTAGTGATAAAACAACCTAAAGAATTACAAAGTGGCGCGAAACATGGTTTCCCCAGGCCGAAAAGGCAGGCAAGAGTCAAATTTTAAAATCCAAAATAAATAAATAGTAATATGTATATACATCAATAAAGTATGGTGATATTTACGGGAATGAAAATTATGTTCTACGATGAAATGAATTGTACTTTTTCATTGCCTCTACTTGTACTTATACTTAGCATAATCGCAGGGTTCTCAAGACTCGTGCAGGGATAAATTAACTCTAATAGAGGCTTGCCTCCTATTAGGAATAAGTACCACCAACGCTAAAATAAATACAATCAATCTGTCATTTGGCGATTTAGATATATCGCCGGTATCTCTTCACAAAACACGCATTACAAAGAGATGGGTATTTTTGATCCCACGGTTATTCATCTTGACTCAAGGTAGCCATGGCTCTCTTTGCCTTCTGAATCGCCCGGCCGCACTGGGATCTCTTCTATACATATACCAGCATCGGAAGAAACCGCCGAATTCGCGGATGATTTGTGACCGGGAACTGGAAGTAGTCGTATTTTGGCTTCTTATTCTTTTTAGAAAATCGCTCTCTTCGAGGTCTTAACACTTACCACTGAGAGTGGAATTTGTAGAATCGTGAATGGAATGGTGAGAGACTTGGGGCTCGTTGAGAAAATAGGCAAAGGGTGGAGAGCATCACACTTGCGGGTAGATAGAATCTCGATGCCACTGGCTGAAGCAAAATACACTCTAATTTCATAGTTGTCGAGAATATGGGCAACGTCGCTTGCACTAATTCACATCGAACTTGTTTAACAACCACCACAGAAAGCTTTAGAGCATATAAAGAAGGATTTAGGGTGCACCCGAGGAATCAATTTGGAAACAAGCCTTGTTGAAGTTAAATCAAGCTATTCGCGATCGATGGAAAACAAAGGGAAAAGCAGAGATAAAAACTTCAAGCTTAGTTGACTCTACGGAATGAAGACTTCTACAAGCTTCTTATTTTTCACTTACAAAACAATAATGTTTTAAAGATGCATGGTGATGCAATTTACATGATTCAAAGTGTGGCCACGGTTCGGGGAATCGTCGGTTAGAAGTTCTGAACCGCAGTAGAAAACAAGTTGAAATATTAGACGAGTGTCGAGCAGCTTGGAGCCAAGGTTAACTAGCCGGTTTGGATTCGTTTAAATTTAAAGTTACAGTTCCGGTTTAGTTCCAAGCGGGTTCCCGTTTGGTAGTTCCGGTGATTCAGGTTTTTTAATTTTAATTTTTACATTAAATCAAAATAATCTAATATTTTCAAATTAAAATAGAACATGAATCATGCGATAAGTAATAAGTGAGAAAAAGTACAATATTTTTTTACAAAAATGCAAAAATTAATTCAATACAATATTTTATATAAAAAATAAAAATATAGATTCAATACAACTAATTTGCAAAAAAAATGCAATCTGACGATATGAGAAAAAAATAAAAAATAGCAGCTTGAACTTATTTATAGTAAAAGTACGCCTCACATTATCCCCTCTCGGGGTATAGAGGAATCAAAGCCCACGTAGTTTTTGAATTTTTATTATACACATTTTCCCACATTTTCTAATTGGCTAGTTACTTGTTTCAGCTTTTCGCCATGGTAGGAAAGTACATCGTTGTTGTACGATAGGCAGTGTTTGCAGCTCTTACTCGATGATGATGATAATATATTATTTTAATTTTTCAACTCAAGTGGGGCGTCCGCGATCAGCGGCTACCAGCTTCAGGATATTAGAGTATATAACGGCGATTACAGCCTGCGTATTAAGATTTGAACTTTGAGGTCAAACCGCGGTTCAACGGTTTTAAATTACGGAACAGGCAACCGACCACTTGTATGAGGATTTAGGGGTTAGGTTTCCCGAAGACTGACTATGGTTTTGGGTTTACAGTTCGGTTCGGTTCGATTCCACCGGTTACGGTTTAAGGTGGCCACATCTAATCGAAGACATACCACTAGCATTGGCTAACAGAGTTTTAAAAGAAATTACAAGTTTACCAAATCATATAGCGTTACTCAGCAAGGGTTTAGTACTTAAGAAAATCAAAAGCATGTATCGTATAGTAGCCACCAGCCGAGGGAAAATTAAAAAATTTCTAAACCCTGGCTACGACTAGAATTGCCCTACGTTTATCAAAACGCAAGCAAGCAAAGTTTAAAGGCGTGTACCTTTTGATATACGTATAAATTCCTTTCTCACGAATGGTAGAGGGGCGTTGCGGAACCATGCTAGATGCATGAGGCCAGGGTCGCGCGCCTTTACTTGGTGATCGGCGCGAAGATCAGTAGAGAGCAACCCTCAAGCCCGGCAACGGGGTGATGCTTCCATCTGACGAGTGCTAGCTATAGGTGGAAGTTCTTGAGGAGGATTTGGGAGAGAAAAGGCTGATTGGTCTCTATTCATTTGCTTCCCAAGAAAGTTGTATATTTTTTTTATAGCCTTAGAATATCATATATTTATAAGAGCCTCCCTAATGTCAGAGATTGAGGGTTTTGTTTTGAATTGGGTTCTTTTGATTTGAAGCCCAAATCAAATTTGGCTTACAATCTAATCAAATTTGATTTATAATCCAAAATTCGAGCTTCCAAACAAAATTGAGCTTTAGAAATCAAATTCGGCCAAATATAATCAAATTTGTCTTATAACCAAATTCGACTTCTGATCAAATTTGACTTGTAATCCAAATTCAACTTACAATCTTTTCTCTTCCCTTTAAATTCTCTGCGATTTTGAGGATCTGATTCCTACAAAACTCATTTTATACACGATTGATGCTATATGTTTCTATCATTAGGTAGCCAACCCATTAGGTTTACGACGTTTACATATTTGAGAAATACAGATTCGTAAATCAACCACATTTGATTCTACCACCGAATAAGATCATAGAGTGGCATCTATCCCAACGTGCCACATGCATAACCTCCAATTGACCGAGAAGAGTCCGGTGAAATTGGCACGACTTTGGAACCTTTTCGGCGGTGAACCAATATTATTATGCAACTTGTCGCTTTACCGCAATCTTTCATACCAACTTGAAAGCGGTTTTGCCGGTATGGCCTATGTGTCATGGCTCCTACCTGAGCCCGGACTATATCACAGCTAGCCCAAGTTATTGGGGTTCACTTCTCCTATGGGATCCGTTACTTTCCAAACTTATGTCATGCAATAGAGGCCGTCTTACGTGACAAAGGATTACTTCTCTGGCGAGAGAGATTCACGAGTAATGACCCAGATGAGGTAAGTGGCCATGCCAGGTTTTACTCTCCTCCATGCAGCCGGGAGAGGTAAAATCCCTCTGTTGGCTACCCAAATGCAGCCTTGAATATAACTTCGAAATTTGGCATACCCAATCACCACCTTACGTAAGTAACCACTAAGGGAAGCGTGCGGGAATGGCGTCAAAGCCGCGAGGGATCCATGGCCATGCTCAAGAGATAAACTTGTGTACATCCAAATCTAAGGATATTTTACACCTATTTGCTTCTGATAGTAGAGGATGCTTCAACCTGACATTTTACTTGGAATTAGCACCCATTGTGAAGGCTTCGTGAGCGTAGATACGTCAACCATGACACTTGCTACCCCTTAGAAAGCGTCCACATTGTGCGCTCAGAAAACATCACCCATTGCTTACGACTTGCTGAGAACAATTTCTTGATTACGGATCAAGGGAGCGGCATAACGTAAATGATGCTAGTCTTAATGGATCAATGATGTCCGAATCTCATGGTGATCCAACTTCTGAGCTAAGGATATTTAGATCAGGGCTCGATACATAATTACGTGATAGGAATCCCACATTACTTGATCCTCTATCGTGTGTAATTTCCTTCAGTGCTATGTGTTGTATCAATGGACTTCATTAATTAAGATTTAAGATCTGCATTATCCATCCATTCATCTGGTAGTGAGACATCTAAATAATAAAAAGCCTTTTATTGAAATATAAATTTGTACATAAAAGTACCAACTTGGTTGTTGATTTGTGTCTTTAGGGCAGCTTCTCAGCGCTAACAACATGTCAAAGAAACAATCTCCAAGCACATGCACAAGTAAAGGCAAAGCGAGATAGAGAAAACTGCACAAACCACAGCACAAGATATCACATTAGGTTGGAGTTGACATGCCTCACGTCTCCCGCGAGGAAGGAAACAGGGAATCCACTAAAATTGTGCTTGAACTGGTAAAGAAAGTTTAATAGAGCTTTTACCGAAAGCTTTCGTCTCCAGAGAGGAAATCCTCCACGGCTACAAGGACTACAACCCAGCTTAAAAGAACTAGGCTAACGAAACAAGGCTGAAAGCTCCTCTGCACTGCTACAATTGTTTGAGGGATCAAACCAAAGGTTCCTGTGAGAGCTTCCAGGCGGAGTCCTGCAAGCCTTCCCTTCCTCGCTTTATCCGGAAAGCCGCATCTTCAAGATCTATCTCCTTTTCTCAAGACATACCCTTTAAAAAACATAAAGATATTTATACCACTAACTCACCAACTCAACAACTCAATGGCTTTTCTCCAAGAGCCATGCAGGCCTTTGCATGGGCATGCACGCCCATTTGGCTCTCACCCTTTCTCAATCTTTCTTAGCATGGTCACACGGGCGCGCTTTATGGGTGCGTGCGCGCCCGTGTGGTTCTCAGTTTTTCTTTGTCTCCCGGATGACACTCCAAATGGGCACATGGTGCTCCAAATAGGCTCCAGACGGGCACGTGGCAGCTTTGAGGAAACAGCTCCTCACAGTTTCAGATTCTTGTGCAACTGTGTGACCATTTGAAGAATTGAAAACAAACAAGAATATTTGGAAGACCTCAGTCGATGTTGTCACGATACCCCTATTTTTTTTTTTTTATTCATAATTTCGTCGATATTTATAGAGACAAGGCTTAGTAAACAAAAGCCTAACCCTAAAATAACAACCAATAATAAATTTTCACATCATTAATAAATAAAATAAAATAACCTGGTTTAATTCTAACACAATCTCCCTTAAACCAAGTTCACCAACTTCATCATATTCACGCCCATCATCTTCTTCAGCTTCAAGAACACATTAGCTTTGACTAGCTTAGTAAAAACATTACAACTTGATCTTGTGATGAATATAACTCCTACTTAGTCTCTTAATCTTACACTAAATCATGGATTTTATGTTACTTAATCTCAATGTGCTTGTTATGAACATGAAACACCGGATTCTTTGACATAGCAATTGCAACCTTGTTATCACGAAGAATCTATATCGCTTTGTTGTTTTATTATGCAACTCTAAAAGCATCCTCATAACCACACTACTTGTGTAGCGCTACTCTCTGCATCCATATACTGCATACATGAATGGACATGGGAACCACATCTTGCTTCTTTAAAGACCAAGAAAAACACGAGCCAAGATGGAATGTATAATCATAAGTGTTTTTTCTTGTCTCAATATCACCTCCCCAATCACTATTTGTATATCCAACAAGCTCCACATTATTAGAACATGAATAAAAGATTCCATCGCTATGCGTACCTTTGATATATCTTAAGATACATTTGGCGATTTGCCAATGAGACTGTCTAGGAGTCTCCATAAACCTGCTAATAATTAATGCCAACACCATAAACATTGTTTGGCCTTGTAGCCATCAAATATCACAAACTCCCCACTGAACTTCTATAGGTTGTTGTATCAACTAAATCACTACTTCCATCTTTCACAAGCTTTAATCTCTCTTCAACAGGAGTCAAAGTCAGTTTACAAGAATCCAACTTGAACTTTGCCAAGATATCACCAACATACTTTTTTTGTGAGATAAATATCTCACTATTTGTTTGTTTCACCTCAATGACAAAGAAATAAGACATCAAACCCATATCTGTCATCTCAAGCTGAGGAATCATAGCCTCTCAATGAATTCTTGCACCAACTTTAAATTATTGCACAAGAAAATTAAACCATCCATATATAAGCATACAATGAGTATATCACCCTGTGAATTGGATTTAATATATATACATAGCATGATCATAGAGACATCCGTGGAAACCATTGGCAATAAAATAAGAGTAAATGCATGTGTACCATGCTCTAGGTGCTTGTTTCAGGCCATACAAGGCTTTCTTCAACCTGTATACTTTGTCTTCCTCCCTCTTTTCACATATCCTAGAGATTGTTCCACATACACCTCTTATTCAAGCACACTATTCAAGAATGCAGACTTTATATCCATATGATTAATCTTCGAACAATTATGAGTGGAAAGGGAAATAATCATGTGAATAGTACCAAGTCTAGCAACCAGAGCAAACACTTCAAAATACTCAACACCTGGTTGTTGTTTATAACCTTTAGCTACTAATCATGCTTTGAAATGACCCACCTCTCCACTAGCTTTGTATTTAGTCTTGTATACCCACTTGACACCAACAACCTTTTTGTTTGGAGGCAACGCAGTGAGCTCCCAATTCTTGTTTTTCTCAATGGAATGAATTTCTTCATCAATTGCTTTAACCCAATGCACATCTTCAATGGCTTCCTAATATGCCATAAAGATCACACAAAGTGAAGCTGTCTTATCATCGTCATCAAAGGGATCTTTGTTATTGCTAACAACATAATCCTGCAAGTGCTTAGGCATCTGGCGTTGGTGTTGTGGACGACCAGAGGCTTCAACAACATTGCATTGTTTATACACCTTCTTTTGCTACTACTATGTCTCCGTTGACAACCAACACTATCAACGTTGAAGATGACTCCTCATCAAACAACCATTCCCAATCTGCATCATTATCAAAAGTGACATCCTTGCTAACAATTATTTTCTTTGTCTCTGGGTTATAGAAGTTGAAACCTTTGTCTCATGACTGTAGCCAATAAAAATACACTTTTCTACCTCATCATCCAGTTTCTTCCATGCATTTGGAACATATGCATAAGCAATGCAACTAAACACTTTCATATGACCAATATTCGGTTTTTTGCCATTCCAAGCTGCTTACGGGGTCTAACCACAAACACTCCATGTAGGACACTTGTTTTGCACATAAATAACACAAGTAACAGTTTCTACCCAAAAATTTTTAGGCAAGTGCTTACTATGCAACATACATCTCACCATATCCATCACTGTTCTATTTTTCCTCTTTGCTACCTCATTTTGTTGTGGAGTATATTTAACCGCTAACTGACGTTTAATGCCACATTATGCCAAAAAAACATTACACACAATACACTTAGTGCCTCTATCTATTCACAAAGTTTTAATGGAATACCCACTCTGCTTCTCAACGTAGAACATGATATTTTTGAATGCATCATAGATGTCTCTGATTTATGCTTTAATAAATAGACCCATGCCTTTCTGTTGAAGTCATTAATAAAATTGATAAAATATCTATTGCCACCATGTGTAGGAACCTCAATGAACATAAATCAGAGAATGAACCAACCCTCTCCATATACTCACCCTTTAGGAAAGACATGTATGTGCTTCTTCCCCAAAATACAAGTCTCACAAATACCACTAGGTATATCAATCATCGGTACTTCCTATTAGTAAGAAACTTAAGACTCCCAAATTCAGATCTCCAAAGCGCATGTGCTACAACCAATTATCATCAACAATCACAAAACTATGACAAGAAAAATTATTGCAATGAATAGCCATAGGAAATGGTCTATTACGAGACATCTTTACCTTGGCTACACCCCTTTCTCCACATCATTAATCATGCAACCTTTTTTGTTGAAGTGCAAATCATAGCCTTTCTTTGCAATATGCTCAATGCACAATAAATTGTGAGAAATATCATGGCAATAAAACACCTCCGCAATATAGTTACAAGACCCATCCCTCAATTTGATGCCAATTCTTCCTTTTTCATAAACGATATTGCTCGTGTATCATCTCCAAGTTTGACTATAGTGCGGCATGACTCATCTAAATCACAAAACATGTCCTTGTTTCCAGTCAAATAATTATTGCACCTTGTATTGAGCAACCACTGATGTGCGCCTCCTACTACAGATGTATAGACCAACAATAATGTTTTTGTACCATCTCCATCATTCTCTGCAACCTTGGCATGGCACTCTATACCTCCTTGTTTTGCAAAATGGCATTCACGGTTGTAATGGCCAAAATTTTACAATTATGGCACTGAATATGAGATTTGCATGCTCGTTGGTAATGACTACACCTTGGTAAGATTTTAGCAAGATATCCTGTGATTCTTTTTGTGTTGTTTACGTGATTTATAATCATATGATAAACTAACGATGTGACACATTAGGAGATATAATGGAGAGCGCCGTTGAATCTCTCTCATCATCCTCTAAATCACAATGCGGCTCGATGCGGATGTGACTAACTAAAGAATTAAGAACAAATAAGAATATGTGGAAGACCTCAAATCCAACCGATGTTGTTGTCGTGGTACCTCTTTTTTTTATTTATTCTTAACTTCATTAGTATTTATAGAGACAAGGCTTAGTAAACAAAAACCTAACTCTAAAATAACAATCAATAATAAATTGACACATCATTGATAAATAAGATAAAATAACTTGGTTTAATTCCAACAAAGTGTAAGATTAATCTCTTTTTAGCATCCCCACACTGAAGGATAGATCCATTGAAGATATTACAAGATCAAGCGGAAATGGCACGTTTTCGGTATCGTAAAAGAGTGAGGCAATACATCAACCAATGAAGGTAGAAGATTCCAAAGGATGGTGGTGATTAAAAAGTTGAATAAGAGTGATAGATGCTATGAACCAAGACAATGTAAGAACTCAAAGAGAACTCTTCCAACTTTGATATATATTCTAAATTCCTTCAAGGCATCTTTTTGAATTCCATCTTGTGTATATATAGATATATATATATGTCTTAATCTCAATCTTTCCACCTCCACTAAGATCAACCTCATTCCCACTTGGATCATCATCTTCGTCATCATCTTGGTCACATCTTCATCACCTATATATGAATGAATCCTCACACAAACATGAACACTTATGTTCTCCACATGTGAAAGAGAAAAACACTCTCATGTTGAGTCCTAGGACACAACTCTTTGATAGATGGCTTATCACTAGCTAATGACCTAGATCATCCCCTCTAAGGCCACCTTAATATGCCACATGGTGATGGTGGCCACACATACAAGTCCATATATACTTCTCTAGGTTGGTAACAATGAGAGATGAAATAGGTGGAGGATATCAAGTACATCAATATATAGAAAGGCAATGAGAAGGACAATGTCAATGGTTGCTTCATATCTTTGCCTTCCTTTTTTCCTCCTCTCTCATTCATGGAGCAATATCAAATCACATATAAAAGAACACATTGCTGTTTAGCATGGATTACGGATTGTGTTTTAAAGTATGGGATTATTTCTCTTAGCTAGGGGTTCTAATGATGTTCAAGAGGCCAGGACAAAGTGGGTGTCACTCTCCAAGATGCTTCATGCGCATGAGAAGGATTTATACTTATAAAACTATATTTTTTGTGTGGCTCCTCTAGTGTCCACATTCAACACGGCAACAAACTTTTCTTCATTTGTGTTCATGTTTATCAATGATCAATCATGTTTTAAGTGTATATATATAACTGTTCACATTAAAAAAACCCAGATATATAACTCTTCACTAATCTCAAACTGACAAGTGTAAAGTGATAAACCTTTTTATGAATTTTTAAAATGACAAAGTTGTGGAAGTATATGGTATAATGTGTGTCAAGTGTTGGAGCCAATATTGTTCCACGGTTTGTCTAAATATTCTTCTCATTGTATCATTTGTATGACTTTTAAAATAGACGTTATATCAACTTTCATAGAAAAAACCAGCTAGCTTATTCCCTCTTACAAAGAGAGGTTCAAGGTTTGAACCGCACCTGTAATGTACTTTTTGTAATTTATCCACATTAATAAAAAAAATAAAAAAAAGAAGTAGGTGTTACAATTCTTATTAGTCAATTAGTCAATTACTATATCCTTGTTAAATGGACATATTATCAAGTCTCTTAAGTCTCTTCCAATGTTCAACTTATTCCCTAACCTAACCAATTCCATAATCATTAACAAATACCCTTCATCTTGACTCACAAGTCCATCACTACATTAATTTAGATACAACCTGATCCAGAACACAATCAATCTTGCTTCAATTTGGATTATTATATTAAATAAGATATGGAACTTGTTTTTATTTCTTCTATAAAATTAACTACACCAATAATTGAACTGTAAAAATAACAAGCTACCAACTCTAATTTGTGAAAATATGTAAGAATTATATCATAATAAGAAAATATATATTTTCGAAGATGCCATAATTAAAACTTGCTTTGATTGTTAGATAATGTTCTTGTTAAGGAGGAAAAGTATATATATACATGTTAAAGTGATTCCTTGGAGAACATTTGCCTGTCTTTCCGAACACAGAGAAGGGAAAGCAAAAATGCTTCTAGATTTCTAAGACTAAGATTAGACAAGATGATTCATCTTTAATTATTGTTAATGATGGAGTATATATTACACTCCTCTTTGGACCTTAACCACCTTAGAATTGTCACATTGGAGAAGAATTATTGTTGATCATAATTATTTTCTAATTCAAACTTATCTTAATTATAAAAATTATATCAAAACAACTATTGAGATTCAACGACCCAAATTAAAGTGTACTATGACCATTGAGAGAAGCCTTGCTTTTTTTTTTCTGATTTCTTTATAAAAATAGATAAATCATTTTTATTAACATTACAAGCTCATTTTCTTCTGAAAGTTGACATTATGGAAGGGACAAAACAATGACTCACATACCTACCGACTAATTAGCTGGATGTGGGTTTGCACACCAAGGGAACAAAGAGGATGGGCCATTTTGAACCTTAAAGTTTTTAACGAGGTCCTATTGGAAAAATGGTGATAAAGAAATCTTAACAGTGAAACTACGATATATCTCAAAATCTTTAAGCACTCATTCTTCCGAAGGTCCTATATTACCCACACAAATATGTGTCGAATAAGGCATTCTTCTTTGGAAGAGCATTAGCCATAATAGTGTGCCAGTCTGTTTTAATATCAACACTCACCCAGAAGATGGAAGCATGACAAGCATGTGGATGGACAACTGGATGGAGGGCAACTCCCCATGGAATTGGTGGCTCTCCCTATAACCCCTCATACTTAACAAAAAGATATCTATTATGAAGGTAAGGGACCAATGGAGGAGAGAGGGAAGGAGACCATTCTTGAAAATAGGACCTCTATCAAGGGAAGAAGTATCGGATTACCAACAGCTCATACAATACTTGTCACAACTGTTCTGAATTGGTACTGACATAAGATTCTCGAGCCTAAGAGCATCACACAGTTGTTCAGTGAAATCCTTCTATTTAGGATTGACAGAGGAGTGAGGAGTGAGGAGTGAGGAGCGAGTTGAACCGAAGTTTTTTGAACAAGTCATTTCCCCTCAAGATCAAACTATTCACATGGCTTACCAAAGAGAACAAAATTTTCATATTGGATAAGCTACAAAAGAGGTAGTGGAAAAGGGGAACGAGTACACTATGTTATATGTGCAATTCGGCTAATGAAATAGTCACACATCTCCTATTTACATGCCCTTATGCAGCAAATATATAATCCCATTTTAGGACCCTCTTCGATCTATCTTCGGCCCTAGTATCTACAAGAGAAGTATGGGACCCAAACAACATCACAAGGGAGGTACAACGAAGTCTCTGATTTTTGTAAATTAGGATGAAATCATGCATGTACTAACATTATGGGACTATGCTTGTACACCCAACAATCCCCCTCTCAAACAAAGGACCACATAATCAGCTCCCCCTCCCCCCTTTCTTATTCACCTTGCTTCATCAGCACCCTTGGACATCATTGCATCGGAGCACACACCTTACGTAGAACACCAGGGTCGTTGCCACCGATTACCAGGGATCCACCCACCCACATGACTTGAGAGACCTGATTCTGATACCATTTGTTAAGACCTTGGGGGGCATCCCACACTCCACAATAATTGTGCTATTGTCCTCTATGGACCTAAGCCCTCACGGTTTTGTTATTGGGCTTAATGTCCCATGTGGTGAATCTTTTTGACTAAGGGGATAAACCCCTGAAAGACAAGCGCCAAATGGGCGTGCACAAGGGATCTGGACTCATAGAAGTTTCACTTTCCGGGGCACGCTCTTTACCAAGGGCCCAAATTTACTCAGGTTTAAGTTGATGCCCCGTCTTTACCTCCTGCGGCTACCAATCCTACACCTGAATGCCTCTGCTCCACGCTACGCCACCATTTCGGGGCCCACGCACTTGCACCCTCAAGCTCGCGCAAGTGAATTCAACAGGACCCAGTGAGATCAACACCTTACAAAGGGACCATGCCGCTAGACCAAGAGGCCTTTGGCTGGTGAATCTTTTTGTTCTCATGATATATGCGGTATTATTGTGTACTTTTTATGTTAAATAAATCATGAATATTATATTATTGATAGTGTTTTAATGCGAGTCTTAATCATTACCTTAATTAAATTTCCCTAAAACTAATGCTACAAATATAGCATTTTGACAAAATGGCCATTAAACATTAATTCCAACTTTCATTGTCTACAACTTGGAAACTAAACAAATATTTTAAGTGTGTCATCAAAATCAAAGCTCGGACAAAGAAGAACATGCACATCCATGAACATCAAAGTCTCATCCATTTGTTTACTCACAGCCGACCCCTCCCTGTCCTCAACTTGGACTGCATTGAGTTTTCAAAGCTCTTTTTCTTGTTTTCTTTTGGAAGCTCTTGGTTTTTCAATCTTAGAAGTACTACCATGGCTTTCAAGTGTGGGGCTTCTTAGCCTTCTGTTTGACAAAAGCCATGTTCCCATAAGAGTGTGTTGTGTGTGCGCGCGTGTGAGAGAGAGAAGAAAGTTCAAAGATACTGTTAATTAACCATGATAATTAACAAAATCGAGATAGATCATTAAAACTTAATATAATCATCACAATGCGGCGTGTAAGCGTGTTAGACTCCAATCAACCACATGTCTCTATTCCTTGTATATAAGAGCATCACCACCATCGTCTCGTCTCATCTCATCTCATCTCATCACATAAGTCCAATCCTATCTCAATCCATCACAACTCCCCCTCTATCTAAAATTCCCTCTCTTTGCTTACATACTTTGCCAACCAAAACTCTTAATGGATCAGGTCCATGGCAAACCTTGCAGCTCTGGTACACCTCCAAGTGAAGAAGATCAAATGGCTGACTTAAGAAGGGGCCCTTGGACCGTGGAAGAGGACTTCATGCTCATAAACTACATCTCTAACCATGGTGAAGGTCGCTGGAATTCCCTAGCTCGCCATGCAGGTATATTAATTATATATACTTTGATAGAGATTAATCATATGTATATATATATATATATATATATATATATATATATATATATATATATATAGTTCATCATCTCTGATTAATTACTGTTTCTGTGGAACAGGCTTAAAGAGGACAGGAAAGAGTTGCAGGCTCCGGTGGCTGAACTATCTCCGGCCGGATGTCCGGCGAGGAAACATCACACCAGAAGAGCAACTTCTGATACTAGAACTACACTCACGTTGGGGAAACAGGTACTAGCTAGTACCACTTGTAATTAGTTAGCTACGTACAATTCTTTATATATAGTATAATGCTTCAATTTTAGTTGTATGATTTTGATTCAGGTGGTCTAAGATAGCACAGCACTTGCCTGGAAGGACAGACAATGAGATAAAGAATTATTGGAGAACTAGAGTTCAGAAACATGCAAAACAATTACAGTGTGATGTGAATAGCAAGAAGTTTAAGGATGTTATGCAGTACCTTTGGATGCCTAGACTTATGGAGAGGATCCATGCAGCTGGAGCTAACAAGAGCTCCATTAATGGAGGAGGAGGAGGAGGAGGAGTGCTTGGTGGTAGTGATCAAGGGAACTACTGTAGCTTGGTTGGAGATGATCAGGTTGAAGAGAAGGGATCAATGGATGAGAAGGAGATCAGCTCATCAAGCTTGTGGTCAGACTCTTTGTTTAGTCCCACTAGTGGGTGTGGAAATCATGGCTTGGTTATGGATTTCCATGAAGTTGATCAAGGTTGGTGTGGTGGTGATATGAGTGACAACTTGTGGAATGTTGAACAAGAGACTTGGTTCTTGGAACACAACCATCAAACTTGATTAGATTTCCCAATTACTTTGTAAAATAAACATGTAATTTTTCATTAATTTGTTTTTCTAATTTTATTTTAAAGATGATGATCAATTGTCTTCTAACACCTATCTTGTGTATTTAATTATATTTTTGTACTAATTAGACGATAATCTCCGACATAATTTGATAGTCGGATGATTTTTTTTTTTTTTTTGTTATTTGATTAAATTGGCTAGTTGTTAATTTGTGATTATAAGTTGTGGTTTGCTAATTATTTTTTAAGCATAATAAATTATATAAATATATTTTAATTAAGCTGAATGGTTTTTGTTGTTATGTCATGTCAAATCGATCCATCAACCCAAAATAGCTTGTTTATTTTAATGAGTTATACCAAAAATTTTACGATCCTACTTAAATCAAATCCATTTCCAATAATAGCATGTTAAGAAATTATGAATGAGGAATTAATGAAATTAATGAAATTTTAATTTTTTAAAAAATAAAAATAGCAGCTAAATGATTAAAGTTATGAAATATTAAAATAATTCCAAAAAATTATATAAAAATCATTGAAGAGGCAAAATGGACATTTTCTTGCTTGATCTTTTACACGGCGGAGCAAATGATCCGTACGCCGGCGCCGCCGGGGATGCTTCGCAAGTCTCCCCACAAAACTGAAGACTTGGATGGTCAAAGTCAAAGTTGGTGGTCAACTTCTTTGGATAACACCTCGTGCGGCAAATTACTTGTTTTCTTTGGATCAAACGACTAAGACGTCTTCAAATTCCACACGTATTTCAATATTGTCTTTTTCTCGACCATTTGTTATTCTTTTTATCTGATATTATTCCTTACTTTAATTCTTTTTATCTTCTTTTACTTTATTTGACCTGTTTTCAAATGGTGTAATATCAATGAGATTTGAAAATGCCTCTTTAATCCCTCTATTATTTTTTGTTATATTCTTCTATTTTTATTTTTGGGAAAAAATCCTCCTCTAACGTACGTGAGTTTTCCCGTCCAGATTGCTGATGTTACTTTTTTTATTAATAAAATAATATTAAAATATTTCAAAAAAAATATTAAACTCTGTTTAAAATAACAAATAATATAATTATAATAATTATAACTAAAATTAATTATTTTGTAAAATTATAATTAACAAACACTAACTCTGACCCTCCCCACCTCCTCGCCCACCGCCACCATGGTGCCAGATGGTGGTCAGATGCGTCGGACCTGATGGTGGTCGGATACGTCGGAGAGATCCAATCCGGGGAGGGAGAGAGAAATGGATAAAGAGATCACTGGGTCCTCCCTTTTCTCTCCCTCATCTCTCTCCTCCCCACCCCACCTCCATCTCCACCTCCACCTCCACCTGATCCCCATTCTTCTCCATCCTCATCGCCATCTTCACCCGCGCCAACCTCTACGAGCGCCGCCACTTCCTCCGCCTCATCTACAACACCCAGTCCTCCCCCTCCGCATCCATCCACCTCAACTTCATCTTTTGCAACCTCACCAAGCCAGAACAACGCATCCTCGTCGCCCTCGAAATCCTCCGCTTCGACGACATCATCATCCTCAACTACTCTGAAAACATGAACTCCGGCAAGACCTACACCTTCTTCTCCTCCCTCCCCCGCATCCTCCCCCAACCCTATGACTACATCATGAAAGCCGACAACGACCTCTTCCTTCGATTCTCAAACCTCGCAGGCTTTCTCCTCCCCTTGCATACCCTACCATGATCTCTACTACGGCTTTGTGATTCCCTGCTCGAGTATGGCCCTTTCAGAGAGTACATGTCAGGGACGTGGTTCGTGCTATTGTGGGATTTAGTGGAGTGGATCTATGTGTCGGAGGTCGCCGCTAGCGAGGTGATCGGGCTAGAGGATAATCTGGTGGCGAAGCACTTGAAGGAGGGGGGAAAGGGGATGAATATGTATAGTGAGAAGCCGGGGATGTACGATTATCCGGGGACTCAAATGATGACGGGTGAGGAGGAGGATCGGGTACCGTGGCGACAACGAGCGAGGACGCGGGGAGAGGAGGGTTAGGGTTTGTTAATTGTATGTTGTAAAATAATTAATTTTTAGTTGTATTGTTTGTTGTATTATTTTAGTTGTAAATATTTTAATTATATTATTTTTTATTTTAAATGGGGTTTAACATTTTGTTGGAATATTTTAATATTATTTTATTAATAAAAAAAACCACATGAGCAATCTGGACAGGAAAACTCATGGACCTTAGGAGGAGGGATTTTTTTTCCCAAAACAAAAAATAGAGGAATCTCCTGCAGACAAAAAATAATAGAGGGACTAAAGGGCATTTTCAATAAACCACAATGACCATTTAGGGTATTACATCTTTTCAAATCTATTTTATTATAAAAAATTTAAATGTTTTGTTTTTAATAAGGTGCATAAACCATATAAGGATATCACATAGGGTCGTTTGGTTCGCAGTAATATTTAAATTAGGTGGTAATATGAAAAAATTACCGTGTTTGGTTACTTTAGCACGGTGAATAGAGTGATAATCTACATTACCAAGTTGGTGAACATTACCACATAATGTGGCTTGAACTTTTTTTCCCCATTTTGCCCTCACCCTCTCCATATATTTCTTTTATTTATTTTAATTAATTTAAATTTTAATTATTTTTAATTATTTTTAAATTTTAATTATTAATGTGCCATAATTAAATTTGGTATTAAAATTTTATTATTTTTAATCTAAAACTTTATTTTAATTTAAATTTAATATTGCTCAAAATTTTATATACAAGGGTATTTTGGAAAATTTGGAACATTATCAAGTATCAGACCATGACCAACCAAACATGGTCATCACATATTACAACAACATTGCAAGGCATATAGCATTCCCGACCCTATAATTACCACGGTAATCTCATTACCGTGGTAATATATCATTATCGCGAACCAAACGGTCACATGCATAGTATTTATTGATTGTCCCAAGATTCCGAGTCCGCTTATCCGCTACCGCTTAGGCATCACCAAGGGTGCTCTCGCTCTGAGAGACTTAGAAAAGTGGATGGGAACTAGTGAAGAAGGCAGTCATCTGGACATTATGGGGAGTAGCCGAGTAGGGTTGTCAAATGATCAAACATTGCATCCGGAAGAAGCGGCTGAAGCTTTCAAATTTCGAATTTCCGAAGGCTTTCAAAACTGAGCTCGATAAGGCCTACAAAGCTCAAAAATTATATTTGAATATATATATATATATATATATATATATATATATATATATATATATAATATTTATATTTATATTTATAATAATTAATAAACACCAACCATTGGATCAAAGATCCAACGGTTCCGATGGTCTCATATTAAAATTGATCCCTGAAGAGTAAAGACCAAACAAAAGATCGACACAGCCGCCGTTGCCTATTCACACGCAGTAGATCCACCCGAGCACCTCCTCCCCAACCTGAGCATCTGTACGGCTCCTCCCCAACTCGAGCACTTGCACTGCTTCACCTCCACATATCATTTGAGATAATTAAAATATTTATTGTTTATATTTATATCGATTAGAATCGCTTTTTAAATTTTATTTTTTATTTTATATAATTAGTTGAAATATTATCAAATATAAATTTTATTTAAAGAAAAGTACTATATAATTTATATTTTAATTTTATAGAAATATAAAAAAATAACTTATAATTTATAAATAAGTTTTTAGTTTTGAGTTAAATCAAGTCAAGCTCGAGCAAACTTATTCAAGCTAATAAAAGCTCGAGCTAGGCCCAATCCGATCAAGCTCGGCCTGTTTACAACCCTAATGGGGAGAAAATGAATATGCGATGTTTTAAGATAAACGATATGTTTTACGCCAACTCATTCGCATAACTAACTTTCTCCTATTATCTTAGTTTGATGAACTCACTTGTTAAATAAGCCGATGCTCCAGGAGGCCAGAGCTTAGTCAAAAAGTGTCTACATTTCTCGCTCAACACAGGGATCCGATGGCGATGAGGCCTGAGAGAGAGGCTAGAGGCAAAATCGATGACAAATGTGGAAAGTTACACTGAGTCATTGTATTACTACACTTTTTTTGTAACTTTTAGAATCATAGGGCTGATTATAACACTTATCATGAACTCTTTATCATAATTAAATGTGATTTATCCAAAAAAAAAAAACATTCCCTCGCTACTAGGGCTTTGAGCTTTTCTTGTAAAAAAGCTATATAGACTCCATTTTACTAAGTTCTCTATGACCTCCAGCTTGGCTCATTTGGGCATGTTAACAAATTTAACTGGTATTATTTTTATATTTGAGTTGAATAAATAGATTTCTTTAGGGCTGAAACTCCAAACCACCAAACCGCCCAAACCGCTCCAAACCAATCTGCCGAAATCGTTGGTTTTTTAAACCGTTGAAACCGAAAATAAATTGGTTTAGTTTGGTTTGAAATCGATTAATATTCGGTTGATTTAGCTTTGAAATTTCATAAGTGTGGTTTGAACTCTAACGGACCACATATTCCTACATTTAATGTGGTTGAATCAACATATGTCATCCGACTTGGGTTAATATTATACTTGGATTGGTATGAGATGAAAGGAGATAAACATAATTTGATTATGATTTGATATTTGAATTTGAATTTGATCAAGATTCATCTCTATAGGAATAATTATTAAAAGTTTATGATTTATCTCACAATTTCATTGGAGGGATAAGATGAGAGAATAGATATGCAATTATGATTTATTTTTCAAATAAATGGTTCAAACCGAACCGAACCACAAACTGAACCAATTTGGTTTGGTTTCATTTTTCAAACTGTTTGGTCCAGCTTGGTTTGATTTTTTTCAAACCGAAAAATACCAGTTTGGTTTGGAAATTCGTCCAAACCAACCCAAACCGAATCGATTTCACCCCTAGATTTCTTTAAAAAAAAATTGATAGAAAATGGGTCAAATATTGGTGGTTAAAAATAAATTAATTAGTCAAATTAATAGATTGATATCTTTCTTCTAAAATACGACAATTTTTCTTTTAATAAAATAAGAGATCTTGAACTGATACTTTAAGATGATCTTACAATTAATAATGCTAATTAATATAAATGCCCACCAATATATTTATTCTATTTTAAAACTTATCAAGCTAATAAATTTAATTTTAAAACAATATATGTATTGATCAATTACAAATAAACTTGCTTTTGTTGATGATCAATTATATTTAATTAATTATCTTTTGAACTATGTAGTTTGGCCCTGACAAAAAAGAACATTATGTAGTAATTTTTTCCATAAGAAGTGAAAACAAATTCTATAGGTTTTTTTCCTACGGAATGATTGAATTGTGTAAAAATTTCCTATAATTATTATTAAAAAAGATCTATAAAACCTATAAAAGTCAATAAATGAATATATGCCTCCATAAAGATCATACTTATATACCCCTATAAAATATCAATATTTACATATATATCCTTATGGTTAACTATCAACACATTTTTATTAAAATGACCATTTTATCCTTATCTTTCTTAATTGTTTATATATAATTTATGACATACTGGAAATATTGTTGTTTTTGGGAGAAAAAGTGGGGAATAGTCATTTTATTAAAAATTATTGGGTATGCACGTAGTTATGGATTTTTGTAGAGGTAATAATAATAATAATAATAATAATAATAATAATAATAATAATGGGATTAGAGTAAACTAAAAGAAGGGTGAAGAACAAGCTTTTAAATTTCAAAGAAAAATAAAAGTTTGTCCAGATCTTTTTTATTTTTTCCTATGAAATTAATCCAATTAAATAAATAAGAGCGTGAACGTTTCAATTATATTGGAAGTACAGAGTTCCATCGATGAATAATAAAAAAAATCTTGGGTATTTTATATAAATAATATGAGTAAACTAACTAAATCAACTAAATACAAGCTCCTATAAACAAATAATCTGTAAGAAATTAATAAAGAAATAAATAAAGAAACAACTATTGATTTGGCAAGCATATATTTTAGCTTTTTTTTTTTAATTGGAAACCACATATAATTATTATAGAGTTGTGGAAATAAAAATATACATTTAGAGCATATCAGTATTCAAATACATAGTTGGCCTAAGAAGGCAATCGTAAATTAATACTCCGGTATGTCACTCTCGAAGGTCTCGTCGTCTGTGGATTAAATTGGTCATCCTAGATGAAGGTTAGGTTTCTCTTTACTAGTAACTTCGTTGCCCCTAGCTTTGATCGTTTAGATTTGTGAATTGAAGAAGGCAGTCGTAAATACTCCGGTATGTCACCCTCAAAGGTCTCGTCGTCTGTGGATTGAACTGGTCATCCTAGATGAATGCTAGGTTTCTCTTTACTAGTAACTTCGTTGCCCCTAGCTTTGATCGTTTTGATTTGTGAATTGAATTAAACCAAGAAAGTATGAGGAATTCAATATCACGAATTAATTTTAAGAAAATACGTTTATCTTGAAAACATCTTTGACCATTGTGGCTAAGTCTCACCTAGGGCTGGCAAACGATCAAACTGTTCGTGAGCAACTCGAGTTCCGATTTGATATTGGCTCGAGTTTGATTCGATTATTTTAATAACAAACTGAACTTGAACTCAAATTTGAGCTCGAAAAATAAGTGAGTCGAACTCAAGCCAGAGTCAGCTCGTTTGAGTTCGGTTCGAAGTTCGAATATATATATATATATATATATATATATATATATATATATATATATATATATATATATATATATATATATAATTATTTGGGTTGCATAATTTATTCTTGATTTTTATCTTATAAAATATAATTATAATGTAGTTATAATTATGTTTAGCATTTGTAATGTGAATTTTATTATAATTTTATAATTTTTTTTTAATTTTGAGCTTTTTTGAATTGAACTCGAATTTTTATAAATATTATCGAGCCGAACTCGAGCCGAAAATTATAATTCGAACTCGAATCGAATTCAAACTGAATATTATAATTTCGAATTCGAGCCAACAAAGGAATTTCGAGTTTAACCTCGAAATGGGCTCAAATTGCTCAAGTTCTACTAGTTTCAAAATTTCTAGTCTCACCCATCTTTAACATTTTGTTTACTTGGATGTTATGTGAGTTGGGCCCCAAAGATCTTGCATCATTTGGGGTCGCTCGGTGATCCCAAAGAGTTTACAAAAGTGTCCCCATATAACTCTTGCGAATTGGTAGAGAAGTAGTAGATGTAGGAAAGATTCATCCTTATTCTCACATAAGACACAAGATGTTTTCCTCTCTATTTTCGCTTGGCTAGGTTACCTAGTATTAGGATATTGTCATCTCATCTCATGCCAAACATGCAAAGAGTTTAATTTTCACGGGACATGAGTGCTTTCAAAATGATCACGGGATGTCATATTTGGTTCCCCAATTGACCAAGAACGGATATAGGGTGTTGACCATAAAGCTCTTGGATACAGTTAGTTTCCACTTACATCTAGGTATTCTAGCCGGTGCTTTGGTTTCTCTCTAGGTGATTTTGGAGGTTGAGGTAGTCTGTGGTCCCTTCTCTAGATCATAGGGTTCTTGCTCGCATTATGAGGATCCACATTGATGGATCCTCAATCGGGTGGTTTCCACAGAGATCATGCGTCTACCAATGAGCGATTAGAATGACCGTTAGAGATTCATGGTGACTGTTCTTTGATCTAATTATCCATCCAGCAGTTTATGGTGGGGTCGCTTCCCAATAATGAGGTGATGTTAATTAGTGAAAACCGTTGTTGATTCATGGTAAATACTTTTCTAGAAATAGGTCCTTGCTGAGACTGGATATATAGGGTCGATAAAGGTTCTCTTAAAATATAGTTCATTTATAATCTTCAGGTAGATATATACCGACCTCCCTAGTCAGAATTTTCCACCACCATCTAGTAGAACGGTATTAAAATGTCTCAAATTAGTTATTTTCCACCCTCCATGTCTGTGGTTGACATTGTACGTAGTATTCAATTGACAAGTCTATAGGAGTGCGAATCCAAGTTTGGGCCCCTCTATAGGAAATCCTATCGGAGAGCATATAGGTTGCAGATTACCCATCACGAGAGATGGTAAATGGCTATCTAATAGTTGGAATGGCAGAAATTAAGGACCAAGTTGAGCAATGTGATCCTTCCTCCTAGGGATAACAGTTGTCCTTAATTTCCAGGAGTTGATCTTGCCCTTGAGTTTGTGAGTCCGATCTAGTCATCCATCCTAGGTTTGCAGCTTGATATAGATATAACTCGAGATATTTAATGGGGAGGGATCAAAATAGTATATGGATTAGGTCATCTGGGGAATGCACGTTCGCACAGACTAAGATAATGACGATTTTGTTAAAATTGATTCGAAGTCTGAAGAATCCTTCAAACAGGTAGAGAATTAGTTTTAGCACCCTGAAGTGTGATGTCCTTTTAATTTGTGCAAAATACTAGCAAATCGTTAATTTGTATATTGCAGGGAGGTGATGTCCTCCACTCCATTGCTGCCCAAATGAATGTCCCTGAATTTATCGGCTCTCGCCACCTATGTGAGCATTGCGGAAAACATGTTGATTAGTTGCTAAGATGAATAGTAAGGGAGAGGGGGAATCTATTGTCTTAGTTGTCGTTTGTGTCTAACATATATTTTAGCTGTTCTTAAACATAATTTCATTCACAGAATCCTGAGATCAATATTTAATTCACATAAAACAACTTGATATTTATTATGAGCCCTTGCATATTTTCTACAACATAAAATCTTTGCTTGCATAATCTTTATGATCATACCCATCTTACAAATTAAAGCTTAACTTGTTAAGGCACTTGCCCTAAATAGATACAAAACTTGGGACTATTAAACCCGGAAAATATTAATCAAGTCACTCAAACAAACATGTCTTTGAACCAGACCCTTCATCATCATCATCATCATCATCATCATCATCAATGTCTAAACGAAAGAGATCAAGCCTATCATGTCCAAGGCTGAGAGAGTACATGACCTTCTTGAACTCACTCCAAGTGAAGGACTTATAACAACAAGGCCTAAGTGGTGTAATAGTCTCAGGGAGTGGAGAGATCCATGCATGCAAAGGTGGTGCTCCAAAGAAAGCAGTAGACATCCTTGTGCCATTAGAGTTAGCCATAACTCTATGCCTCACACTAACCAGCCTCCCATTTGTCATTACCTTCATCACAAAAAACACAACAACAAGGTTAATTAATTATATGCATATATGCATGCATGCATACACTAGTCAAGACTTATAATATTAATTAGCAACTGTGCATCAAGCTGGCTGTGGGCTCTGACATGAAGAAACAATTAATGGACCAAGGCTGTAGATTTTGTGGGGGCATTAGCCATGCTCTTTTGCATCAATGTCAATCATGCAAACATATATGAACATTTTTTTCAAAACTTACAGCTGGACCAGAGATCTGCCTTTATGTCTCATCATCACATACACTGGAACCTTTTCACTTAATTCAACCTCTAGCTAGCTACTTCATCATATATACTTCATATTCAATCCACAATTCTTTCTGAGTTTAATTCAGAAACATGCACTAACCTGAAGAACATCGCCGACATTGACGCAGAATGCATCGGGATTGGGTGGGACTGGGATCCACGAAGCACCGGCTGGGGAAGGAGACCGTATCTGCAAGCCGGCAACTGAATTGGATCGGAGAATGGTGAGGATTTGAGGATCAGAATGCTCTCCAAATCCAAGCCTGCAGCAATTGGCTCTAGTAGTACAGCAGTCATGCTTGTAGCTTGACTTGGTGCAGTTGCACGGAGGGTAGTGATTGAGTCTGAGCAAAGAGTCACTCTCCATGTCCCTTATCATCCTACTGAATACCCCACTGTCCCCCACCCCTAACCCTTGAGCCATTAGCTCCAATATCTCACATGCAAGCTCCCTCACTTCTCCAACATACTCATTCACCACATAGCTGTAAGCACAAGCACACACAGTATAAACTTGCTAGCTAGCTAGAGCTACAGATAATGTAGTTCATGCATGCACTCACTATTGCTTGCCCTTTTATGGTCTGAATTTCAAGCATCATTAATCAGAGGTGATCATAAGGTTTAGACTTCTATATATATGTGGATTAATTAATTAATATATTATATCTAAATTATGTGTTGAGAATTAGGTGGCTCACCTATCACCTACCAATTGGTTCATGGAATGGAAGGGCTTAGGAATGTAGCCATGTGCCCTAAATCCACTACTCTGTGGGGCTTGAGTTCATCGTTGGCTCGTCCATTTGGTCGAAAATATATAGCTATTATACATCTATATATTGTGGTTAACTATATTTGTGCTTAAATCTTAACCTAACTTCTCTTTTATATATATGTGTGGTTAATAATTTTCATGTGATCCAAACATTAATTTAGTTGTCAATATCATGATTCCTATATATCGATGCAGATTTCCTACCAATTCATTTCAAAGAAAATGATCTATAGATCTTGTTCTTGTTGCGATGACTTACGAAGTGTAAACTTACTATAATAACAAGATACATGTTCATGCATGAGATATGTAATGTATATATATACCTGAAGTCAATAGGGTTTGTCCGGCAAACTGACCGAGCTCTCTGGGAGATGGAGATAGGGTTGGAATGGAGAAGAAGATACTCAAGATCTCCGGTATCGCCATTAGAACCGATACTCTTAGTTCCATATCCAAGAGGGTTGGCAGGGCCGGCGAGGAGTTTCTCGGAGGTTGGCAAGGAGAAGAACTCCATTCCGGCGAGCTCCATTCTTGAAACAACTTTGTCTGGAACTCCATGGTTGATTACTTGAAAGAAGCCAAACCCCTCACAAGCCTTGATAATGAGCTCAGCCTTGAGCTCTCTTCTCATTGACAGGTCTATTACTGGAACATTAATGCTGGCTGACCTGATCAATGATCTCTCACTACTGTGTAATGCCATCACTGAAGCTGCCACCATGTTTGGTTCTCTAACTCTCTCTCTCTCTGTATATATATATATATATAATGTAGACTGATCTGGTTTTTATAGAGGAATTGAGAAGAATGTGTTTTAAACTTTTAATAGGAAGGTTGAGTAGTCACTTGTTGAGGTTGAAGTATGACCATGAGGTTGACCCAACCCCTGCTTCTCTACTCTTTCGGTTCAACGCAGTGAGTTTATTGGTGGGATTTGGAGTTGAGAAGTATAATTTTTTTTCCCCTTTTTTGTAATTTAGATTTGAAAATAGTTCCTGTTTTTGGTTGGGGGAAATGGATTTAGAAATCATGAAACCCTAAATCCCTCACCAAACCCTAGCAACTTGATATTATAAGATATTTGTCTCTCAAAGAGTCAAAAAGGTGTTTTATATTTTCTACACTCGTGATATTATATCTAGATCTACCTATATTCTCATTTAATGAGCTATTCTTGTATTTGGTCCAATGGGATTGTGTTGTGCGTTCCTAAAGTTTAGGATCGATGTCTCTCTTTGACTTTGACCCATTTGAATTCCCAATATTATTATTATTATTATTATTTTTTATTTTACTTGGCTTGACAAATGTGTCTCCCTACAAAGGATTCGGGTCACATGCGAGAGGCTTGATTCTCATTGGTTCATATAAAGAACTTATTCTTATCAAAGATAAAGATTTCACACAATCCAGGGTGAAGACTCTCGTGCTTGCGTGGGTTGTCACATTGGGTGGCCCGCACCTGCATCCTCACCTCCCATAGCGGAGATTTGACACCGGGTCTTTCAAGTGTCGAAACCCTTATGAAAGGGACCATGTCGCTTGACCAAGAGGCCTTAATTTGGCTTCCCAATATAATTTTATTGATGGTTATGTGACTCATGTTCAACTTTAATATATTAATGAATTAGTTATTTTTCTTTATTAAATTAATGTAAAATTATTGTTATTTTTTCCTTGAGTCTTGAGGAAGCTCAAAAGTCTGAGTTTACAATGCCTGCTTTCATGCTGCATTTGGCAATACTTCTCTAACCTATTTGGCATAAGACAACTCACACAAATACAAGTTCTATTGGTATCACATCCTTTTCCAAACAAATGGCAAAAAAAAAGCCAGATTATAATGAAATTTGGTTGTAGTGATAATCACTTAATTTTAGAGGTCGTTTGGTTCGCGGTAATGTGAAAATATTACTGAGAATCAGGTTGTAATGTGAAAATATTACTGTTTTTGTTACTGTGGCATCGAGAATAAGACAGTAATGTAAGATTACAAATAGTGAAACATTACCACATTAGATTACCAAGTTGGTGGTAATGTGGCCAAAACTTTTTTTCCCCATTTTATCCTCACCATTTTCATATATTTCTTTCATTACCGTTTTGCCCCCATACTTTTCCCAATTTATTGGTTGCTTAAACATTTTTTTGTATGAAATTTGCTAGTTGTTTAAACATTTTTTTAATTATAGTTTTTATTGAATGGATTTTTTGTATGAAATTTTATGAAGTTGTAACATGTAAAAGTTTTATTTCATTATAACTTTAAATTTGATCACAAGGGTATTTCAAGAAAATGTACAACGATTAATTTTTGGTATTAAAATTTAATTATTTTTAATCTAAAATTTTATCTAAATTTTAATTTTAATTTGCTTAAAATTTATATATAAAGATATTTTGAGAAATGTGGAACATTACCAAGTTGATTATCATGACCAACCAAACATAGTAATGAAAGATTATCAGGAATATGCGTTTATAACCAAACATGGTTATCACATACTATTATAACATTGTACATATAGCATTTTCGAACCCTATTGATTTTTTTCATACTTTCTTGATTTGATGTAATATATACAACCAAAAGACCAAAGATAGAAGCTTGGAATGCACAAGAGAAAGCGCAACCAACATAGGCCACCGGATGTCGACTTTGAAAATGATAAAACAGAGCTCTGAGCAAGTATAACAGGAGTACCAAGCTGACAAAGCCCAACTCCACCCGTTACTCCTACTTGTATTAACATGTATTGTGGCCAGGGTTTTACATCTTTAGGATATTCCTCAGTAAATAGGTTTTACTAAAAACCTTATCTATCAATGAATGAATGATTGACCAAATGATAGAGATTAATCACTTTATATAAAATAAACTAAAATGTTATTTTGAGACATTTCCGCTTTAACTTTACAAACTTAGGGCTTGTTTGAATCATTATTTTATATATAAAAAAAAGGGTAATCTGGTGCTACAAAACTCCCACGAGTCAGTTTTATTTATAAGAGGCTAATATTTATTATATAAGTTAAAACACTTTTGCTTATTTTTGTTTTGTTTTTTTTAATATATATATATATATATATATATATATATATATATATATATATATATGTTACAATCAGGTCAGCCGGATGTCTCGCCGCCTAATTGTAACATTTTTATTATCTATTATATATATATAAGATATATATATATATATATATATATTATATTTTTTATAATGTATTTAGATATAGTTTGATTTATCTATATATTTTTTAAATATATATATATATATATATATATATATATATATATATATATATATATATATATATCAAACTATATCTAAATACATTATAAAAAATATAATATATATATTTTATATATATTTACTATATTAGAGTAGTGATAGGATCGGGGCGGCACTTAAGGCCGCTTCCTAACTACTCTATATATATAGAAATTTGCTACAATCAAGCCAGCCGCATTTAAGGCCGGCCCATTAACACTCTTACCTATGAGTTGTTTTGGGGTGTATGGGTATATTTGCATTTGGTGTTTGTGAGTGTTAATGGGCGGGCCACAAATGTGGCCGGTCGGATACTAACAGACCTGTATATATATATATATATATATATATATATATATATATATATAGGGATACAATGAGGCCGACCGGACATCCGGCCCCCATTGTATCACTGTTATATATATATTTATATATATTTTGAATTTTATTTTAACTATATATATCCTATAGAATTTATCTATAAATTTTTTATAATTTATATATGTATATAGATAGTTATTATATTATCTTATCATTAGAATACATATATATATATATATATATATATATATATATATATATATATATATATATAAGCAAAACAGTTTTACCATTATTTTGTAGGTGCTTCTTAGTGGGCCTCTTTATAATGCCATTGTTATTAGAGAATCTTGATATGCTTTCTCCAAGCTTTAGCTTCCCAAACACTTATCATTTGGGGTCCATAAGTTCCAATTTTAGCATTTAAATAGCTTTCAAGGTGGTTTCATATTTAAAGTTAGTCGGTTCTTGTTTGATTCGTTACATTACATATATACCTTAATTATTGTATTTAAAATTCATTTTATTTGTGATTTATACTTATTCTAATCTGCATGCGTTTCCCTATATATATATATATATATATATATATATATATATATATATATATATATATTTAAAATCATAGTCCACTACTCTCTCAAACTTTCACTTTTATGTATGAATAAAATCACAATTGTATTAATTTAAAAGAATTGCTAAAAACTCAAGACATTTCATGCCTTTCCAGCCTTTCAAAGCATTTATATAGAACTCAATACAAACTTTGATCTTCATACCACTTAACTACAAAATACATAGAGTACAAAGTAAAGCTAGAAACAAAAGAAATACAATTATAAGAAGATAAAAAGAAATTAAAGAAAAAGATGTTCTTGTTCTTGTATGTGCATGTTGAGAACAATGGCTAGAAAGCTCAGGAGGGATAGAAGGGGATGGAGAAGAAGACGGCGAAGAGAAGGAACCGATGCTCGGAGATCTTTGAGAGCTTACCGGAGACTGGTGACAAGAAACGGAGAAGAGGAGGCAGGGTCTTGCAAGGTCAAGAGAAGACCTTGCAAGACAAGAAGAAGAAAGAAAGAGGTAGGAGAGAGAGAGAGAGCTCAGATGAGATAGCACCATGATATATCTAGCAAGAGCCATAACAAGATCTTGCCAATAAAGAGTACTCTCTTAATCCAAAGCCAATCTTTATCAAGAGTAGTAACTTCTCATGATCATGAAGAAGCTGTTCTCCACTCTTTCCAATCGAGTTCATGACTTCCATTGTAGTGAGAAAAGAAATCAATGAAAGAGAGAGAGAGAGAGAGATGAGGTTTTTGTTGAGGAGGAGTGTAACAGATGGTGGATAGATTTAAAGGAGAAGCAAAGAGAAAGAGACAAGAAGAAGAGAACATGTTGGTGAGAAGGTGGGAGGCGAAGCCATCTCAATATTGATGGAGCCATGCATGGCATGGACATCCACCACACTTGGAAACCAAATCCAATGGAAACAAAACTTTTAAATTATATTTATTAAAAAAAAGTCAGTTTGGGTAATTCATTTGATTGAGTATGCTTGGTTTAAGTTTCCTCACCCCGTAAATGGGTAATGGGGCTGGATAATTCACTCTATGGAAGACAAAGCCCAAGTTTGAGCCCCATAAGCTGCTCACACTCCAAAAGTTCTGTGGGATTTATCCCCTATGCCAAAAAAAGGGATAATTTGATGCTACAAAACTCCGGTTATGCAGATCTATTGTACACAGTCTTATTTTGTGTTTTTTACAAAATGTTATTTTCACAACTCGAACTCAGAAACCTTGCCGAGTTCATATAAGTGACAATTTTATCGACCGGCAGGCCTTCTTTTAAATTATTATATTTACTATTTAATTTTTTATCTTTTTAGTTTTCTTTGCAAAGTTTCAAGTCATCTGCCAATTTTACACTGTACTTTAACCCACCTCAATCTTTACATTTTCTATGATTTATTATATTTACTATTTACTATTTATTTTTTTTATTTTTTTGAAAAGTTTCAAGTCACCTGCCAATTTTACACTGCTTCACCACCTCCACCTTTACATTTTCTATGATTTATTATCATGTTGTACTTTAATCATAATTTTGTTTTAATGAATCATGATTCCATTAGCTTTAATGCAAACAAGGTTAATTTGGGTTTCGGTTAAGGTTTAGGGTTGGCTTGTTCTGTCAACAATATTCAGAAACAAACTAATTAATGTTTTGCTGCCCCACAACATGAAGTAGTAAACATTAATTTCTAAACTTAAGATTTGTTTCTCTATTGAGGCTTTAACTTATTTGCATAAAAAAACATTATATATCCAGTAATCATGTTGTTTGTCATTATGAGCAAAAAGTAAAGACTAAACCACTGCATTATATATGACCATACATATAAAGTATGACAAAATAGCAACAACATCATCTTCTTGTCATTTCTTTCCAATTAGCCAAGAAAAGATTAAAAATAAACATTTATCTTGGCTTTACCTAGGCTTTAATTTAGATGCATTCTTATTGTTTTCTTGCCAAAGATATCAATCATAATGAAATTAAGATAATTTATCAAGAACCCATGACTATAACATGTAGACATGCACAATATATATGCTCCATTGGAAGGAAACATTAAGTTTAATTCCCTTGATTCTGTTTTAATTGTGTAAGATTACACTTCACAGAACCCCTGGATATATAACATATGGTTTCACAAATTAATGACATATATAATATTAATTATATGAACACCAAGTTAATGTTGGGACTGCAAACATAGTCCCTCAGATAATTAGAGAAGAGTGAAGCGGCATATATATGGTTGGTAACATTTCATAGAAACAAGGCCTTTTGGGTTAAGCCCAAGAACAAAATCATGCGGGCTTGGGCCCCAAAACGGACAATATTGTTGCTAGTGTGGAATGTGGGGTGCCCCAGGTTTTATCAAAGCGATGTCGAGTGGAGTCTCTCCTAGTGGTGGAGCAAGGTGAACAAAGTTCATGAGGCAAGAAACAAAAAGTGGAGGAAAGCGGACAAATTAATAAACTCATGTGAAATATGGGGTGCCCTTGGTCCTATCAGTTAATTAGAAAAGGTTTTGTTCATGGTTCATCTATTAATCCAAAACCTTTAAGCCTTATTACAAAAGACTTTTTTGGAAGTTTATTTGTTGACAAGTTCATGGTCAAGTTTGGATCAGAAAAAAAAAAACACACACACACATCTGTTATCCTTTAATCTCACTTTCTTAATTATTTTATGGCTTTTTCAACAAATATGTTTGAAAGCAAAGTAGAGTTCAAACTTTCTCTTATATACTATTTAATTTTTATTATACTGCATGCAGAGTTGATCATTCTGTTGGGAACTCTGGTTGTCTGCATTTGAGAATATATTTTAACTTATTTATGACACACTCTTTAATTGATTCATAATAAATAAAACTAGACAAAATACCAAGTTATAAAATTCAGTTTCTCATGATCAATGACCATGTTTCTTTTGGAAGGTGATCAGACAAGCAATGGATATATATATACGAAACCGATTTAATTTCCACTTATATATATATGTGTCTGTAATATTTTTTAAAGTATTTATGTATCTTGTTCACTCTCTCCTAATTATTCTTTGTACTATGAAAATTAAGTTCAGCAGATAATTAATACATATCCAGCATGCAGATAAAAAGTTTAATTCATACTAATAAGAACTTCATTATGATAAGAAAATTAAAGTAAGCCAGAGCCAGACATCTTATTGCTACATATCACTAGTGATGATTCATAAATTGGCTCTTAATTTGATGACCTCATTTGCCACAGTTGCAACCATCACAGGTGCAATTAGCTCCACACTTGCACTTCCCATCATTCTCAGCAGCAGCACCTGAGTAGTTCTCCACAACTTCTATGACCTCTTTCTCAACAATCACCATTCCGTATTGGTTTCCCTTCTTCCTGCATGCCATGAATTAAAATCAATTGATGATCATCATCATGCAGTTTATATCTTTTTTTTTTTTTTTTTTTTTTGACTAAGACGACAAGCATGCACCCCCAAGAGGGATGTCAAGGATGGGGCCCAGGCACAGGCACAGAGTAAGCTCAATGTGCCTAAATTCTCGCATTTACAAGAAGGGGGCTCAATCCCGGGTTCTTTTCGAGAGAGCGGAATGGAACCCCTTAACAAAACAATCCGGTATCAATAGGCCTTGATGACCGTTGGTATCATGCATGCAGTTCATATCAAGTATATGTATGATATATATTAAATACTTACACACACTGGGTCTTGTCAGCACAATCACAGTTGCCGCAGCTAGACATGGTGATGTTGTTTGAAAGGGGAAGAAGAGATGATCTGATGAGTATGAGGAGAGTTGATTGAATGCATTGTGATGAAGAGTGGCCTGAGATTTATAGGGAATTCAGAGAGGTAGCCAGCTGCCTTGGTCTTTGTCTGTCATTGTCTTTTGGCACACACTTCTAGCAAAGCAAAGACACATCCAAATGGAATCTGAATAATATTAATGGTGGGTGATGAGATAGATGATAAGCTTTGTTTTCACCACTCCTGTCTAAATCTTCAGGTTCTTCACAAAAGTTAATTAATCTTTAATATTTATCAATGGCTTAACACTCTGCAGAATTCTCATCTTTATGCATGGAGATATTGCTTGTCATTGTTCCAAACCTTTATATCTTCATCAAAGAATCATTGCCTTATGCTGTTGCCACTCTAAACTGTTCATTTTTTGGATTATTCTGAGCCTAAAAAGGTGACCTTGGCACACTATTAATTCAACCAAGGATCTCACTGTACACACACCGATGAACATGTCAAACGGTCCAAATTTTGGGGGCCAGCCCGAGACCGCCTGTGATGTGTCGGGCCAGCCCGCGGGCCTGCTCACCAAATTTTAAAAATTTTAAAAATTTTAAAAATTAAAAGTCTAATACCCAATTTAGTCATCTATTATACCAAACCGGTCCTTTCAGTCACTCCATTATAAATTGAACCTTTTAGTCCCTCTACTTTCACTGTTATAAAAATACAGTCCCTAAAAGCATATATACATGGACCAAAAAAGCCTGAAAAAACATATGTATAGGGACCAAAAAGGCTTGTGGAAGAAACTGACATTTTTCAATCATGAAAATATAGGGATCAAAAAGGCTCAATTTATAATAGAGGGACTACAAGGCCGGTTGGTATAATAGAGGGACTACATTGGGTATTAGACCAAAACTAAAATATCTAAAAACTTAATAAAAGAATCCCAAAAAATCACAAAAAAATTCTCAAAACTTTTACAAAATTACAAAAATCCAAAAAACTTCCGAAAATCCAAATTTATTATTATTATTATTATTATTATTATTATTATTATTATTATTCATTGAATTACAAGATGCTAAAACAGAACATAATTCCTTATTAGTAATGGGCTGGGGATCCAATATATATAAGTAGTTTTCGGCCACATTCTTAGAATAATAATAAATAATTCAACAATTTATTTTAATTATAAATATGACATTCATATAATTTTTTAATGATGTTATATTTATTTATAGCTCAATTTATGAATGAATTTAAATAAATATAACCCTTCATTCATAAATTGAGCTATAAATAAATATAATATCATTAAAAAAATTGAATATATCAGTCAATTTGGTGGTGTGTATAACCGAAAGATGGATTAAAAATAGTTTTTTATAAACTTAATTAAATTAATTTATTAGTTTATATTTAAATTTAACTTTTTTTGTTCTATTATTATTAAATATCAAATATTAATTATAATAATATAAGTTTAACTTCATTTATAGCAACCCAAGAATATATAATGTTGATGTAATGATCTGTCCTTCCTAGGAATCAAAGTAGATTTTGATTAATGAGAGAAATTGATTATAAATGGTGGGAATTCTTCAAGAGATTTTGATGGTGAGGTCAGTCACGATCGCTTCCGCTAGATCAAGGACTTCTCCCAAGATCTTTTTACGAATTGAACCTTGTTTTAAAAGAGAAGATAACCATGGAGGGAGGGGAGGCTCCGACGGTCAAGTCAGAATGGCGAGAGAGAGAGGGAGGGGAGGGGGGTGACTAGGCAGTTGGGTCTCTATCTTAGCTGTTCAAATCATGCCACGTGTCCATGGTTATTTTTACATCACAACACTTGCCCCCAATTCTCCAGTCCGATCTGCTTTTAGCTCGATACGATGGCCTTGAGAGTTTGTCTTAGGTTGGAGCATGATCAGATCAGAAAAATGTCTTGGCTCGCATGACTAGGAACTGTTTCTTCTAGGTAAAACCAATTAAGTGCCGTTCCATAGTAATATCAACCGACGGGTCACAACTTTCAATGGGCAAAGTATTTCAACTTTCGAAGCGTACGTCTTCGGCTGAAAAGTAATGGTAGAAGTTAGTGGAGGAGATGATGGTCGTGGCTCCCTATTGAATCATTTCGTAGTGTTATATATATATATATACTGCCTACGTGTAACTCATCCACTAATACGTTTGTTTGGCGAGTCACTCGAGCCGTAGAATTCTAATTGATTACCCCTAGTGAAGCATGTTTGCGGGTATTGCCTATAAATAGGTATGTAGAGAGCTAGGGTTTCACTTTCATCATCCTTGTTTTCACTTGTGAGAACCTTTGTCTCAGTTTGAGAAAACTCTTTAATCTTTCACCAAGTAACCTCTCTTCGCCTTCTCAAGCTGAGATAATCGAAGTTCTACCTTTAGCGACTAGGGATAAGTCCACTATCATCGAGTTAGTAGCCTCTACCATCAATTTTCCTAAACTCATCAAAATAGACGATGACTTTACAATCCTGTCACCTTTTAGGGTTTGGCTCCCAAACCCTGGGGAACAGGCTAGTTCTCCTCGGCCTAGGGAACTGACCTTGTACGTAGAGTCATTCCAAACAAGTCTTCGTTTTTTCCTTTCATCTATTGTTTTGTAAAATTTTATCCTTCCATAATCTGACTCTTGTTGATCAACTTGTCCCAAACTCATAGAGGATTTTCTACATGTTCGTCATCCAGCTCCTCTTGTCCAACTATGAGCCTTCTTTTTATTGGTTTAATCTTCTTTTTGCATTGAAAAAGCATCCCAACTTTGGGGACTATAGTATTACTTCGCCACCAAGCCCGTAGATCATTCTTAGCTAAAGCCCTGTCTTCTATCCATAATTAGAAGTCGGGGTTCTTTGTTTCATCTAAATCAGTGTGGACCGTCTCGATCTCCTAGGGTTCTCTAAACACCGATTCAACTTTTAAAGCAGAGATGTAGCTTCTGGAGGATGATTAATTGGCCTTCCTCCAGAGTTAGGAGTCTCCTCTCTTAGTTACCTTAGTAATCGTAGAAAACCTCTGCATGACTAGGCTTGTTTCTCTGGCGGGTTGGATGCCCTCTTTTTTTTTTAATTTATAAACTTCTTCAATTTGAGCACAACTAACCAATTGATCTTGTTTTTGTAAAGAACCGGATGGATAGACGACTATTTATGCAAGGGCTACAAAAGAAGTCAAGAGGTTCATTGACCTCGCTCGAACCAAGCTCTTTTCAGTGGAGCAACCTCACCCAAAGAAGAAACCCTAAGCCTAACCAGAGGCCCTGGCAGCTCTGATAGCTCTAGTGACCGAGGAGCTTGATACTTTTAGGGACCTGGCCCCAAGAAATCAACGTCGTAGAGTGATCCTGCAGGTGGACTCAGCGGCCGAGCCGAACACACCCTCCACTACATAAGCTCACATGGCTTCAAAGTTAGGAGGTCCCTTTTCTTCTAAAGGCAATCTCCCGATCTCTAGTATTGCCGAGGTGAAATCTCTTTTCACCTATGACATAGCCGTAACAGAGGCCTTCGTGGCCATCTCCTTAAAGCCAGATCTTGTAACTTTAAAAGATCTCAACCATGAGGTATTGGCCTCGTGGCTGACTCTATTAAGGATGAAGGTATGTTACTTCTTCTATCTTCCTCTGATTTTTAATATCTCATGCTTGGTTGTTAATATGATGCTTTTTTATGGTGCAGTTCAGCCTTCTTATGGCACATGACAAAGTAGTTGAGAGAGGAAGCCATGCTTAGGGTCTCGCGAGAGAGTTTCTAAAGAAGACCGAGGCCGACCTAACCCAGGCTAGGATGGAGAACTTGGAACTCCAGCTTCAAGTGACCGAACTCCAAACTAGAGCCAAAGCTCTAGAGAAGGAGATCAAGATCGAGAAGAACAAGAGACTCCGACCTCTCGATGAAATAAAAAGCATTAGTAAATTTTTAGGAACCTTTGAAGTGTATGCGTGTTACTTAAAGGAGGAACTAGAGGCCATAATGCGCCAATCTGCTGAAGAAGCTACAGAGAAGGTTGTGGCGAGTTTAAGGATATTGAAAAGTACCATGAAGAACTTTTGGCTTTCGTCAAGGAAGCTGTAGAGAAATTCAAGGACTTGTAAGAGTTCTCGTAGGAGCTTAAAGCCTTCACCGTACAAAGGGTGATGGAGTTCAAGAACTCGAAAGAGTTTGAAGACTAAATCACCGACCTACGCTGTCAGGGGAGCCGAGGAGGGCTTCGAGATATTTAAGGAGATCATCCTTGGGCATACAGAGTTGGATCACCTCGCTAGATTTGAGGGTGCTCTCCAATACTTTCCTTTGGTTCCCCAGAACGATGTTGGTCGAGCTAAAGTTGAGGTTGAAGCGAAGCCCGAGGTTCCCCTAGCCGAGGTCAAGGTATCTCCAGCAACCCCTCATGAATAAACTTTGTATCTTGTATATTTTCCTTTTTTTCTTTTTGTACCTGTATTTTTCAAAAGACTCATTGAATTAATAGAGAAAAAACTTTTTGACTTACTTGTCTTATTCTTTCGTGCTTGAATAAATGAATATCTTAATTTTCTTTTCTCTAATGTAACCTGCCTGACTCCTCGAATAGCACTAAGTGTTGAACTTCTTTGGTTGTCAGCTTTAGGACTTGACTTCAATTAACATGACCGGTTTTAAATTAAAGTAGTTTTCTAGGCTTTTGTGATTAATATATGTGAATCCGATTAGGATGAATATGAATAGGGAGTTTGCCTCTCCAAGCTCGGATAAGATGACTTGCATCACTCGAAGGATAGGGGCGATCAACTCCTTCTTCTCTTCTTCTCGAGTCCTAAAAATGACCAAAAACAAACAAATCCAATGGGCTTTAATGATTCACCTGATCTAAACCTAAAAAGGATGAGGACGAGATTTGGTCTAAGTAGATGAATGTAGTGGCCTGAAAAGGGTCGTATGGTTGAGCCCTTAGAAGAGTCATCAGAGTCAAGGTCAGTAGGGTTTTACCAATCAACTTCTGTGTGCCTTGAAATGGGACGGGATGATAAAATCCCTGGCGACCAAATTCATGTCGAGCTCTTGAGAGTTTTAGCAATCAATCTTGGTGTGCCCTTAAATGGGACGAGGACAATCTGATCCGTCAAGACTAAATCTGTTGCCTGAAAAGGGCGGTATAGTCAAGCATTAAAAAGGGCACCTTGAAAAGGTTCGTTCAAGTCGAGGACAACAAGTTTAGCGATTAACCTCTGTGTTCCCTGAAAGGGGGCGAGGATAATCTAATCCCTGACAATCGAATTCGTGTCGAGGTCTTGAGGGTTTTAGCAATTAATCTTTGTGTGCCCTCAAAGGGGATTTGGACGATATGATCCATCAAGACTGAATCCATGCCTTGAAAATGACCTTATAATCAAACCCTAAAAAGGTTCGTCTGAGTCGAGGACAACAAGGTTTTAGCAATCAACCTCTGCATGCTCTGAAAGTGGACGGAGGTGATCTGATCCTTGGCGATCGAATTCGTATCGAAGTCTTGAGGGTTTTAACAATCAATCTCTGTGTGCCCTAAAAGGAGACCGAGGCGATATGATCTATCGGGACCGAATCCATGCCTTGAAAATAATCTTATGGTCAACCCTTGAAGAGGGTCATTCAAGTCAAAGTCTTCGGGTTTTAGCAATCAACCTCTGTGTGACTTGAAAGGGACGGGGGCGATCTTATCCCTGAGAACCAAATATGTACCCTAAAAAGGGTGAGGGGCCCATGAGGCACTGATGATCAGATTGCTTGATTCTAGAATGAGCGGAGGCTCTCGAGCTTGGGCTCCAGTCAATGATTGGCTAATCACATATGCAAAAATGATGGTGAATTGATTTCAGGAAAATTTCCAAGAAATCATTGATAATATCTCCTCAAGTGCTAAACCTGAAATGACCCTTTAACCAACCTCTCGCACCTTGGAGTAGTAGAAGATCCGAACCCTTTACTGGTAGGATGCTGCCTTAAGACAAGTTTTGTCTCATTTCTCCTCTAAAATATCAAACTCTCCTCGGAGGGCTTCGTAGTTGGTTCCTTGATTAAAGACTCGGGTTCGATAAATTGATATCTCGATCTCCATGGGGTTCACTACTTCTACTCCAAAGGTGAGGCTGAATGGAGTCTCTTCGGTCAATGTTCAACTGGTCATCCTGTTCGCCCATAAGGTGCTTGGCAATTTATCCATCCAGTTGGAGATGACTTGCTAAACCCTGGTCTCTAGACTCTGAAGGATAGTCTTTTAGTGCCCTTGACCAGTCCATTAGCTTGGGGATAAGTTATGGAGGTCAGTCTCGCCTCGATACCCAATCCATCACAAAATTTTTTAAACTTCTGATTGTCAAACTGTCGTCGATTTTGTAACTTAAGTGACTGGGATGCCAAATCTGTAGATGATGGACTTCCATATGAAGTTTTGGCAAGACCACGTGTAATCTTGGTCAGAGGTTCTGCTTCTATTCATTTGGTGATGTAATCTATGGCAATGATCAGGAACTTCAACAAACATGTCTCCCTCATGTCATTTATTATATGCCGATCGACCTTCTTGATCTTCATATTCTCAGAGGACTTGAAATGTCTCCCTCATGTCATTTATTGTATGCCGATCGACCTTCTTGATCTTCACAAGCATGTCATCAATATATGCCTCAACATTCATTCAAATCCATTTTTGAAAGACCTTGTTTACTAGTCTTTGGAAGGTTGCCCTCGCATTCTTCAATCCGAAGGGTATGATCCTGTAGCAATAAGTTTCCTTATTAGTAATAAAAGAGGTCTTCTACTCTTCCAATCTCGGCAATCTTATCTGATTGTATCTAGAGAAGGCATTTAGGAAACTAAAGAGTTCATGCCCAATAGTTGAGTCGACTAGCTTGTTGATCATGGGTAGTGGAAAGCTACCCTTCAGACATGCCTTGATAAGGTTGGTGAAGTCAATGCACATTTTCTATTTTCTAGTCATGTTCTTCACCAGAACTATATTGGCGAGTTATTCTGGGTAATGGACCTTCCTAATGAATCCCGCTGTCAATTGCTTGATGATCTCCACTTTGGTTTATTGTTGTCATTCCGAGACAAAGTGGCTTTTGGGTAACAGGTTTGAAGGATGGGCCTATGTTTAGATGGTGCTCCATGACCCTCCTATCCATCCCGAACAAGTCTTCGGGTGACCTGGAGAAGACATCTGTATTGGTGCGCAAGAATGTCAGCACACTTTCCCTTTGTTCGCCATATAACTCTGCTCTAACCCGAACAATCTGACCTAGTTGGTCTTCAGTCAGAAGTACCGTGACCAAATCCTCTACATGCATTGCTCTTTGGGACGACTTGTCTCTGGCTTCTCCCTTTGTCTCAATATACAGGGACTCTTGTATTTTGCTATGGAGCAGGGCCATATAACATTATCGAGCAGTCAGCTGATCTCCTCTTCCTTTACCACACATGTGCTTGGTTGGGAACTTCATCAAGAGGTGGTAGGTGGAGACTGTGGCTTTCAGGGCTTTGAGTGCAAGCCTACCAACAATAGCATTGTATCTAGAGGGGCATTTAATTAATAGGAAGTTTACCATGATTGTGGATTGTTGTGGAAAACTTCCTGCTATGAGAGGGAGGGTAACCATTACTCTTGATTGCACCGCTTCTTTGGTGAAGCCGACCAAGGGTGACTTCATTGGTTTCAACTTTTGTCGCCTAAGGCCCATCTTCTAATATGCTTCCTACAAGATGATGTCAGCTGAGCTCCAGCTACCAATGAGGACTCACTTGACCTCAAAGTTGTTAATCGTTACATTGACCACCAGGGCATCGTTGTAGGGGTGATAGACCACCCCTTAAGGTCATCATAAAAAATGGTGATCGACTACGCGCTTGGCTGGCAATTTCTTTCTCAATTATTCTCCTCGGGCAGACATCCGAGGATAACTCTTTCCGGCCAAGCTGCTTTCGCCTCTGCTCACTAGGCCTCCAGCAATGTAGTAAATGACCCCAATAGAAGGTTAGCCTCCTTTTTGGGAAGATGGACCATCTTTTTGTAAGTGTCTTTGAATGCATTGAGAGAGGTGTCCTTATTGGATCAGATCCTCGATATCGTCCTTCAGTTGTATACACTTCTTAGTGTCATGGCCCTAATCTCGGTGGAACCTGCAGTACTTTTTGACATCTTTTCGATTGCAGGTGAACATCATCCTTGGCCGGCCATTTAATGATCCTTTCAATCTAAATTTGCATAAGGATCTCTCCTCAGTTAGCATTTAACAGGGCATAGTTATGGAAACGAGTAACTACCCATTTCTTGTTACTTACTTGGAGCTGGAACCTCGGCTTCTTGGAACGTTTCTGAGGTTCTTAGCTCTAATTTTTTTTTCCTTCTTAAGCTTCTCTTGTTTGACCTCTTCCTACCTCTCCGCTTGATTCTCCTAGGCGTTGATGTACTTTTCGAATCTTGCCATGAGCTCGGCCAAGTCTTTTGGTTGTTTCTTGAAGAAGGGGAATTAGAAGGAAGATCGATATAACCTTTCTATCAACGCGGCTATGGTGAAAGTCGGATTAAGGTTGAGGACCTAAATTGTCTCCATATTGAGGCCGAAGTATCTATGAAGGGCAGATGCAACTTCAAAGGCTCTCCACTTTTGCTACTCCACTCTCATCAGCATGGCTGATGTCTTTCTCTGCTTCTTGCTACTGATGAAATGGTTGATGAATAGTTCAGTTAGCTCTTCAACGGAAGAGATAGACTCAGGGGGAGGTTAGTGAACCGCATCTGGGCCACACTTCGTAGGGTGGTCGGGAACGCCTGCACATGGTGTCATCTGAGGCTCCATGGAGCAGCATCATGGCCTTGAAAGACTCCAAATGGTCAATCGGATCCTAGGTGCCATTATATGTCTCAATCGGTGACATCTGAAATCCCATTGGGAGTGGGGCATCAAGAATTTTGAAAATAAAGTGGGAGATCATGGGAGCGATGTACCTATGTCATTCCCTAGTTTTTTGGGAGACAACCTTGAATCGAACCATTGGGGAGTTCTCGGGTCATGCTTGAGGTGACCCGGTACTGCTTGATGATGGGATGATCTCCACCTGTCGTCTTGTATGGGTCTTGTCTTTGGGTTCCGAGACTCGTGTAGCTAAGCGTCACCCTACCTCCGATAATTCTACCAAAGTGTTTCTTACCGGTTGTGGGAGTTGAGATGCTTGTTGCTCTATGATCCGAAGTGCTCGGGTGAAAGCTTCAATCTTCTCTTCAAGAACTTGATACCTCAAGTCTTGGGCTTCACCTCCTAGGATCTTGTTCTAATATTGGTGAGTTTCTTTAGCTTCTTGGATGACCATTGTGTCTTGTTGTGCTATCTTCGATCGGATCAGCGATTTGACTTTGCTTGCTTCTAGCCATGGTTGAGTTTTATAGATTTCTTGATCAAGAAGATAATCATTCCCCACAAAGGGTGCCAAACTGGATGCAATGATCTGCTCTTCCTATGGATCAGAGAAGATCTTGATCAATGAGAGAGATTAATAAAAAATGGTGGGAATTTTTCAAGGGATTTCGATGAATCGGTGATCCTTCTTCTTCTTCTTTGCTCTACTGGATCAAAGACTCATCCTAGGATCAGTCTTCACAAATCGAACCATGTTCTGAAAGAGAAGATAACAGTGGGAGATATGAGATCCAAGCATTCGTGCTTAGGGGAGCCTATGATGGTTAAGTTAGAACTCCAAGAGAGAGAGAGAGAGAGAGAGAGAGAGAGAGAGAGAGCAGATAAGTTTAGATCATTTACCAGTGAATTGACGACCTCCTTTATACTTTGCTGGAATGGTCAGCCAGATATTGGCGTCCTTAGGGATTCATCCTCCACCATCAAATGACTAGGTAATGATCTTCTATCTTAGCAGTCTCGATGATGTCACATGTTTATGGTTATTTTTACCTAACAACATATAGATAGATAGTTCAAATAGACCTTTTGGCCGGAGTGGAGGACACTTTTGAGTATGATCTTGATTGCATATTATTAAACATAATACTTAATATTTATTAATTAAAAAATATTGATGTAAGTATATAATTATGTATTTTTGAGAAATATAGAAAACCAAAAAATAAATTTTAACATATCTTTACAAAAAAAATCCCAATTGAAGACATGTTATAAGACAAAGAAGATTTAAATGTTTTTAATGACTTGTTCATATTTATTAAAAAAATATATTTATATATTCTGTAGGGTCTAAATTCAATATAACAATATCTCTGGTCGGACCAAAATTGATCAACGTTGGCACATATATTTCAAAATATTTTCCAGATAAAAAAATGACAAACCATAAATATATATATCTATGCATTAAAATTAAGTAGTACACGTGTGTGTGTATATATATATATATATATGGAGAAACGTATTCTAGGGACGTCCCTAGAATTAAAATCTAGGGACGTCCATATGAGAGCCGTTGGATCAAAATCCAATTTGATCCAACGGCTAATATGAAAATTTGGAAAAGGTTAGGGATTTCTCGCTTCGTTCCACTTTTCCCGCGTCAGTGCACCCTTGCCGCGAACTCAGAGGCGACAGAGGGATTCCTCGCTTGCTCTCCCGCGAACTCAGTGGCGACAGAGGGATTTCTCGCTTGCTCTCCCGCGGCCGTGTACCCTCGCCGCGAACTCAGCGGCTTCTCTCGCGCGGATTGCTCGCTCCGCGTCCTTGCGTCCTCGCCACGAACTCGGCTCGCGTCCTCACTGCGAACTCAAGAGTCTGAAATGCGCTACGTGAGTACGTCCTTGATTATGCCCTCAACGTAGTTTTGGGCCGAACTTAGTTTTATCAAGTGAAGCTTTGTTTTTCTAGATTTGATGGTTTTGTTAGACATCTTTGTTGTGAAGTTTTAATTTTTCATGATGAGAACTTGTTTGTTAATTCAATGCTTTTTCTGGTCTATTCAAATATATGGATCTGGTGATTAGTGGCTATGGATTGGATGCTTCTATTTCTCTGCCTTTTTGATAATGTGCATGCGATTGTTGGTATTAGTTTGATCGGTTCAGCTAAAGCAGGTGGTGAATTTGAGTTTGAACTTGAAAAATGGTCTTTTTTGTTATTTGCCTCATTCTGTGTCTTCTTCATTGATTGAATTTCATAATGTTGGAGAAATTTGTGCCCAAGCTTGAAAGTGAGCAATTCTCTTTTCTTCTAGTATCAATTGAAGAGCCAAGACCAGTGTGCAGAAAGTGTGCCAACCCCATTAAAGTTATCATGGTTCTTTTCTTCTAGTATCAATAAACTGATTGCCATTTCATTGCTTGCTTTCTAACTTTCTCTAGTTCAGTGTTGCTTTTTAACCGATTAGCCATTGTGATGCATAGGATGTCAACCTTCAGTGTTAATTTAAATTGTTAATAAACTGATTCCATAACTTCTTTACAAGATTTTGCTTAGGCTATGTTGTTTTTGCTATGAGTCCAACCCCTTTTGGATTATCCGTCATCTGAATCTGCTTTTTGTGAGTCTGTCCTTCGATTATGCCCTTAACGTACTCTTTAACAAAAACTTTGCTGACTATATTCATGCTGTAAATATTGCCTTTCACTCTTATCTGTTGAGTTCTTAGACCTCAATAAAGCAGACCATCTCCCGTGAGATGGATCTCATTGATCTTTCTGCACACTGAGTGTCATTTATGTATTGTAATTGAGTTTAATTGAGTTTTTCTATGGTAATAATGCAAGGATGATTATACAGTTTGCACTTGATGCAATGAACATTATTTTAGTTGTATTTTAATGTAATATCCACTCCTTAGAAAACAGGGAGTTCTACTTTTTGTCTTTTATGGCATCATGTTATCCAAAGTTCATGTTAATTGTATTTTCACATGTTGACTGTACGGTGAACAGGTTGCTTTTTTTGTTTTCCATGGCTACACATGATATAAATTCCTGTTTTTCTTGAGTTTTGGTTATTTTACGTCAATTGTAAAGGTTCTTGCAGTTTTCTAATTGTATGTGCTTTCCTGTTTATTTACACATTTAAAATGCTTTCTTGTTTATTTACACATTTGATTTTTATTCTAATTGGTTGTGTTTTTCTTAATAGAATATCATGGCAGATATCATAGATGAAATATGCAAAGACAATGATTCCATATTTGAGGATATTGATATAAATTTGAATGAGCTCGAGTCATGTGGGTATAATGAAAATGATGGTTGTGTGCCACAAGAGGTTAATACCCAACAACTTGATGATGGACATGAAATGGCAACACAAGATGGACAAGACTTGGCAATGAGTCCACAGTCTCGAGATGAACAAGAATTGACAAGAATCCCATTTGTTTCTATGGAGTTTAAGGATGAGGATGAAGCTTTTCGATATTACTTGGATTATGCAAAGTCCAAAGGCTTTGGGGTAAGAAAAGGTCACGTGTATCGTTCATCTCATTCTCGATTAATTACATGTCGGCACTTTGTTTGTGATAAGGAAGGAGCTAAGTGTATGACTGACAAAAGGCAACATGGAAAAACTATTCAAAGACGTAGAGATACAAGGACAAATTGCCAAGCTCGGATGGTAGTATCCAAAATGAAGAGTGGTATATGGACCATAAAATCTTTTGATGATGTACATAACCATTCTTTACTACATACTCCCTCTAAGGTGATGAAGATGCGGTCTCACCGCCACATCAGTGAGACATGTAGAAGTTTGATGGAGACATTGCATAAAAGTAGAGTGGGACCAAGCCAAATGTGTCGAATATTGAATGAAACACTTTCAAATATGGGGTGTGCACCAATTACCCGAGATGACTGTTCAAATCATTTGAAGGGAGTTCGAAGCAACAACATTGGCCAAGAATGTATGGCTATTGTTAAGTTTTTTAAGGAGAAAAAACTAAATGATGATTTTTTCTTCTTTGATATGGAGCTTGATGAGTTTGGTCAGACTAGATGTGTCTTCTGGGCAGATGGAAGATCTAGATTGGCATATTCAGAATTTGGAGATGTTGTTGTTTTTGACACTACTTATCAAACCAATAGATTTTGTTTCCCCTTTAGTCCTTTTGTTGGAGTCAACCATCATAAGCAATCTATTTTATTTGGTTGTGCTCTAATCGCAGATGAAAAAGAAGAAAGTTTTTTATGGGTATTTCAGACATGGTTGAAATGTATGCTAGGGAAACATCCACAAACCATTATTACAGATCAAGACTTGGCTATGGGGAAGGCCATTGCAAAAGTTTTCCCAAATTCTGGTCATCGACTTTGCTCTTGGCATATTGGGAGAAATTCAATGAAGTATTTGGTAGATTTGAAGAGCAAAGAGGGCTTCATGAGGGACTACAACAAATGGTTGCACCATAGTGAATCAATTGAAGCATTTGAGAGTAGATGGGTTGAACTCAAAGCAACATATAACATTGATGATAATCATTGGTTGAGTAAGATGTATGGAATTCGTAAAAAATGGGTTTCTCTATATTGGCAAGACATATTCACAGCTGGAATGACCTCTACACAACGCAGTGAAAGCATCAACTCATTTTTTGATGGCTTTGTTAATGCACAAACTCCATTGGATGAGTTTGTTATGCAATATGACAAAGCTTTGTCTGCTCGACGAAATGATGAAGAAAATGAAGACTTCAAGACTTTAAACTCTATGGCTAATTTTCACACAGGTCACCCAATTGAGAGACATGCTGGAGGAGTATATACAAAATCTGTGTTTAATGTCTTTCAGGCAGAATTGCGAGAAAGTGATAGTATGCTTCTTTGAAACGCATTCGAGATGGGACTAATCATGCTAAATATAAAATTTGCAATCATATTGTTGTATTTAGTAGAGATTGCAGTGAAGATGATGAGCCTTTTGCTACATGCTCTTGTAAGAAGTTTGCGAGGGAGGGTGTGTTGTGTTGTCATATTTTGAAAATATTGAAAAAAAAAGAGGTTGCAAGGATTCCCAAAAAATATATTCTCCGTCGTTGGACCATGGATGCAAGATATAGGTCAAGTGTTATGATGGTTGAGGCGCACAACAACACTTTTACACCCTTGATGAAGTGGAGTGCACAAAATATGTGTTTTCGTATTGCACACTCTATAACATCCCTAGAGTTGTATGAGAAAGTTATGCCTCAATTAAATGACATCTTCAAAATGATTGGTGAAATGTCTAGTGCACAAGGACATAATGAGGACAATCGAGATATTATTGGTTCTTCTTCTTTACCTACCTTCTCAAATGAGGATGATGTTTGTGGGTCACACATTAGCATTCTTGATCCAAAGCCTGTCAAAAGCAAAGGCCGACCAAGGGTGAATACTAGAATTAAATCTGGAATTGACATTCAATTATCGGGCAAGAGGAAAAGAACATGTAGCAAATGTGGGAAAAAGGGTCATTACTCGACTACCTGTACGTTCATGAGTAAGATTTTTTTTTTTTTTTTTTTTTTTGAAGTGTTGTATTAATTTGATTCATACTTTCAATCAATAATTAATGGTTGATAATGAAAATTTTTATTTGTGAATGTAGGTCCACCCTGAGCTACAAGGAGCTGTCACTTTTTGGAGCTACCTATGAGTTTTCCTTTTAAAGAGTTATAAACAAGATACCTATGGAGTATGTAACAAATTTCCTAGAAAGGTTGTGTGAATTTTAGTTTATTTCATTATCTCAATGCTCAGTGGTTTCCATGTTCATGATTTTTTTTTTACTTATATGTGCAGGTATATGAATTCAAAGTTGAGAAATCAATTCCATGCTACAGTCGAGATAATTATATTTCAGATTAAACAGAGCTTGTGATTCAGTTATTTTCATATAGTAGCACTGAATTGTGTCATGACTTTATACTTTGAATTGTGAGAAGTGTGTTCACTGTATGTTTAATGGCATTGATCCACATGATTTTAATTTTATGATGTTCATTTGGATGGAATTTGGATGGAAACTGTGAATTAATGTTTGAAGGTGGTTTTACTTTTCTTTTTATGATGCTCATTTGGATGGAATTTGATGAAAGAAAATGAATAGATCTGTGTCAGATTAATTTTTTATGTTTTTGTAGTGAGCACCAGGTTTATGCTTTGGGAGAAATTAAAGAAGCCAAGGTTATAACTTTACCAAATTTTAGGGAATAGAATTAGAATATAGTGGTGGATAGTGAACCTTTTCTTCTCTCACAAGTATAAAAGAAAAAGTATTGTATCAAGCTCCATTATTTGCTAACTCAATCAGATTATACATAAAATTCTAGATTTCTACAAGTTGGGGATTGTTTCCTTGTTGTCTATAGTAATTGTTTTGTTGATCTTTCATGCATTACAATAGCTCGCGGAATTGATTGAACCATGGGTTCGACAACACCATCAAGAAGATCGCTTCAAGTAGGCCATCACCTTGAGCCCAGAAACATCAGCAGCAAGTGTTGTGTGCAGATGCCCACACTTCTTTATGAGTTGAATACTTGAAAAACAAGAATTGGTTTAATACTAGCAGCAAGTATTCAACAAGAATTGGTTTAATACTAGCCCAGAAACACCAGCAACAAGTATTCAACAACATTTTTGGCCTTATCTAGGCTTCCCGATCCTCCTCCTCCGCCACTCTTCTGACCACCGGACCGTAGTAGTCCAAATGCAACCTTAAACTGTGGAGTAGGCCTACAGAACAACCACATCCAGCTACAGAATTTGTGGGTGTGATGCTGAGCACAAGAATTTAGCTAATCATCTTAACTGCTAGAAATACATAATATGTAGACAAAAGATTTTAGGCTTGGCGTTGGTTGATTCTGATCTCATCTTTGAACACCATTAGAGCTTTTAGGCTTCCAAGAACTTCTCCAATCTGCCGGAATTCCTCCATTGCTGAACAACAGGCAAAGGTTTTGATAAAACCAATCAATAACTAATCAAAGATCAAACAAGCATATCTGCCTATCAATCAAAAACTAAATCAAGACGATGAACAAATAAATTAGAATTCCCTGAATATATCACCACAGATTAACATAAACTAAAATTCATTCATCCAATTAAAGAAACCACAACAAATCTCCATACATGATCCACAGAAAACCAATCTTGAAACTCAACAGAACCAATTGATCATGAAACCAATAGAACGAACCCAAGAAAAGAAAAAAAGAGCCTTTTTTTCAATCCCAGGAGGAAGCCAATTAGAGAACGTTGTTTCCAAGAAGAAGAAGAACAAGAAGAGGAATGGAGGGATTTAGGGATTTAGTCCAAGAGGACATACCTGGCGACCAAGCTACTTCGGGGGTGGAGGCGGATGTTGAGTTCGTGAGAGGGCTGAGGAAGGCGGGAGGCGGGGAGAGGTGGAGGTTGCTCGCTTGCTTTCTGAAGCTCTTGTTACGAGGCGAAAGAGGAGGCGGGGAGAGGCGGAGAGAGAGAGAGGCGGAGGTTGCTCGCTTTATGAACACTCTCTCTCGATCTCTATATTAGACAGCGGCCGTTGGATTAAAATCCAACGGCTAACCAAGGAACGTCCCTAGATTTGTAATCTAGGGACGTCCCTAGAATACTAGTCCTCTATAATACTAGTCCTCTATATATATATATATATATATATATATATATATATATATAAGATCATGCAATTAATGCCAAATAAATTTATTCAAAGCATAGAATTGAAGCAGCATGTAGCAGCATTACACGGTAATTAAAAGACATGACAATTTATCATAAATAAAATGTGATTTATCCACTTATTTCAAAAAAAAAAGACATGACAATCAATAACTCCATACATTTCCTTTTTTTCCCTTATTCTTGATGCAGGTATGCATGCATGGAAATAAAGTTATATATGGAAACCCCAATAAAAAGTGCTTAATCTTCTTGTTTCTTGTTCAAGTCCTCTTCAAGCTCAAATGCAGAGGTAGGGAAGGTCCTGTAAAGCCCTGCAGGGGTCTTACAGACAAGCTTCCCAGTTGGAGGGTCATCTAAAGAGATCTCAGTCAGGGTGATCCAAATAAGGAGCTCTTTAGTCTTAACACCAGTGAGCTCCCTGATCTTGCCCTTCTCCACATAGGCAGTGATCTCTGGTGCATAGGACACCAGCTTCCCTATCTTTTCAAAGCAGTGCTCTATCTTCTTCTGTTGTTTTAGCCACACAAAGCCAGTCTCCTCTACATACCCACACTCAATTATGTCCTTCAGTGGAAGGAGTCCTCTGGGGAGCCCTACCTCTTGTAACAGGAACTTGGACTTTTCTTGGCATTTCTCATCACCATAGTAGTACTCAGCCTTCTGTTTCAGCTCTTCTGTGATAATAAGGCTACTCATCTCTCTTAATTTCTTGTCTCTAGTTTGAGCTTTGTGTAAGGTATATATAGCCAGTGGGCTGTTTCATTGCCCATTAACTATGAAAGAATTTCATTTATGCCCTGAAAACATGGATGTTGACATGCATAGGGACTGCTAACTAGAACTAAACTCAATTAATTAACCATCTCTTGTTCACTGCATGGAAATCTTTATAGTATAGTATATATTCTGTGATATATTGTTCATTGCATGCATGTTTTTTCATTTCTTTGTGCTTACTATAAAGAAAATTAAGAAGGGCAAAATAAAGAGGAGATTACTCCTCTTAAGTACTTACATCTTTCACAAGTTTGAATATTCATCGATCTTCTTAAATTGATATTCAATTATTGATCGATTTCACCTAATGCCATATATCTAGTACTTATTTACAAAATTTTAAAGCCTTGTCTTCTGCTTATTTAGCAAGTAAACTCAATTTTCTTCATACACTTGGAACAAGAAACATCTCCCCTTAAGCTATGGTTTTATAATTTAATTAACCAAATGTTTAAGATGAGGAATTAGTGGGTCACATTAATATGCAAGAACTATGCGCTAGCTACTAGAATATTGTACACTAACATCAATCCACATCTTTCATACATCAACCTAGAATACAAATGTTGACAATTCCAACACATGAAATTATATGCAAGTTCATGAAACAATAATGTATTTTTTTTATTAGGAATATCTTCTTCACCAAAGAACAAGTGGTTGTCGAAAATATAATTTGATCACTTTATAACTCTCAAGGACTATTGTACGTGTCGATCATTTATCGATGTTTTTTTTGTATTTTTGCAATAAATCCTTAGTTTATTCATTTTTAAGGGGGGAAAAATTTTCATGGTTACTTGTGATGTTAGGCTAATTAATATTGTTCATGGTCCAATATTATTCAACCACTACACTCCTTCCTGTGAATCCCTCACCAACCTTTATTTATTGTTGCATGTGACCAACATAATCTGTCATAATGCATACAAGGTCCACAAAAAATCGCTGAATGTATAGTTTCTCTCAGAGTTGAAACCTCAGAGATTAAAACATACTTAACAATATAAGAAAAGGAGAGAAAGATATAGATTTAATGGAGTTAGTTGATGTGTCTGCTTTGCTTAGAAAAACAAAACAAAAAAATATCTCAACCTTCACCGGCTCTTGAAAATAATGCATATATATGGCCAACAACATCAATAAATTGATCATTACTTTATACTCTTTATCATCTACAAGGAAAGATGACAATTATAGTCATCAGAAGGCATAGTAATGGACGATGTCTGAATGCCATAAAAAGTTAAAAAGTCTTCAACAAATAAACAATCTCTTAGCTTCTATTTTTCATTTACACTGCAACTTGGTAAAGTTCCATGTGAACCACTTTCGTGGCATTAAAAGTCCTCTCAGAGAACACCCCTACAGCATGGTACCCCTTAACTTCTACAAGAGGTTATTAATGAACAGTATATGCTTGAGTACTTAGTGTAATATTTGAATTTACATTTGAGAATAGAGCAACCTTGGAAGTGATTTATTTCATTGAGTATTAATATAATATTGTTGGGGAGGTGCAAAAATAGTTGAGTGGGGTCATTAGTCCATATCCTACCATTAAACTAATGGTGTTGTTGGATGTTAAGCCTATCATACAATTATTTAGATTGAATTTACATAGCAAGTTGGCTTAGTATCAAACCATGATGGAGATAGGGAACCACATATTGGAGCTAAGTAGTTTGGTTTAATTAGTGATGTTATAATAGACTAAACATTCCTTTTGAAAAAAAAAATAATAATAGAAAGATTTTTCTTAGAAAATCGATAAACCGCATTTGTTGAAATTATATAGATAAAGACTGATGATATATAGCAAAGATGTATATGGTGATTTTGCTCTATCATATATTCATAATCATGGTAGTTGATCATATGAACAACATATAGGTACATTTTTTTTTAATAATAAAGTGGGCATTCATTTATTTATAAAAGTAGAGGTTTCGTTAAGGGATTCTTTGTGAATCCGATACAGTGAGGTTTGACACCCCCAAATGTAGATGTTCCTCTAGCTCTGGGTATCCTCAAGATCTGCGCCTAGGGGATCTTTCGGTGAGTCCTCGAGCGTGAATTCCAAACTCCGCTTCACTATGGACTCCATCGAGAGCAGCTTCGGCCTTTTAGATGCTTGAGCTGAATAAAACCAGGATATGGTTAGAAAATCGATATCACGAATAGTTTTCACAAAAACGCAATGTTTGTTATGAAAACATCTTCTATTACATTCCAACCACACACTTCAGGCGATAGTCATAGAGAGAAGGTTCCACCCCTTGTAGGATTTACTCGGCAATTGAGCAGTGACCGTATTAGCCGTTCCCCCCATAGATCTTGTATCATTTAGGGTGTGGTACCCAGCTGGAAGAGCTGTGAGAAGTGTTGCCATACTCTTGTAGTATAGCTACAATGTATGAGCAGGTGTTCCACTATTTCCTCTTCCTTGTCACATAGGTATATAGCATGTCGAGTGTCATTCCAACCTTTCTTATATAAGTTATCCAGCGTGAGGATTTTGTTGTTCAGTGTGAGCCACATGAATAGCTTGACTTTGTTGAGGCAAGGTTGTTTCCAGAAGCTTGTTATAAGTGTTGGTCTGGTGCCACCATCCTTAAAAAATCTGTAGTGTGGTTTGACTGTGAATGATCTTGTGGTTGTTAGTTTCCAACTCCTTGTGTCTTCCCCATTCCCTGATTCATTGAGGACTTGTATGATTAGTGAGTCAATCTCATTTATCCATGTCTCTGATAATGGCCCACCTTCAACAGGAAGCCCCCTTAAAGCAGCTCCTGGTTTGACTCCTATATCGTGCAACCTGGGTTCTTATCAGCTCCTGGAGTGCGGGGTATAGCACATACAGTAACTTGTCATCTATCCAGTTATTGTACCAAAGGAAGGTAGTCCTTCCCCTACCCGGCTTTGCGGTGGTGTTGTGCATTAGTACCCCTGTGATCTTGGAGATCCCTTTCCAGAAGTGAGATGCCGTTGTTGGCATTTTCGGAAGGGGTTAGGCTCTTGGTCTTGAAAATACGTGTATCTCAACACTTGTGAGTAGATTCCAGCCTCTTCCAACAGCAGTCTCCACCACTTTTTTTCTCAAGCATAGCCCTATTAAAACAACTAAAGTTTAAAATCCCCCAACCTTCATAATCCTTAGGGTAGCAGATCCTTTCCTACTTCACCAGGTTTTATGTTTTGGCTTCCATGTCTGCTCCTTTCCAAAGGAAGTTCCATGTGATTGAGTCAATCTGGTTAATTACCCATTTAGGCAGATGATATATAGAGATCCAGTGATTAGGGATAGCAGAGATCACTGAGATAAGCAGTGTGATACAGTCACCTAGTGATAATAGTCTTCCCTTCCATGAGGAGATTCGGTTCCTGTTCCTGTTCCTATTAATAAGCATTATCCAGTAGAGTTTCCTCGGCTTGGTGCTTGAAATAGGTAGGCCCAAGTAGGAGATGGGTAACTAGCTTATCCTACATCCCATGATGTTCCCCAGCTCTTGGGGGATATATGTGCTCGTCCGAATGGGTACCACCAGGCTCTTGTGGCATTTTATTCGCAACCCCGACAACCCCTTGTACATGTAGAAAATCAATTTGAGTGTTTTGAAATGCCTGACCCCCCATGTGCATAGGACTAGTAGATCGTGAACATACTACAACTAGGAGATCTACGTGGTGCGGCACTATATCCTTTAAAGATATTGGCTCTTGTCGAATTTGTGAACATCATCTTTGAATAGATTACGCCATCGGCACAATTGATAGGGAGAGGGGTCTCCTTGCCTTAGAGCTCCATTGGTGTTGCATATATCCTTCGAAGTTACCGTTGAGTATCCTAGCCTTCGATGAGTATAAGACTTCTTTGCTCCAACTGATCCCCCTTGGGCTGAAACCCCTTGCCTGGAGTATATTGAGCAAGAACTCCCAATCCACCATATCAAAAGCCTTCTCGAAATCTATTTTCACTGATGCTGCGTTCGTTCTGCTTTTCTTCATTCTAAAGATTAGTTCTTCCGCTGCTACTATATTGTCATGCATGCAGCAACCTTTAATAAAGGTTGTCTGCATGTTATCCACCAGTCTTTCCATGTAATGCTTAATTAGTCTGTTTGCTAAAACCTTAGTGATGATTTTCATCAAACGGTTTAAAAGAGTGATAGGTTTGTAGTCTAAGGTAGATGTTGGGGTTGTCTTCTTTGGAATGAGGAAAATATACTCCTAGTTTAGCCTTTCCAGGTTGGCAGACCCTTGGTGTATCTCTTCGAAGATTTTCATCATGTCCTCCTTGATAAATGGCCATCCGTGTTGGTATATGGTTATGGGTAGCCCATTCGGGCCCAAGGTATTATCGAGGCATAATTCTCGTATCATTGTCCAAACCTCCTCCACAGTGAATGGTTGTTCCAATGCCTGTAGGTCTATCTTCCCTTTATAGGAGAAGAGTCTGTTCCAATCTGTGGTGTATCGAGAGGTCCTCTTGGTGCCAAATCTCCCCCTGAAGTGTGCGGTTAGTTCCACAACAATGTCCTCATCCCCTTTAATAATAGCCTCTTCCAACTGCAGCTTATGTATCCAGTTCCTATTTCTTCTTTCATTCGCCACAACGTAGAAGAATTTAGAGTTTTGGTCACCCACTCTTAGCTATGTTATTCTAGAGCATTTCCCCCAATGGGCTTCCTTTGCTATAATTATGGCCCTTATTTTCCCTAAGCCTGGTCATCTTTTCTTGTTCCTCCTCTAAATCAGGATTGTTGTTTCAGTTTTCAAGTCAAATCTTTCTAGGGCCCGGAGTATCTCCTTTTTCATGGCATCCTCCTCCTGTCACCTTTGTGACTGTCATTTCTATAGCCTTCTTTATATGAGTATAATCTTCTTCGATCCTGTGAAAATCCCGCTTCCAGGGAAGTCCGCACAGCACCACTACCCTTGTATTAAGTCCCAGAACCCTTCCATGCTGGCCCAGTGATTGGACATGAAATGGTCTTGTCGTAGGTCATGTTTACCACATTCCAGAGCTATCGAGGTGTGATCCGATTTTATACTGGGCAGACCTGTTTGCTAGATTCTTGAGAATTCGGATGGCCGGTTTGCTGATAATAGGAATCAGTCGAGTCTTATCAATATTAGATTATTCTGGCCATCAAACCATTTGTATTTACGACCCCACAAGGGGGGCTCCCATAGTTGGTGGTCAATGATCAAATTGTCAAAATCCCTCCTATTTTGAGTATTATGTGTTACCTTGTTAGTGTCATTAGCGACTCTGGTTGCATTAAAATCCCCACTCACAATCCAAAGGCCGCTCTATCTAGTTCTGATCTAGTGGAGTTCCTCCCATAGGCTTTCTTAAGGTTCATATCGCATGGTCCGAACACTGTTGTGCACGTACATCCATTTCTTGAGGTTCAAGTGGTTTTTTAAGATTGTTGATATACTGAAGTTATCAATATATAAGCGGATGAGGTTGAAGCGGCCGCTATCCCAACCCATGCAACAGCCCGCCAAGTGCCAACCGTTGGGAGAATATTTTATCTTCATACGGAGGGCCCCCAATGCTTCGCCATATACAATTATCGACGAGGCTAATTTCGTCTCTTTTAGACAAAATATGTATGGCTTTTGTGTTTTTAGGTAGTCCCGTACCAGGAAACGCTTTTTTGTTTCCCCAGGCCTCTTACGTTCCATGATATCATCTTCATATATATGGATATATTCGTCCTTCCATGCGGCCATCGAAACAACTTAGTTGCTGCCTACCAAGGAGTAGCTTTGTTGCTCTCCTTAACCTTGAGAGTTCTCTAGGCCTCCATGCGGCGCATGTGTTGCAGGTAGGTGTCAATATTCTCTTGTTGCCTCAGATCCACACAGGGCGAGTCATAATATATAGATCCATGTCAGACCAATCAAATAAAGTGAGCGGAATAGTGGATAAGGAAGAATCCATACCTTCAAGGTTAAGGCGATCCATCCTCTGCTTCCCCATCTCTGGTGTCCTCATCCCTGCTTCTGGTACTAAAGGGGCTTTATTTTTCCTAAGTAGCCCTTTCGGTCTTACAGCTATTTCCCTTGTTGATTCTTTCCCTGCCTTCAGAACTTGATTTATTCCTTTTTTTTTTCTTTTCCTTATCCTTAGCATCTATCAACTTCATTGTGAGGTTTGGATGCCTCTGTTTTATCAGGTCCTATGTGTCATAGGTAATTAGGTTCCAATTATTGTTAACACATCTGAGTGATGTGTTATTGAGATCTAGGAGCCCATGGTTGACCAATTCCAACAGTTGTAGTTCTTGGGAACCCAAATTGTGATATTTGTTGTTTGGGTTGATTTATGGGTGAGCTTTGATTGCTAATATGAATGGGGCTTTGTATCAACTTTTCATTGAGTTAAGAATCCAACCCATCATTATCAGGGCCTTCCCCCAGGTCGGCCACAATGTTGGCTTCACAGATGGGCTAACGTGGGCTCGAGATATCGCCTCGGGCCTGTTTGTCCAGTAGCCTATCTTCCCTTGATTTATGCAGTCAATCCTTAACCATTTGCATGCATCGCGATTACCAACAAGCCCCTACCATTGGAGGCAATTGTCTCCCTTCACTACACGCATGCACCAAACCCCCATCACGTAAGTGATCATTCGCAATCCCTTCAACTCCGTTTGAAATGTGTCATGACCTTTCCGTCGATTGACACTGTCCGCTGCAACCCTTCCTTATATAGAGGATGATGTGAGGAGGTATGACGGTCCTTCGCTAACACCTCGGATCAGTTTGAAGATGCCCCGTTCATGGCATCTCGGATCACCACGCAAGTGGCTGATCTCGCGGCTAGGAACCTTTGGTCCTACATGCCTTCATTGGCATGCTGCTTCCCTATTTCCCCGTCGAAAACCTCCTTCGGGGGCCACTATTTGCACATGTTGCTCCCTACTCCCCAACTATCGGAGTGGTTCTCTCCTCCGCTACACCTCCGTCTCCCCACTGTTATGATGGTTGGTCGTGATCCAAGTCGATCAGGTTCTTGTGCTTTTGAGATCCTATGTTACAAAGTATGTGGCATGGCATAATCTGACCTCGTCGGACTCTCACGGCCGCTCAGGTGTCAGTCATTCGCATAAACACCATTGCAGGCCCTATATGAGGTGCCCCGGCTGTAAGAATTGGCCGCAAACCTCAATTCTCCCCGTCGGGGTTCTCATCATTGGCAGTGAACACAGTGTGTGCCCTGATAGCAGAGGTTAGTGTGCTTGCTGCACCGATGACCTTGGTTGGCCTCTCTTCTCCCTTATGGGCTTCCGACGCTTAAAGTGGACCTTTGTCCACTCCTCCTCTTCAAAGCCGGAGTTCGATGAGTTGTCCCGGATGTTGCCGGTCTTGGCGATGAAGGTCCGTTTGTCCTTGCCGGTTACCACCGCTGCGTATGAAACACCTTCTCTTCGAGGGTTGAGCTCGTTGTCCTTGTTGGTACTTTGCCTAGGGATGCCTTGGTTGTCATTCCCTGGCAGCACTGAAGTTGTTTGACGCTTCCATATATGGGCCATTTAAGTCTCCTTCACTTGCTCGGTCGTGCGTCGCGGCTTGTTGGGAATTGCCGTGTTGTAGCTCCTCAACTATTCCTATTATTCCAACTCAATATTTTTTAAGCACAGTTTTCGGGATATTCTCAAATGAGCATGTTCATAAGAAGAAAGAGAGAGGGCATTCACAAGTTGAGGGGGGCACGGGCCGGGTTTTGGCCCGGCCCGGCCCGGAACCGGCTCGGCAAAACCCGGGTCAAACGGCCGGCGGGCGAACAAATGTAGGCCCTTCTGATGGGCGATTCTCGTCAATGGTTTCCCAACCCGTGACCTTGGGCCGGTTGACAGGTCAACCCGCCTATTTTTCAATTTTTTTAATTTTTTTAATTTTTTAAACACATGTAAATATCATATATTTTTAATTGATTTTTTTTAATGTTTGAATAATTTGGTAATGATAATAAATTTTATAGATTTGAGTTTGTTTTCCTTAAAAAGAGATTTTTACATTTTTTGATTACCAATAATTAAGGTTTTTCATGGTTATTTTCTTATTTTAAATAGCTTGCCATTTATATATTTTGTGATTTTATAATTTTTTTGATTTTTATAAAGTTTAAATAATTAGTGTAGAATAATGAATTTTATATATTGAATTTTTTTTCCTTCAAGAGAGATTTTTGCATCTCTAGTTGTCAATAATGAAGGTTTTTTTTTGTTATTTCATTATTTTTTAAGTAGCTTGCCATTTATATGCTTTTATTTTATTTTATATATATATATTTTTGGTTTTCCTAATATTTGAATAATGAGGGTAGGATAATGAATTTTATAGTTTTCGATTTTTAAAAATTTTTCTCATTCTATTTTTATATCAAAATTGTAAAATCCTAGAATTTCTTTCATTTGGAATAAATAAAATCTTAATTTTGGAGGTTAAAGTAATTTTCCCCAAAAACATGAATTATTTGAAAAATGGAGATTTAATAAGTTAAAATCCCTAGTTAGATTTAATGGTGGTCACCAAGGGTATTTTGGTAATTTAGAATTTAATTGGAAAACCTAAAGAGGAATGAATCAAATTATTGGCATGATTAACCTAAATTGCATGGATGATTAATTTAATTAACTAAAGGAAAGATTAGTGATTGGTATAATTAAAGGAAAGATGGAGTAATTGATTAAATTCCTAATTAAAATAATTGGGGCTTTACAAAAATAACATAGTTTTTTACATTTTTACATTTTTTGTAATTTTTAATATACATTTAGATATTTTAAAAAATAAAACTCCGTGGTGGCGGTTAACCAAACGGGTTGGGCCCGGCCCGCGTTTTATACTATTGCGGGCGGTTCACGGGTCACCCTAAGGTGACCGTGACACGCCGGTCGGAGTCAACCCGGCCTCAACATGGCTCTCTGTAGGGTGGTTCAGGTTGGGCTTTGGCCCGGAACGGATAGCCGGGCACAGTTAACGCCCGTGCCCCTCTATTCACAAGAATCACAACCAATGATAAATTGTTTCCCAAAGTTTTTTAAATATTAAGTATGACGTGTACCTTTAATCTAGTTATATTGAAACTCGGAGCGAATTGGATTGAATGCATTAACATCTATTTCTATGCAAGGTTGTAAACTAGAGTGAGCCTAGCTTTAGATGGTGTTTAGTGAAAAATTTGTGTCACTATTTATAATTAGTGAATAATAAATAAAGAAAAATGATAATAAATGATCATATTACCCTTACCATATTATTAAATAATTTATAGACTGAATTAAGAGATTTTTAATGAATATATTAACAAAATTATTATTATTATTATTATTATTATTATTATTATTATTATTATTAAAAAGTAGATAAACCATGTTTTATTTAGAATTTGGATAATAAATTATATGCCATTACAACTGGTTTAGAAAAAAAGAAAAAAAAATGCATGCTCCCTAGTTATGTATAATATACAATTCTTCCCCTGTGTGGTCTTTGCACTCCACGTTAGTGTGATATTGTCCACTTTGGGACTACACCCTCATTGTTTTGTTTCTGGATTCAACCCAAAATTAAAACCTCACACTAATGGAGATGGGTCCACCCTATATCAACCCCTATACTTCTCCTCCAATAGTCAATGTGGGACTATGTTTGCATTCCTAACAAGGAGATCATATAATCGAGGATCAAGGGTTGTAACAAGTGCCAAATATTCTAGGGTGAAGAATCCTCTACCCAGTTATCCAACCACATATTTATAATACTCTCATTTTCTGGAGTGGTGATGATATTAAGGTATATTGCCTCCTAATTGAGGCATATTCCTTTCTAAACGAAGAATGCTCTTATCTAGGCCGCCTTGTGTAGCTTCTTTAAAAATTAATAAGAGTACTTGAAAAAAAAATTTACATAATATCTTCTCCATTTATAGAATCCTTCACCACCATTTCGCTACCAGTGCCTCGTTGAACACTCCAAGCTCCAATATTCTCCATCCTTCTTGTTTTTTTTTTTTTTTTGTTTGCATAGTTTATCCTAATGTATCAATCGATAGACATGCTTTTCGCATATTTACACCCCTCCATAAGAAGTCCGGATAATATTGAAGAGCCATTTAAGGCTACCTCACGCAGCATTGAAGGATGTCGGGTGGTACACTAGTTAATGAAGCATGGGTAGTTTTACAAAAGAACTACATGACACTTGAAATGCCATCTAGGGATGTTTTGAAAATTTCATGTTGATTTTTATCTATTGATGTGACATTTATGTCATTAGCAAGGTTTAATTAAAAATTTTGGTTGATTAATTAAGTTTAGTCTTGGTTTATAAAGTAGGTTCATGTGTGTTGGTTTTGGAAAGTAAAGTGTATAAAAAAAGATATTTTGTTATGTGTTATGTTATTTTAATGAAAAATAATTAGATGATCAGTTGGAAAATAATTGAGACTTAAAAAGTTACTTTTATTTGAGTGTTTATTTGAAAAATGAGATTAAACCGGTTTAAAATCAAAACAAACATGGCCTTAACTTTGAGTCAAGCCTGAAGCACGCACAAACAAAGGTTACATAATGACATATGTTAATAATAAGAAAATGATTAAAGCCAATTTTAATCCCTGTATTTTGACCCAATATTCATTTACATCCATGTATTTTAAAAATATTCGATACGGTCCTTGTATTTTAGGGTTTTTATTCGAATACGTCCCTAGTGTTGAAGTGGCAGCACGTGGCTAGTATTTCTGACGTGACGGCTTATGTGACAGGGTTTGAATGACGTGGCATGCTGACATGGCATGATAAAATGGATTTTGAATAAAGTAATTTTTTAAATGATGACATGGCATGCTGACGTGGCATGCCACCTGGAATAAAAAATTAATTGTATTCTGTTTGTATGCCACCTATGCTGTCATGTCAGCACTAGGATCGTATTTGAACAAAAACCTCAAAATACAGGGATCATATCGAAGATTTTTAAAGTAGAAGGATGAATATGAATATTTGGTCAAAGTACACGAACCAAAAATGGCTTTAATCCATAAGAAAACCTATTGGTGGAGTATCGAAAAATAGAGAGAGATAAAAATAATATATTAAATTAATGTAAATATTTACATATATATAAAAAAAATTAACGTTTAATATATAAAAAATTATTAACAACGTATCTAAATTATCAAACACAAACTAAAAAGATAGTGTTTACTGTAACAGAAATTAGCGACAGATTTTAGAATCCACTGTTAATTTTCTTTTCCCCAACAAAAATTAGCAGGGAATTTTGACATATCTACATGCAGTTATTAATAATAAATTTTCTTAAACTATGTAAATTAGCAAACATATATATATATTTTAATGACTAGTATGATCAAAATACTAAAATAATAGCTAGGTTCAGATGTTTGGAATCAATGCTACATGGAAGTTCAGGATCCACTGTTATTGTGAACACCCTGCGGGGGATCATGCAGTTGGAGCATACAAACCATTGCAATTATACATGTATAGAGAAATGAAGGTGTAATGAATATAGTTCACCTAGTGCTTGGTGGGGAAATTTATGGAATAAAAGAAGATCCTGCCAGAGGGAGACATACAATCAATAGAAATATTGGAAAACTTAGATGTTGTGAAAGAGAAATCCTAGAAATTCTAGAAAAGATGGATGTTGTGGAAAAGGCCCCCACAATGAAGGAGGAAGCAGACATGGACAATAAAAAGGAGTATGATAGAATAATACCGCACGAAGCAATGTTTTTAAAACCGAACCGAAAAACAAACAGACCTCACAAATAAATTACGGGTCAGTTGATCTAACCGGATGACATCATATATATAATTTTATTATTATACAACTAATACACACAAATTCTCATTTTTGTGGGTTATATAATCAATTTTCCCTTATAAAAATCCACTAGAATTCAGAAGAAGCTATAACATGCATACATGATAAGCTCTATTAAAGTAAAAAAGATATTAAACTATAATCCTTTCAAAAAATCAAGGCTATCACTACTAAATTATAATTAAAAAAATTTTAAAAATCCAAATGAAATCCTAACCCTATGACCGATAATAGAGACAGATAGAAAGAGCTGAAGGAGCGATCCAGACCGTTGATCGTGGCGATGAAGGGTCATCCAGGCACTGGCAAGAGCACGCTGGCCCAATCAATCGTCATCGCCCTCCACTTCCCTGTTCTCGACAAGGACGACGTTCGCGATGCCACCCTCCCCCTCGAGCTCCACCACCGTGTCCCCACTCCCCTCCTCAACAACCTCTCCTACTCCGTCCTTTGGCGCCTCGCCGACGCCGCCTCGGCCTCGCCCTCATCATCGACTCCCCCCTCTTTGTGTATCTAAGAATTCCTACGCTTTGTGTATCCAAGCTCCATTCCCCGCCATTGTATCCATGGCTGCCGCCATGAGAAGGGGCTCGGAGCCTCATCCTCGCCTTGCGTTGACTCCTCCACTCTACTGCCACCTTGGAAACAAAAAAAAGGATAAAAATCGGGGTCTGCCCGATTCGGCGGGTTTGGGTGGGTTTGATCGGTTTGACTTCCGATCAACAATCCACACAAACCCGAACAGGACAGTTCCCGATTCTGCCGATCTGATCGGCCGGTCTCGTCCGGGTTTAAAAGTAATAGGAGGAAGAATCATACTGGCGGCAAAAGTCAAGAATAACATGGCTACAACAGGGATATCATAACACCAAATTCTTCCACGATGCCGTTAATCAAAGAAAGAACATAAATTGGATAAACAAATACAGCATGAGGGCTCTACAATTGGAACGCATGATCAGATCACGAGGGCAATAGTATCACACTTCACAACCCTCCTTGAGAAGAACAAGAAATGAGATACAAAACCTCATGAGACCGACTATTTTCACAAGAACAACCGGGATCTCTCACACCTTGATGTTCCCTTTAGAGAAGAGGAGATCAAAACAACAATAAACAAGCTGGAAGCATAAAAGGTACCAGGTTCTGATGGCTTCCCAATGGCCTTCTACCAATAAGGATGGAACATAATAAAAAATGACATCCTCTCCATGTTGTTTGAGGATTTTTTCCATGGAACAATAAATATGGAAAGACTAAACTTGGCACACATCCTCCTGATCCCTAAGAATATTGCACCGAAAACAATAAAAGACAATAGACCCATAAGTCTAATCAATTGTTCCCTTAAGATTAATCATATCCAAGGTACTTATAAATCGGCTCAAAGAACGCAAATAACCTTCATATATAAAGGGAGATTGATACACAACAACATTGTGGCATAAGATGAGCTTATCCACAAGATGAAAAAGGATAACACCAATGTTGTATTGATCAAAGTGGATTTTGAAAGAACATTCGACACCATGGATTAGAACTTCCTCTTGGAAGTTCTGCAAATAAGAGGCTTTAACTCCAAATGGACGTGATGAATAAGGATGTTACTCTACTCATCCAAGGCTAGATTCCTCATCAATGGTATCCCCTTAGGATATGTGAGAAGCAAAATGGGATTACGACAAGGTGATCCACTCTCACCGTTATTATTTGTACTGGAAAGAGATGTGCACTCCACTATGTTCAAGGAAGCGGTTATAGCAAGCATATATGGTGGGGTCCGAATTAGGCAAAACAGGGAAGACACAATGACATCCTTCAATATGAAAATGACCTCCTACTCTTCAATACTAGAGAACTCGTTGAGTTAAGAATACTAAAACTCATCTTTTATCCATTTTAAAGGACTCTCTGGACTAAAAAATAAATTACAACAAAATGTTATTATCCCAATAAGAATAGTGGAACATACTATTTTGGACATGGCGCAAATCATCAACTGTCCAATAGCAACATTCCCAATCAAGTATCTGGGAGTATTAATCTTAGGAGGGAGACCGAGAAAGGAGGACTAGAAGGAGCTCATAGAGCAAATCATAAACAAGCTAGCATCATGGAAAGAGAAATTCATCTCGCTGAAGGAAGACTTACCTTTATTAACTCGATACTGACCACAATGCCCATCCATTGGATGTTAATCTACTGACTACTAGAGTGCATAATCCGCAAGATAGACTCTTCTTATGAAAGGAGTTGACAAAGAGACGTATTTTTATCACTTGGTGGGCTAGGAAAGATTTTGTCTGTCAAAGCCATAGGGGATTGGGGAATTTTCAACCTACGGGAGTTTAATGGGATACTATTGGACAAATGGTGGTGGAGGATCCTCTCCGGAAAAGCTATGATATGCCTCAAAATATTCAAGGAGGCATACTTTCAAGGAGGATTCATGGATGCCTATAGACAGGCCCCAAGACGTGGATCCAACTTTTGGAAAGACATTTGTAGGGAAAACCCATCTATTATTGCCAACATTTCCTCCAACCCAGGGCATGAAAGCTCCGTAAACTTCTGAATGGACAACTATATAGAAGGGGAGTCACCCTGGAAAAAAGTACCCAAGTATCCGACCTCTAATCCTTAAAAAATCCATATCAATTTGGGAAGCCTGGGAGAAGTTACAAAGAAAGAAACCACTTCTCAAAGTAGGCCCCCTACCAGAGAGAGAGGCGGAAGGATTTCAATCCCGACTACAACACCTTATGGGTATTCATCGATCCAATACTGCGATAGGGTGGATAAAAGGACTGATAGAAGAAACCATGCCTCCCCCCTCCCCCCAACCGATTTGTATGGTTGGCAAAGGAGAACAAAATCCTCACCCTGGATAACCTTCATAGGTAAAACTGGGGGGGAGACAAACACAGTGCTTCTTGTGCGAGACAAAAGCAAAATCTGTGAACAACCTCCTTATTCCCTGTCCTTATGCCTTGAACATTTGGAGACACTTTCAAGGAATCTTTAGCATACAGATGCAATAGTAAACCTTCATAACCTCTAGAGTTACAAGGGGATCCCCCTTTGGATGGGAAAAGCTTTAAAGAGGGAATGAGATCTCACAACCAAGGATGTTACTTAGAGCATTTGAGGAGAACAAATTTTTTGATGTTTTCAAGACAAACGACATGTTTTCATAAAACTTACTCGTGATATATATCACTTTCCTCATATTATTTTGGTTTGACGTAGTACCTATATCCAAGCGCCCCAAAGATGAAGCTGACATAAAGCACAGTGAAGCGAAGCACAGAAATTTTCTAGGGGACCCACAATAAGTCAACGAGCAGCGAGGCCTTGAGGGTGATACTCCTAGGAGGAGGATAGTTGAGAAGATTGATCATACAACCAAGATACTAGATTGAAATGTTATATGTACTTTATACTCTGGGTATATTATATTTATTGAATTTCTAAATTTATTTAAATAAAATGTGTTTTATCCACTTTACTAAAAAAAAAGAAAGATCTTCAGTAAAAAAGCTTCATATATAAATACAATGTGAATGTAGGCTCTCTGCATCATAATTACTCACTTAACATCAAACTCGAAGTAATTTAATATTATTTTTATTCACCAAATTAATTTATTTTTTAAAGTGGTTCAAAGAATTCATATAGCCGACCCCGCTTAGTATAGGATTACCGATAAGTAAATTTAAAAGGTTTTCCTTCATTAGCTTAGCTTTGTTTGTAGGGATCTTTTGCTTCTAACATCCCAATCTCTCATAGAAATTATACATTTGTTATTATTATTTATTTATGTATTTTTATTTTTCATTTTATTTCGGTTTATTTCATTTCCTTTTATTTTATTTTTTATTTCATATTTGAGGCGGACGTAGAAAGCAAAGAATCGATATAGCGACCCCATCTAGTATGAGATTAAAGGCAGTTTATTTGTTGTTTTTGTTGTTCTTGTTGTTGTTGTTCAAGAATTAAAATATATACATAATAGAGGCATTGGACGGGAACCACATGTTACATGTGTGAAACCGAGGACAAATCGATAGCACACATGTTGTTCTCCTGTACTATGCAACCAACATCTAGGCCAATTTCAAGACTATGTTCTGGGTAATTATGATTCTTACGCTATCTTGGTTTGGTGCAACTAATGACACATCTAAGCGCATAAAACTAGCAACGGTTGAGAACCTGATGATGCGAGGTTTGGAGTTTAGTAGATTGTCTATCCCAACCCCATCGGCAGGAAGGACCAAGGGTGATGAAGCCTTTGAGGACAAATCCCTACAGGCGCCAACCAGGGCAACTAAAGGAAGATGATGTGTTACGAATAACTGGCCCTTACGGAACACATTAATATCTTATCTTTTGCTCTCATGATTAGGACATGTAACATTTTTTATCAATAAATAAAATATAGTTTATCTATCTTTTAAACATATATATATATATATATATATATATATATATATATAGAGAGAGAGAGAGAGAGAGAGAGAGAGAGAGAGAGAGTGGATTTTGATAGTATAAGGTCGACCGGATACTATTTATTTTAGGTTGTCTCCCATTTCTGGAGCATGTTTGAAGGATTTTCAACCGTACGGATTGGAAGATCATAGAAAAATAAGCTAATATGTCCATTTTCATACAATTTGGGGACCGTTTGATCCTCCCACTTAATGGTTCTTATTTTATAGAAATTTTAACGGTTCAGAATTTTAATTGTTAAGTGGGAGGACCAAACGGTCACCAAATTGTATGAAAATGGACATGTTAGCTTATTTTTCTATGATTTTCCCATCCGTACAGTTGGAAATCATTCAAACATATTTCAAGAGTCAAAATAAGAGGTCGACCGGAAATGAACGGTGTTCCGGCCGGCCTCATGCTAACAGGTCTATATATATAAATATATGTGGCATTAAATTGGGACTGCTCTTGTGTGCAAGCCAACTACTTGACACCATATTCAACTGAATTTGGCGCCAGGACCCTTTCTTGTTTTGGGAGGTGTAACTTGTTTTTCTCACAGATGGTGAAAATTGAAAAACAAGCTGCTGCTTTCATTTATTACAGGCACTGCTTCAATACCAACAATATTTGCACATCAAATTCTTTAAATCCACCACCAACTACCTACTTATTTATATTGACCTTTAGCAGTGATGTAACATTTTTCTGGCTATAAATTCAAACCAAGTTTGTTTGGGTTCATCAGTTTTTGCTCTTTTCTTAGTCTAATCAGTAAGGTACCCTGTTGTTTTGATATTTTTGGTTTCTTGTAGAGTTTAGGGGTTTGCTTGGATTGCTCTGTGATTGATTTGATGTTGTTAAATTGTTTTTGGTTCTTTAAATTATCTCTTCATTTTATTCTTTAATATTTTAAACTGTTCTCCTGTTCAAGCATGTCATGGATTTTTTGTCTTGAATTTAAGGACATGTTCTGTCTTTCTCTACATTAAAAAAAATTTTGATGTTCATGGCTATGGCCACTTGAATAGGAAAGCATCAGTCTAAAGCCCTGTTTTTTTATATGTTGATTTGGTGGAAGGTCGTGGCTTTTTAGTTTTTCTTCGGTTTCTTGAGGGCTTTTGCTTCCTTTTGCTCATTTCTAGGGTTTTCAGTGATAATCTCTGTTGCATACTGTCAGGTGCAAGGGAAGAACTATGAAAACCTATGCTGTTCAAGTCGAGAGTGGAAAAGTTGGGGATAATGGCAAGCCATCAGTGGGTCCAGTCTACCGCAACATCTTGGCTAAGGATGGATTTCCACCTGTTGATCCCATGATGAGCACCTCATGGGAAACGTTCAGGTATATCAATAACCAGTGTGCTATGCTTATGTTTTAGGGTTTTGATGAGTTCTTCTTGTCTTTCATTGTGTTAGTTTGTCTTTTTGCTTTCAGTATAAAAATCAAAGTATAGTTTTTGATATATAGATTTCTTGCTGCAGTGTTGCAGCAGAGAAGTATCATGGAAATCAAATGCTCGGTTGGCGAGAATTTACCGATGGGAAGGTATACCTTATATAGACCATCTCATTTTACGGTTCACTGAAAGCTTAATTTAAGATCTCTACGATCATTGCATTCTAGGCCGGGCCTTATCTTTGGAAAACATATAAGCAAGTGTATGAGGAAGTATTGAATGTTGGTTCTGCCCTGCGGCAGCTTGGTGCTGAAAGTGTAAGCAAAAAATCCGACATTTTTTCTTGAAATTAGGCAGCCATACTGTGATTTATGGGAGCATTCATTGCAGTGTTTAATGTGTTGTAGGGTTCACACATAGGAATTTATGGCGCAAACTGCCCACAGTGGATAGTGGCAATGGAGGTTGTTCGTCTAAATAATTGCTTCCATTAATTCTGTTCAAATATGGAATGACTACTTATGGATTGGATTATTTGCAGGCTTGCAATGGGTACAGCTTAATCTGTGTTCCTCTCTATGACACACTTGGTAAACTATTTTAACTGGCTGATGCTTGAAAAAAATAAATCCTGGTGACTGAATATAGAGTTCAGTATTTTGATTCACTTACACTGATATCCAATCATTTCTGCAAGTTCTCGTATTGTGTCAAATTATTGAAGAGTTGCAATGTGTTTTAAAGATTGAGATCTTTTTGACATGTGTTTTTTTATGATGATATCAGGGCCAGGAGCTGTTGATTACATTGTAGAGCATGCTGAAATCGATTTTGTTTTTGTCCAGGATAAGAAAGTGAAGGAAGTGAGGACCTAGAAATCTTTTAGTTTTTATAGTTAGCAGTATGCTTTCAGCTTGATATTAATTTAATCCACTCTGTGTAGCTTCTGTCTCCTGATTGCAAGTCTGTCCGACGACTGAAAGGTGAGATTTTACCGCCTTGAATAATTAAACCGTTTATATCTCAGCTTCAAACTATGTCCGATAACATTTGAGTCCTCAATTTTATCACAGGTCTGATTTCGTTCACTTCACTAACAAGGGAGCAGATCACCGATGCCTCAAAATTTGGAATGGAAGTGTACTCCTGGAATGATTTTCTCCAGATGGTTAGTCTTTTGGAATGAAACTTTATCTTGCAGAATGCAGTCACTCTTTTTTCAAGTTGAACATTTTATAATATGCTGAGAGAATGCATGAATTTTGCTGCAAGCCATGCTCACAATCTATGGTCATTTTTTGGTCTGGAATTGTTTCTTTATGGATTTAAATGAAGTTTCTAAAAATTCATAAATCACTCTAAATGCTCATCTTTTGTTCAATGGTTTAAGCAGAACTGGATTTTGTTTAACCTTAGAATGTTTATCAGGGAAAGGACCATCCATGTGATCCCCTTCCACCTCGGCCACTCGATATTTGCACAATAATTTACACAAGTGGAACAAGTGGAACTCCTAAGGGTGTTCTCCTGACTCATGACAGCCATGCCAATTATGTTAGGGGAGTTGATCTATTCATGGAACAATTTGAAGACAAGGTAAATGTTTTTGTGCACCTTAAAATCTAGTAATTTGTTTGCTTAGCCTTTTGTACTTTGTATGACATGCTTGTCATCTTGGCAAGAATGCGTCTTTCTTGTACCCATGTTTATGATATTGTCTATTGTTTACAGATGACAGTGGATGATGTGTATCTCTCATTCCTTCCTCTGGCTCACATCCTTGACCGAATGGTTGAGGAATACTTCTTCCACAAGGGTGCCTCTGTGGGATATTATCAAGGGGTATCACAGTTTCTTTGCTTTACTTTGGAAACTTAATTTCATTTGTTTGCATTATTCTAACCAATTTTTCTGATACATGTACTTGCCCTCAGGACATTAATTTATTAAGGGATGATCTCATGGAATTGAAGCCAACACTTTTTGTTGGTGTTCCTCGAGTTTTTCAAAGAGTTCATGAAGGTATTCTTGTAATAATATGAACTCGTAACTGTCTAAATATCATCTACATGATGATGATCTTGATTTCTGTATCAGTATCTTGATATATGGATTTCAGGCATCTTAAAGGCATTACAAGAACTCAGACCGACAAGAAGGATGATCTTTAACCTACTGTACAAACAGTAAGTATCTGCATTTACTACTTGTTTAGTAAGAATCATAACCAATGGTTTGCTCTCTACTTTGTTCCTCGCAGCAAACTATACTGGATGAGAGCAGGCTATCCGCACAAAACTGCCTCGCCTTTTGCCGATTTTTTAGCATTTCGCAAGGTCTACTATGCTCCTAGTCAATCCCTCATTTCTAGTTGCTTGGAAAATTTCTTTTTCTGATTAGTAGTTTTTTGTTTTTTATTTCGACCAATTCAGGTCAATGCAAGGCTAGGAGGCCGTGTTCGCCTGCTAATATGTGGAGGTGCCCCATTGAGCCTGGAGATTGAGGAATTCATGAAAGTCACTAGTTGCGCTTTCTTCAACCAAGGCTATGGTGAGCAGTTCTCCAAAAATAAGAAGAAAATGCAATTGAATCTGTTAAGGCATTCCTACTTGCAATGGTTAAATTTGTTTAATATGTATGTTCTCGAACATGAACTAAACATACTTACTGATTGTTGATTCAGGTTTGACAGAAACATGTGGACTTGGTGCAATTGGAATGCCAAATGAGCCTTCCATGGCTGGAACTGTTGGTGTCCCGGCAACATACAACGAGCTACGCCTGGTAGAAGTACCAGAAATGGGTTACAATCCCCTTGGAGTTCCTTCACAAGGTGAAATTTGTATCAGAGGGAAAACTCTCTTCTCTGGGTATTACAAGGACCCTGAGCTGACAAAAGAATCCATCAAAGATGGCTGGTTTCATACAGGTGCAAGAATGATAAATTTCACATGATAAAGCAAGATATGCACACCAAATATGCAGTTATTTGACCCAAAAAAAATCCTTGTTTTCTCCAGGAGATATCGGAGAAATGAGTCCTGATGGTGTCTTAAAGATCATTGACAGGAAGAAGATCTTTAAACTTTCTCAAGGGGAGTATGTTGCTGTTGAATATCTAGAGAAAGTATATGGTTTCGCACCTATTGTTGAAGATGTATGTATGCTTGTGTTTCTCAAGTCACATTTACAAATTACACAAGCTCTCTCTAACAGTAACTGAGTATCTCTCTTTAGATATGGGTTTCTGTGATAGCCTCAAATCAATGTTGGTGGCAGTGGTCGCACCGCATGAAGATAATACTAAAAGGTGGGCAGAAGCAAATGGCCATGTAGGTTCTTTCATCGAACTCTGCTTGCTCCAAGAGCTAAAAACTTATATTCTCAACGAGCTGAAGGCAATTGCTGAAAGAAATAAGGTAACTGCCATCTAAAATATACTCATTTGTGTTATATCACCAAAGCAAATAACTGCATTTTCTACTTGCTTGAACTTTCGGCAATCAATCATCAGAGAAACATACTCAATTTTGGAACTTTGAACTTCTGCAATCAGTTCATGCATCTGCAAAGCAAATTACTGCATTATCTTGCATTTCACTTGGATTATCTCAATTGCTTCTTTGATTCTAAATTTGCATTATATGTGACAATTATCAGCTGAGAGGATTTGAGTACATCAGAGGGATTGTAGTTGATCCAAGACCATTCGACATCGAAAGAGATCTAGTAACTCCTACCATGAAGAAGAGAAGACCACAAATGCTGAAATACTATCAGGTGAACACTTGCAATTCAACTCTGTTTCTTAAATTCTTCCAACTCTCACTGCATTTTTCTAATTTATATTTACAGGCCGACATCGATAAAGTTTACAAGATTCTGTCAGAAGAGAAAATAAGAGCCTGATCATCTATCAATCCATGGATTGATAGTCTGTAACTTTGTTAGATTAGAAAAAAAAAATAAGAAGCTGATCATCTCTCATTGGGTTGATAGTCTGCAACTTAGTTTCTTAGTTAAAAAGCAGTATGTGAAAAATTAAGGTGTGAATTCTTCGGTGTTACTCTTACCCTTTTGTTTTCTGATAATCTTGTTTGAGTTTTGACACAAACAGAGAGTTCACTTGGATTTCATTCTCATCATATTGCATTGGGTTTTATTATTTGATTATTTTGTATTTATTCATATTTTCAATTGTTTGGTAATTTATCCATAAATCAATTTATTCCGGTATATTTTGGATATTAATTAACCAGGCCCTTTTAGGTTTTTTTTTTAATCTCCCAACTTCTGTAAAAAAAAAATTACCCTTTTATTTTGCTTTTCATATTAATAAACAAATGATCTACTGCATAAATATTTAAAATTTAGACAAATATATTAAAAAATCCAAATGATCTAATTCACATAAATTTTAAAATATAGATAAACATGAAAAGATTATGAAGCATATTTAAAAATAATACTATAAATGGAGTGACAATGCATCTATCAAATTTTGAAGAACAAGATGAAAATGTTTAAACAATATTATACATATCATTGAAGACAAAAACAGAGTCATGATATTTATAAAATAGATTCAATTGAAGGGTGGTCAAAGAAAACAAAAAGGGGAAAGAGTACTTTGCTCTATGACTACCACGTAGCTGATCAACAATTGATCGGCGCGCTTACTATTCCCCGCCGCCGCTTATCGGATATGGCCGGTCCCCAAGGCTAAACAGAATAGTTGCTCTCCGTTCCCCGCCGTCACTAAAACAAAAGCTCGTAGTCAGAGTTGGTCTGGCACCCCCGTCCATTAGAAATTGATATATGCCGTGAGTTTCCAACTTCTCATGCCATCTCTGTCCCCTAGTTCCTCAATGATGAGCCTAATCAACTCCTCAAGCTCTGATATGCCCACTGTTGATAAGGGGCCATCCAATATCAATGATTCGCCTCGCAGTAGTGTCTGCCTAGCCTCCCATACCATGCTTGCAGCCGACCAGATCATTATCACCTTGCTATCAAGCCACCAAAGGAAGGTGGCGTTTCCCCTTCCCGTTTTTGCTGTGATATTATGCATCACGGCATCGTTGTGCTACGAAATCCCTTTCCAAAAATAAGAAGTTGTAGTCGGCGCTTTTCTGAAAGGCTTGGGTCTTCCATGTTTGAAGTATGAATGTTTTAGTTGGGGGTAGTATATCCCGGCCTCCCCCAAAAGTAGCCTCCACCATCATTTTTCAAACATTACCAAATTAAAGTTCCTCAAGTTGAGAATGCCCCAGTCTTTGACCTCCTTTGGGTTGTAGATTCTCTCCCAATTCACCAGATTGTAACCCTCCCCCCCTCCACCGCCCCAATGATAATAACCTTCCTTTCCAAAAGGCTATACGGCTCTTGATTTTATCAATGAGCAACCTCTAATCTTCCCTCCTCAGCTTGATACCCGACAGTGGAAGACCCAAGTAGCTGATTGGTAGGTGCCCTACCTTACAACCCGTAATGGTCCCTAGTTCCTAAGGAGTGTGTGTGATTGTTCTGATGGGAATAACAAGGCTCTTGAAGTAATTTATCCGCAATCTCGACAACCCTTTGTATGGGTAAAAAAAATCGACTTCAAGGCTCTAAAGTGACTGGTGTCTCAGGTGCATAGTATCAATAAATTGTCTGCATACTACAGTGACGAGATTTCCTTATTGCCACAACGGATGCCCTTAATAATGTTTGCTCTTGTAGCATTAGCCAGCATTGCGCTAAGTACATCTGCCACCAAGAGAAAAAGCAGCGATAACAATGGGTTTCCTTGTCTTAGCCCTTGTTGGTATCTCTCATAGCCCATAGGAGTACCGTTAATAAGGAGCTTAGCCTTTGAAGAGTAAAGAATCGTTTTAATCCAGCCAATCCACCTCATCCCGAAACCTCGTGCCGGGAGGATATCTACTAAGAACTCCCAGTCCACCATATCGAATGCCTTTTCAAAATCAATTTTTAATAAGGTCCCGTTCGTATAGCTTTCTTCATTTGGAATATTAGCTCCTCCGCCGCCACAATATTATCATGAATACAACTTCCTTTGATGAACGTTGTCTGTGTGTTATCTATCTATTTTTTCCATAAGAGTTTTAAGTCGATTTGCTAAGATTTTGGTGATTATCTTTAAAGAACAATTTAATAAATTGATCGGTCTATAATCCGAGGTGGTTGTTGGTGTTGCTCGCTTTGGAATAAGACAAATATGTGCCCAGTTGATCCTTTCAAGATTAATGTTTCCTTGGTGTAATTCCATAAAAAATTGCATAATATCCTCCTTCATGGAGGGCCAGCCTTGCTGATAAAAGGCCATAGGTAACCCATCTGGTCCTGTGGCTTTATCAAGGCATAGGTCCTTGATAGCTTCCTAGACCTCATCTGTTGTAAAGGGGTTTTCCAGTGCTATCAGGTCTACTCTCTCTTTATGAGAAAAGAGCCTCCCCTAATCTGTGGTGTATTTGAACTCTCTTCAGGTGCCAAATAGTTTCTTGAAGTGAGTAGTTAGTTCCACTTCTATGCTCTCTCTGCTATCAATGGCCTCTTCCTCCACCTATAGTTTGTGGATCCAGATATTGTTCCTTTTTTCATTGGCAACTGCATGGAAGAATTTAAAGTTTTGATCGCCCTCCTGTAGCCATGTAACCCGGGAACATTGACGCCAATAGGCCTCTTCTACCGATATAATTCCTTCATATTCCCTCAGTTGGCTCACCCTGTCTTGTTCCTCCTACGGGCTAAGTGTGACAGTTTCAGTCTTCAAATCAAGTTCTTCCATTTCCTGGAGAAGTTCTTTTTCTTGCACCCTCCTTTTGTCTCCTTTCCTTCTGTCATTTTTGAAGTCGTTTCCTTATAAGAGCAATCTTCTTGGATATTGTAAACACCCCATTCGTGGGAAAACTTGCTTCATACCACAACTTCCTCACCTTTTCCCAGAATCCCTCCATTTTAGACAAGCTTCGGTCAAATTGGAACTACCCGTGTCATAAGTCATGTGTTTTACAATCAAGTACTATCGAAGTATGGTCTGACTTGACCCTTGGTAGTGAAATTTGCCATATTCTTGGAAATTCGGATGCCCAATTTAAGGATATGAGGAAGTGGTCCAGTCTTATCAGTATTGGATTATGTCTGCCATCTGACCAAGTGTACTTACGGCCCAACAAAAGGAAGGAGGGAGGGGGGTGGGTCCCACAATTGGAGGTCATTGATGAGGGTATCAAAATCCCTCATGGACCTTGGACTTTGTGTCACCCAGTTACTATCTTCAAAAGTACGTGTGGCATTAAAATCTCCTCCCAAGATCCACAAATCGTCCCATCTGTTTTTTATATGGTGTAGGTCCTAAAAAAGCTTATTTCATGTTTTTCAGTCACAAAGTGTCACGCCCGAACCGGGTCGGGCCTCGGCTATACTTGCTGACGCCTTAGCGTACTTATAGTGGTCGCCCCTATAAGCACGCATGAGCTCAAGAATAGCAGATAATTAAAACAGAGTTTAAATTATAAATCCGCGGAAGAAAATAAAAGTTAGGATTTTCATAATCAATCCTATACAAATGTCAGGTCCTAATTGACACAAGATCCTCACTCAGAAGGAGATTTGAGGCCCGCAAACCTTAGCTCGAAATATCCCCGACGCTGCTAAGCTATCCCGCGGAAGCTCCCTCCTGAGTCTTGCTCCTAGCTACTCGTAAGGTCCTCGTCTAGTCCCGACCCTACTCCTCACTGTCACCTGAGAAGACATCCATCAAGTGCAAGAGCCAAAGAAAGGCCCAGTAGGATCGCAAATAAATCAATAAAGGTGACGAAGGCCACTAGTAAAAAACAGAATAAAAGAAGTGCAAGTACGCAATAGTAACAACATCACAAGCAAATAACAAGTAACTGGAAAGTGGATAAATCCATAGATGTACTAAATCTCTGGCATATATGATACTAAGATGTCTAAGACATCAACGACACCATCGGTATAGTCTTCGGCCAAAGCCGGATAATGCTATAGCAAACATGTGCACATGGTCAGAAAATGCCGCTCTCTGACTGAGCCAGGTGGCCAGATATTATACGCCCTCTGCCGGGGCATCCGTCCGATGTACCATGCCTGAAAGTAAGAGATTACTAGTACAATTACCTAACAACAGGTATACATATATATCCAAGGCAGCAACATCTTGAATATATAAAGATCAATGACCTCATCGAGATCGGAAGCCAATACGTATCTAAGGAGTAACCTCTACTCAAATACGCATAAGAAAACATGCAAGCAACAATCTCCTCGAGATATAAAGCCAATACATATGAGGAAACCCATCTCGAATATGTATTGGAAACCTCTCGAGGAAATAAGAGCACAACATCAAAGTAGGGTAGGAGGAAGGAATACTCTCAAACCTCCGAGAGCCTACCTGGCTAGAAGCAAATCACAAGCAGGGTAGGAGGAAGGAATACCAAACCAAGTATCAGCATGGCTGAGCAGAGCAATATCGGAAAAGCTCAAACAAGCATAAATAGAAAATCACACTCCAAAGCGGATCATATCGGAACATACAAGCTCGGATAAATGCAACAAGCATAACATGTCAACCGACAGGCGGTGTATCAAAAGATGGACTCCAACATCCATCTAGCACAACAACAACAAGAATCAAGAGAATACTATGAGTTAGAAATACTCACATGACACGCTGCGATATCCTACCTTATTAAGCTTCCGGGACCTACCCAGTCCGAGCCTTCCACTGTGTCCTCACCACCTCACCACGCCCTAAACATGGTAAATGTTAGATCACACAACATTTCATATCAAAAGGAATGCATTACATGCATTAAATCCACCCTACTTCAATTTATTGAAATGTCGATCTTTTAAATTAAGTAACCAATGGACTTCGGGCTCTTAGACACGTGCCACACCATTTTATTAGTTTAAATATACCCCGAACTATCCAGGTGACGATCTAATCGAATTAGAAGTCTTTTTGAAAATATTGAAGTTTTAGTTCACTCTTTATTCTCAAGCATGTGAATGCTTGAGGAAATCCCAAAATTAAAACATTAAATTGAAGCTCGAAAACTTCTTCATTTCTCCCCAAACTTCCAATACATTTAGTTTCCAATATTATCTTTCATTTCCCCCATAATTGGGCTCATTATCACCTCTACATAGCCCCTAAAAAATGAAACAAAGTCCATGTTACTGCGATTGCTACAATAATTCCTGCATTTTTCCATTCCTTGGAGTTCAACTCTTTACAATGTTTTGCAATTGATCACACCTATTCTTAATCCAAGGAAGTGTTAAAACAAATCCCAAAATACTCAACACCTTCCATCCTATTATTTGGTAATTAAAATTCTTTGAAGACATACTAATTCAATAGCAACAAAATTCATGTTTGTAACATCAATAGCCAATGAAAAGATAACTTAACTAGTAAACAATAATCCTTATCTTAATCTTCTCAATTACAAATCCATATATCTGTGCACATTATCTATATAATCCATGCTATTACTCTCATCACCATTACTCCATTGCTTGCTAGCATCCTTGTACTACAGCATGCTTATTTCCATCACCAGCGTAGAAGAAGGCTCTAACATGCTCTCCTTAAAGGATTTAATAACTAATCATGGTGTGATTAAGCTACTAAATAAAACCGATGAAATTTTGACGGAGTCTCCTTTATTTATAGGGCTTTAGGTTTTATACAAACATTCCCTATTCAATACAAGCATTTAAAATCATACAACATAGTTAATAATTAATTCATTTTACAACATCCATTCCTCAGCCCTAACTCCCTTCAATTTCCTATTCCAAGCCCTAATCCTCCAACTGATTCTCAGAAACTATAATCAAATTCCCATTCAATTCATGCAATTACTTCCCAATAACCTCTCCATTACCAATACACGATCTCATGCGTACACACCACGCTTAGCCGGAGATTTCAGCCGAATCTTGAGTCCCGAGGTGAAGAAGGTGATGGAGAGAAAGATCTCAATTTGTTGGCTTCTGGCGGACAAGTTTGCCAGGCAGCAAGAGGGCTTGTAGCGCAAGGGTAGCTAAGCGCCTTGAGCTGCGTACACCACGAGCTACCTTGTGGCTAGCGTCGCTGGCCGGCGCTGGTGAGGGGGCCGTGGCGTGGGAGTAGGTCGGTAGGGGGCCGTGGCGTCTTGGCTGGCGTCGGGGTGAGCGCGAGCATGGGCGCAGCTAGGGTAGATCGAGAGTGGAAGAGGGACGATGAGTTCTCAATTGAAGCTTTTTTTTTTAACTTAGGGCTGCCCTCTATAACCCAATGTAAGACATTAAATCATTAAACTTATTAATGATTTCTCAACTTTACATTATCTTAACATTTAATCAATTAATTTCATCATTCCCCTATAGTCAACCTTATCTCTTTAATAATTGATCAATCCATTACCCTAAAATGAATTAAATATTATTTAATTTCCCCACTATGTACTTCCATGGGCTACTATAGCATCACATGTGACACTGGGATAATTTTACCGACCCAAATCCAGGGATTCCGGGTCAGACGACCCTAGTGTCACAGGTGCGCTGTGACCTCCAGGGATTTGTCCCCATACCAGATCAGATCTACTTTTCCCGGCTTTTGACCAGACCTGGTCTACTTTACCGGGACTCTAACTTGTCTGGTATCTATCAATTAATCAATCTCGATTAATTACACTAAGTAAATTTCAATTTTCCTGAAATTACTTCCCTTACCATATTAAATTTCCATTTAATAAATTCTTGGGAATAATAAATAAAATTCTTATTTATTTCGGGGCGGGTTTTACACAAAGCCCATAGACCGAGGTATTCGTCCACCTTTTTAGATTAGAGTAGTCCCATTGTAGTGGCTTCTGACTTCTCTTCATCTTGACTAATATCTTTGGTTTCCAAGTACCTATGTTGTATAAGATATTGCACGACAACTTCCTTCCCTAACGAATCCTCACTGCGGCCCCGATGTCATCGGCGTAAACTCCTCCATGCTTATCAACATATAGTAAGTCTCCGAGTGGTTTAAGAATACGGGTCGTCGTATCCCTGTGCCAACAGAACATCGGCGGATGGATCTCCCCGTTAGCCTTTGTCGGATTTCATAAATCTGATGACCAAGCTTTGAAGCAGAGTGAAATTTCCGGCAGATGGATCTCCCCAGCTTGTATAATCTCAATGGCTCATCAGCACCCTTACAGTTGACAATAAATCTGTTGTCCTGTAGTGGTTTTGTCGCCCACTACCACCCAATGTCGAGGCTTATCTTCAAGGCGGACGAGATCACCGTTGCATCCACATAGCCCTCTCTGACCTCCGTAACATGGCAATCTGGAAGGGTTTCATCTCTTATTTGCCCCTCGTCATTTTACTATCGAGGGCGAGTGATATATAGTGGGTTTCAAGCGCTTACGGGTCGACGGCTGCGATCACCTTTGTTGCAGGTTTATCCTTCATCTCTCTCTCTATGATTAACGGGATTCTGGACTTTGGTGATCACAGGGAGTTTGTCTGCTTGCATGATCATTGTCCTTGTTGCTTCTCAGGTTTCCTTCATGGTGTTGCATCGTCGATCTCGACTAGCATTCCTGGCTTTATATCCAGCTCCGCCATAAACCTTGCATGTTAGTCGAGATCGATAGCCATATGGCCTGGTTGTAGGCACTTGCAGGAGACCTCCACTCGCCTGGCTAGGGTCATCTACACATACGGAGGAGAACGACAGGCATGCTTTGTCGTAGGTGAGCAATGTTGTATGTGCATTGTTGATCCACGTTGACCTATTGTCTCTCTGCTCCGTCACCGACGTTTGAAGTGGGCTTCTGCCCATCCCTCATCATCCTAACTGGAGAGAGACTGTTGAAGTCCAGGCGTTGTCAAGGCCGACGTGATGAAAACGTGCTTGTCCTCTCCAGCGACCACTGTCGTGTAGGAGATCCCCTCATGTCGCGGGTTGAGTCCTCCTAGAACATTTTCGAGCGTTGTTCCCAGCCTGGGGATAACTTGGTTGTTATTCACCATGGTGATGCACGCCATTTCCAAACTCGAGCCATGGTTGTCTGTCTCTGTTCCCTGCCACCTCTTACCGAATATCGCCTCGTTCGAGAGCTTTACAACTATTTGCTTGGCAAGCTCATGACAACAAGACCCTCACCCTAAATAATCTGAGGAACATGGGTTGGACCAGAACTCGTACCACATGCTATTTATGTAAGGAGATAGATGAAACAATATAACATCTCCTTATAAACTGCTGCTATTCTACAAGAGTATGACAACATTTCACCCAACTCTTCCACTTGAGCACCGGTCCCTAGACGATACTATATCTATGAGGTTATAGCACAATTGTTAAACAACTGCCCAAGGAGTCCCGGAAGGGATGGAACCTCATCACTATGGCGATTATATGGAGTGTGTGGTTGGTACGAAATAGACGATGTTTTCATGACAAACAATATGTTTTCACGAAAACAATTTGCGATATCGATTTTCTAACCCTCTTCTGGTTTGATGCAACCCAAGCCTCCAAGAAGTCGAAGCTGATCATGATGGAGTCTTTTGTGAAGCGGAGCTTAGAGTTCACGCGGGAGGATCCACCCCAGCAATCTCTGGGAGCGGACTTTGAAGATACTCAAGTACAGGGATTCTAGTCAGAAAGGGGAGATACAAGCATAAGAAATACAATCGGGAAGGGTGTGCCATGACACAAGAATCATGATTGACGAAAGAGGGCTTACCCCTTTTATTTCTACTCTTATATTGGTTCCAATACGGAACTACTTACTCTTCTTGTAGTGACTTTTACTTGAATAAATAAATGAATATGGTTGATCCATTTTATCCAAAAAAAAAAAAACTAAAACAGTTCTGAAACTTCAAAAAAAATAATAATTGAACAGATTTAGTCTCTATTAATTTTTTTAAAAATTCTTATATCAAAATGAACATATTTTTCAATACACCAAAATAAATATACAGATCACAACCAAACACATGTATAGTTATTTTTTTTTACTGTTTAATTTTTGGGCAATTTGCCAAAATGGCCCTAGGCTATTTATTTTATTATTTTTTAGCCCTAGCTTGAAAATATTTGTTGAAATGACCTTGGGCTGCCCAGTCATCAACCAAACTGCTGACTATAATAGCTAATCGGCATTCCAAATGCCGATTAGCTCCAGAGATGTCATTTTTTGCTCTTCGGAGCTAGTCGGCATTTGAAAGGCCTATTAGCTTCAGAGAGCTAATTTTTGTGTTCTGTAGAGCTAATCTGCATTTCAAATATTGATTAGCTTCAGAGAGTTCATTTTCATGCTCTCTAGAGCTAATCAGCTTTTGAAACGCCGATTAGCTTTAGACACATACATAATCTGTGGAGCTAATCGGCTTTTCAAAGACCGATTAGCTCCAAAGAGTTCATTTTCATGTTATGTAGAGGTAATCGGCATTTGAAAGACCGATTAGCTCTAAAGGGCTCATTTTCTTGGTCTCCGGAGCTAATTGGCGTTTTACATGCCGATTAGATCCCTGAGTAATAGTTATTATTTTTTATTAGCCTAGTCAGCACGAGGGCTATTTCGGCAATAAAATTGGGTCTGGGGCCAAAAAAATAATAAAATAAATGACCTAGGGCCATTTTGGCAAATTTTTAGGAATAATTCTTTGTTTAGTCCCTCTACTTTTCTAAAAGTGCCCTTTTAGTCTCTCATCTTTTTTTGTGACTTTTTGGTCCCTCTACTTTATAAAATAGGACTTATTAGTCCAAAGACAGATGGCGTTAACTTATGCTGTTTCAAATGACTGACGTGTTTGCCATGTGGCGTTATGTTGATGTCCATGTGGCCATCAAAATACCACGTGGCCTTTTACAACATTAAACCATTAGAAAAGATTTTAAAAATGAAAAGAAAATATTAAACAAACCCTCGAATTCGGATCAAAACCGATTAGGATCCGAATTTTAGTCCCTCTTTCCCATTTATCCTCTCCATGTGGCATTCTAATGGTCACATAAACATGAACATAACGTCACGTGGCAGACACGTTAGTCATCTGAAACGATTTAAGTGAATATCGTCTGTCTTCGGACTAATAGTCCCACTTTATAAAGTAGAGGGACCAAAAAAGTCGCAAAAAAAAGATGAGGGACTAAAAGTATACTTTATGAAAAGTAGAGGGACTAAAAAGGGAATTATTCCTGTTAGGGTGAAACTCGGTTTTCATCCCAACTTCACTCTAACAGTTGAATTTGTATTTAATTGGGGGACTAGATCTCAACGAGGAAGAGCAAACACCCAAGCTAGAAACAAAGCACTCCCAATTTACGTGGAAAACCCCGTAAATCCTGGGAAAAACCACGGTGCTCGGCCGAGAGGGCAAATCCACTACATAGGGAGTGATTTACAAAAATAAACTATACAACTATCAAAGATCTCCACGCAATAAAGATGAGCGTGGAGGAGAAGGGGGGCTTTGAACATCTTGGTGGTGGTGGCAGAAGAAAGATGCTTGTCGGTGGAACCCGTCGGAGAGGATGCATGAGGGCTTTGGTCTTGTAGGAGAGGGCATGTAAGCTTGTTGGAGAGCGAAGGACTTGCAGGTGGAGGTGGCAGGCCTTGTCCTCCGGTTGGAGGAGTCTTCTTTTCTTCATCAAGAGATCCCCCCACTTCATGGAGACGGGAGATCTTTTGTAGAAGAGATTTCAAGTTGATAAGGAGATCCCACATTTTTCTCCCGGTTCCACGCCATCACCCCAAAATCTGCCCCCAATCTTGCATGTGATCCTCCTTCCAAGTTTATCATGATCCGCGTATTGTCATCTTAGCGAGCCACGTGTCACCATCTTAGTCGTTGAATATTTTACCCACAACAATTCCTAATTTTTATGTTAGTGGATAATTCATAATATTCATTTTCATCCCTGTATTTTGAAAATATTCAATACCGTTCCTATATTTTGTGTATTTTATTCAATATTATCCTTGATGCTAACGTGGCAGCAGCTTACGTGGGCATACGTTTCTGAATTTCGTTTAGAAAGATGTTTATAGAGTAGAAAACCCATTAGGTATAAATAAGAAGCCCAATTCAAAGGGAACTGATTTTTACATCGCGTTCGAAAAGGTTGTTGTGACAATAAATAAGATAGAATCATGTCAACGACATTAGCGAATCGAAAATGGGCGTCAAGTACAATCTTGAGAATAAATAAACTTCACGTCTACCCTCTCGGGTAGAATAATATCATCCAACACAGAGAAAACCAAGATAAGTACAGACGAACCATATCATCAGATCGCTCATCCCGCAACCGGACCGACTGCTATGACTTTTCAAAACAAAAGGCTTTGTCGATATATGATTAGGTGTGATACGAAGGATATTAGTCCTTTGTCCATGCGAATGATAGCCGCTTTCTCTTTCTTTGGTAAACTCAATACTAGTAGCTCCAGTTTGAAAAAAAGCGTGTGGCTGAGTTTAAAGACGTGTCTCTGACTCTTACCTATCGGTTGCTGTATTCGAGGGGTCAGTGCCCTGAAAGCCATTTCCGAGCTTGTTTCTGACGCTTTAAAATTCCAATTCGGAACATTCTTCAGCAGCCCTTTCTCTTGCAGGATAAGTCGGAAGTAAAAAAAAAAAAAAAAATCTTCTTTTTTCTTTTTTGGTTCACTCGAATGAAATGTCTCTCATTCAATATGATGAGGTTGAAAATGCCTTGTTTTATCCGTTGCAGTCGAGCCATTACCCTATGATCCATACCTTGCCATCTATGCCGTCGCTCATCCCTCCCTGCGTTAGGTGAACCATAAAACATCTATCTTCCCTCAGTGGTGGCATACATATGAAATACGACCTATTTTTTTAATTTTTTTTTATTTACACGTGACCATATTTTGTTGACATGGCATTTTAAATAAAAATGTTAAAATAACTTTTAAATGGGAATTTAATGAATGTTGAGGTGACAATTTTTTAAAAAATTAATAATATAATTAATTGTTTTTTAAAAAACACTAATAATATTATAAATTATTTTTAAAAAATTATTTTTAATTTTTTAAAAAATTAATAATATAATTAATTTTTACTAAAAATTGCCACATAGGATGAAAATGAACATTGTGGTAAAGTATAAGGACCAATATTGGATTTATCCCTTATTATTAATACAAAAAATTAAAGAGATTTCTTGGAATTTAATTGTTTAATTCTATCATCAATTTAACAGGTGCCATAAAAAAAAAAAGACTTAAACCTCTATTAGTGTCAATCAAGTAAATCTAAACTCATGCATTGAAGCTTAAACCATATTTTTTATAAATATATAAAAAAATATTCAAAAAAAAAACATGGCTAACAAAGACTCTATATCTAGTTTGTCCGATATCTAATTTAGTCCCTCTATTATATCGATTTGAGAATTTATGTCTATCGAGCCTTTTTAGCCTCTATACTTTCACGATTGAGAAACGTCAGTCCCTCCTTTTGTCAAGTTTAGGGGCTAAATAAGTCTTTTTGTCCTTATATATATAATATATATATATGTCTTTAGGGACTAATATTTCTCAATTGTGAAATTATATGAACAAAAAATACTTAAATTATAACAGAGGAATATAAAGTCACAAATCGGTATTCTATTAATAGAATGACTAAATTGTGTATTATACCTTTTTTAAGAATTAAAAAAATCCAAAGAGCTCGGCACTGAAGGCACTCAGAAATCAAAATCCACACGAAAACCACGGGAAAGTTTTAGGTCCCAAAAGGAGGTCACTTTTCCGGTGCAATTAAATCTACACTTCAAACACTCTTTAAGTGCAACTCTTCCTCTGCACCGCCACAAAGAAATGCCTTTAAATCCAAAACGCGCTTCATAATTAATTTCATTTAATTTCCATTTTTTGGGTTTTCCTCTCAGATCTGGATCCCTATACTCTCCTATACTCTTGGATTTGTGTCTCTATCTTTGTGTGATTTCCTTCCATTGTTTTCCACGATGGAGATCTCGAAGCCGGTCACTCCCGGCCAGGTTTGCGAATTTTTATGTTTAGAACTTTTTCTTCTTCTTCTTTTTTTTTTTTTGAAAAAAATCGGGTGTTTGTTGTTCTAGTGTATGGATTTTATCTATTTGAGCTTTTGTTTGATCTGCATTCTTGGAACTGACGGGGCTTTGAGAAAATTGGTGGAGGATTGAATATGGTCTTTTGGCTCACAATTTTTGTCGAGGAATGGAGGATTTTCTTGTTTTTTTTTTCATCTTTTAGGAGATAGTGTTGGACTTTTAGTTAGTAATTTTGGTATTTCTATTAGCATTGGGGAATATGAGTGTCCTTTCCAATTCAGATGGTCGGTACTACTATGATCTAGTTCATAAGCAATATGATTATGGCGTTTTCTTAATTTTTCTCCTTTTTTTTATTCGAAAGTTAGGATTTTACTTAGATTTGAGGGTGTTCTTAAGTACAACAAAGATAGGAGTGTCTTTGTGAAAATGGTTGGTATTGGTATGATTTAATTCATGTCATTATTTTGTCTGTAGTCCTTTGATTTCACTTGGAGGAGGTATGGAAGATTTGTTTGTTTGTTTTCTAGGCCTTATGGAATGAATGTATGTGAATACTTTTTTGATTGGTGAGACATGTCAACTCTGTCTCTTTATTTTTCATAAAATTTAGTACTGACAAATATTTTATTAATTCCCTTATTTTCAATATTTTATTTTTGAGGATTTTCATTTATAGTTTTGCAACTACTTCGATTCAGTTCAAGAATGATATTAGTTTGATTTACATTTGGAACAGGTTTCTTTTCTTCTTGGATTTATTCCACTGTTTTTAGCATGGATTTATTCAGAGTTTTTGGAGCAGAGAAAGAATTCAGCTTCTCCGAAAGTGTGAGTTATTTTCTTTAGTACAAATATGATTACACTAATCTTACTAAATACTAATGGCTGTTTGATACCTGGGTAATGAAATCATAACTAAGAGTTCTGTTTAGTGTAGTGTGATTAATTTGTGCATTCTGTGGCTTTCAGTTTATATTTAACTTGCATCCATATTGCAGAGGTTAATCCACATGCATGCTTAGGATTTAGGAAAATTAAGTAGCGAGCAGACTAATGAACTTAGATAAGTGAAAGCTTTGAAATGAAGATTGGGTATGTTGCTTCTTGAAATAAGTGATTTAATGTGGGAATAACTTGTAGAAACAAAGGAAGTTTGATAGTTTAGATGTGTTATACATGTTTGGTGCTGTCAAGGACAATTAGCTGAAAGGCTGTCATTTAACATTTTGGACATTGTACTCAGGTCTTCTCTGGATCAAAAGAAAACTGTAATGTAGTAATTTGGTTGGTTACATATAAGTTTGGTACCTATTTTCGGATTGTATACTGAAGTAATTAATGGTTTCTAAGCTCAAACCTTTACTTTAGTGTCAGGAACTTCGGATATTAATTTGGTTGTATTGGACAATAATGCCAATAAGGAAGATGAGAGTGCACTATTAATCTAAGGAGGTATTCCAGTACCACACCCAAAAGCTCATAATTCATCTACATGCGTCAAGCCTTGGTTTTCAGGTTTGTAGCATAATGGAATTGACTTTCTAGTATATTGTCATCTTCCATCAAGAATGTTTATCCTGTTGATCTTTAAGTAGCAACTGAATATGATTTTTGGAGATCTCAGATTTTTCCTGATGGATGAAGCATTCTTACTTGAGAATCGGTTGACATTGAGGGCCATGTAAGTAATTTTATGTGGAATTCGATGCATATTAGTATTGGTTACATTGCATCATTTTTCTTACTGATTATGTGACTTTTAGATCTGAATTTGGTGCATATTTGGCCTACTTTTACATATGTGATCGCACAGATTTACTTGGAGAATCAAAAAAGGTATCAAACTTACTCACTGTTTAAAACCTTACAATTTATAAACTTTCTGATATGATTTGATTTACTCTTACATTATTCTTTCTGGATCATCACAGCCTTGTTGATCATAAGATTTAAAACTTAGCTATGGAAAATAAAGTAAGTAGTATTGAATTTCAAGCACATTATCAGTGTTTGCCATTTTTTACCTCCTTAGATATTATTATTGAATGCTCCAAAACATTATGTGAGTTATCCGCAATCATATCCATTGTGATGAGTGTGCCTGTGCCATCTAGATGCCGTGTTTGCATATTTCGAAGTTTACTGGACATAAAACTAATCCAGTTTTTCTTGCTTTAGCTCCTGTACTTTGAAATGAATTAATTCTCACCACTAGTTTGATTAGATTCAAGAAGGAAAACTGTGAATTAATGAGAAGACTTCAAAATTCTTGCTTCATCTAGCTGCTGTGTTTGCATATTTCGAAGTTTACTGGAGCACTATCATAAAACTAATCCAGTTTTTCTTGGTCTAGCTCCTGTACTTTGAAATGAATTAATTCTCACCACTAGTTTGATTAGATTCATGAAGGAAAACCATAAATTAACAAGAACACTCAACTAACTAAAAATTCATTTTTATAATGAATGAAAGATTCATGTTGTGTCTTTGTTTGCATTTGTTTCAATTCTTCATCGATTCTATGTTTGTCTTCTTGGAAATGGAACAGATCATGTTCTTTCATTATTCCAATTCCTGAAAGAGCTGTATCATGAGTCATTATAGTTGTTTCTTATGGTTTGCATCTAGTAAGGTGTTAATTTCGCTGACCACTATGTTTTAATTGCAGAATTACAACCGAGATCTCTTTCTGTTTCTGTATTCCCTTCTTATCCTGGTTGCAGCAATGACCTCTTTTAAGGTCCACCATGATAAATCACCGTTCTCTGGAAAGTCCATACTTTATCTGAATCGACATCAAACAGAGGAATGGAAAGGGTGGATGCAGGTTAGTTATATGATATTTAGTGTCTTTCAACTGGAAAAACTCACTATTAGTTTTGCAACTCAATATGTGTTTTCTGTATTGATCCTACACCTTCAGGGATATGGTTGATATCACAAAATGCTACAGTTTTATATTCAATTTCCGTTTATAACTAATCTTTCTATGACTGGATTATACCATTTACTGTCACAATCAACTTCATATTTGGTTTCATATTTGGATTATAAGTCTGCTTACAAAGGTTGATGAATGTAGTACGATTTGAAGTTATTCCCAATTTTCCCACCATCACCCAACCTTGGTATCTCATTATATGTTTTCTAACATGAACCAAACCCAAATGTATGGAAGTGTCAGTTGAAAGGAATTCATTCTTGCTTTCAAAGGCCCATTAACCAATCAATACTTTTCCATTTTATTTGATTATCTCTTGATATTATTGTTATGTGATCCTTTGTCCTGTCTTACCTAAGTTCATCCACGTGAGATAACTTCTGATCTCTCATTATTACATTGTTCTCTTAATTTTCTTTCAGGTATTGTTTCTGATGTACCATTACTTCAATGCGAAAGAAATCTACAATGCAATCCGTATTTTTATAGCTGCTTATGTATGGATGACGGGATTTGGCAACTTCTCTTATTACTATGTCCGGAAGGATTTCAGCCTTGGGCGGTTTGCACAGGTAACTGTACTCTTCTCCCTTGATTTTGTATCATTTCTAGTATCGTTAATCTAACTTTTTCCAGCTAACAAATTCCTATCATGTTTGACAGATGATGTGGCGCCTCAACTTTTTGTAGCATTTTGCTGTATCGTTCTTAATAATGATTATATGTTGTATTACATTTTGCCCCATGCATACACTTTTCACCCTAATGGTCTATGGAGCGTTGGGAATTCTAAACAAATACAATGAGCTTGGATCAGTGATTGCAATAAAGATAGCTGCTTGTTTTCTGATTGTTATTCTTGTTTGGGAGGTCCCTAATGTCTTTGACATATTATGGAGTCCATTAACATTCCTTCTAGGTCAGTATCTTTTGAAGCTCTTTCCATGCTTTTTTAATAGCTCATTCTGCTTCTTTCTGAGGATAATTTTATGACTGAACACGATTGACAAAGGTTACAGCGACCCAGATCCTTCAAAACCAATACAGTCCCGCTTGCATGAATGGCACTTCCGATCAGGACTTGATCGATATATTTGGATCATTGGAATGATCTATGCCTACTATCATCCAACTGTAAGTAATTGAATTTGTTCTCAACTCCACTTTTGTAATTTTTACAAAAGCTGATCCATTTATATGGATTTCCCTGAGCATGCTTATTTCCATGGTTCACATATAGTGTGTGCTCTGGAATGTCCATGTTCGCATTGATGTTCAGTTGTGTTGATTTGTTGTTTTTTATAAGCATTGTTGCACATAGACTAATCATTGGAAAGTTACATTTTTAACTGAGCTTTTCTGCTACAAACATTCTATCTTGTGCTGTCTGTCCCCTTCTTTTTTGTCATGAGCAATGATCATTGAGGGAGGATGAAGTATTGGTTATATACCTTATTTTTCTGAATGATTTTCTTCAGTGTCCTTATTAACCAAGCAGACAATTCTGAATTTTCTTCTCTGTTTCCTCCATTGTTTCTTTTACGTTACGTAAACATATTTAAACAAACATAATCTTCATGAATGGCATATTTAACTGAACACAACATTAAAGAATGCTCCTTTTGTATATTCATTAAATGATTCTTCAAGAAAGTCCCTCTCATGCCCAAAGTTGACTTCTATGAGTCTTACATCCTATCCAGGATGTTAGCATCAGGTCTATTGCTTCTTTTGTAGGACTTCATAACTAGATAATTCTTTGTTGACTGGATCATTGGGACTCAGGATGCATACACACATATATTTATATTTTATTTATTTATTTATTTATTTTTATTTTTATGGTTTCCCCAGTATTTTGTCATGCTAAATATGTAATGATTGGTCTTGTTCAATAAATTTAGCATACACGAATACATCTCTATATATACACACTCCCATGGATACAAAGTGCATGATTGGTTTTTTCCAATGGATTTAGCATGCACACATACATTTATATACATTACACACACACCCATAGATACATACATGCACGTGTGCACGTGTGTGTGTGTGCGTGTATGAATTTGGTGGTTTTACCCATATTTTGTCATACTAAGTACATGATTGGTCTTGTTCAATAAATTTAGCCTACATGTGGATGCAGGTGGAGAAGTGGATGGAAAACTGGAAGAAACTGAAGCTAGGAAAAGAATATCAATTAAGACTCTTGCTGCGACAATTTCTCTATTGGTAGTTTCTTTGCTCATAGTAATTTTATCTTGCATGTAATTCGTGTCAGTTTTTCATGTCTCATATATTATAATTTTCAGGTTGGCTACCTATGGTTTGAGTATATCTACAAGCTGGACAAGATTACCTACAATAAGTTTCATCCCTATACATCATGGATCCCAATAACGTACAAATTTTAGTAGTTTATCCTATTACTCTTATACCTTACTTGTCTTTAAGTGCTGATATCTAAATTTAATGGAAAACCAGTGTCTACATTTGCTTTATGCGGAACCTCACCCAGAAGTTTCAAATTGCTCCCCTGACCCTCTTTATGTAAGTGTTCTGCTTTGGTGTGCGTAGATTCTTTCCACTTCTCATTTAAATTTTTTTTTGTTGATTTATTTTAAAACATCATCTAAATCAAACATAATCAAACATACTTGTCTTTCAATTAGGTGGCTTGGAAAGATAACACTGGAAACATACATTTCACAGATCCACATATGGCTTAGGTATGCTCAACCTCTCACTTGTTTTATAAAAGAATTCAATGTGATTAACTTTACCAGCTTTGGTTTGGAATTTAATGTGTTTTGATCTGTATGAATGTTTCCAGATCAGGAGTGCCTGATGGACAGCCTCCTTAAGCTATTATCTTTGATCCCCAACTACCCATTGATGAACTTCATGCTTGTTACTGCCATATACATTTTGGTCTGTATGCTTGGAAACTAATGGTCTTTGCACTTGATAAGGTGAAGGTTTTCTTATAAAATATTGCCTTCCAGGTTTCGCACAGACTCTTTGAACTTACAAACACACTCAAGTCTGTGTTTGTGCCAAGCCGAGACAACAAGCTCCTGATTTATAATATAGGCGCAGCATCAGCCTTCTCAGTTGCTTTGTACTCGTTGGCATTTGTGCTCCTCAATATTCCAAGGATGACGGTATGCACTAGTTTTCTTCTAAATCAATCAAAGGAATAAAAAAACAAATAGATATCTAAATTCTGCATACTTTTACTGTTCTATCACTTGCAGGTTATCTTCTGATGAATAGTCAGAGGAAGCAAAGCAGGAAAAAATATGGTTTACACTGTTAGCTTGGAGAAGGCAATACAAAAGTTGGTGCTTCAATTGATTTTTCCATATAAATTGTGTTGAAATGTGATTGTAAATCATTGTGGAATTGGCCTCCAATGGAGGTGTGTAAATTCACTTGCAAGCTATTCTCCACGTTTTATAGGAGGATCACACTGTACATTTCTATAAACTGGGAGTTCGTGAGATAAAAGAAGTTCTAATGTTTTTAATTATTAATACTTTAGTTGTAAACCCTTTGAATATTTTAGGAAACTTTATTAAACCGTGGTCAAATTTTAAATTATGAAAACATATCAACGCAGCGTTTGTAGTCCAACGGTTAGGATAATTGCCTTCCAAGCAATAGACCCGGGTTCGACTCCCGGCAAACGCATTGTTTTCCACACAATTTTGTTTGTCTCTTTTTTATATATATTATTTAAAAAAATAAATAAATAAAATAATTCCTTCACAGCTAGTTACCTCCTTTGGATTCTTTTATTTTAATTTATTTATGTGTGTGTGTCATTCATGCCTGAGACTATTGAGAGTTGGGTGGATGTTCCTTATTGTGACACCACAATAATGTGTTGTCATACTCTGCATTTAATTAAAAACATATATAGTGTGAGATCACAAATTAATGTGAACACTAGTAGATGATCCACTCCATGGACTTATTTTCTTTCTTTATTTATTTCTTTATTTCGTTATTCATTTTCCTTTGTGGCATCAAACCATATATATATGCTCCCTATCATACAAGCCTCATTAATTAGTAATTTCACTCTCAAAATAATTGTTTAAGAAAATAAAAGAACATGCTAATATGATAAAATCAAATAATTTTTTCAGCTAACATATATCTTCCTTTTGTTCCTTCCATTAATTGATCATTCAGAACAAGCTCCCAAGCTTTGCCATTTGGCTAGAAGTTAGGCTTCATGGACTTTGCCAAAGAAAAATCCACAGTGAAAAAGCTATCTTATTATTAAATATATAATTTATCCATAATTTTTTAAAAAAAAACTTGTAAAAAATAAGGATAAATATGAACATTAGGAGAGAACCCTCCAGACGTAAGAGAAGACAATCAAAACAATTAAACCACAAGATTAATACTCCAGGTTAATTCTTAGAAAAGTCCAAGAATGGATGTGTGATGTGCTGTTTGTGGTCCCTCAAGTGATCAACATGTTCAACAACTTGCACTTATTACTCTCCTTCAACACCACAAATATCTCCCTCTCTACAACTCTCTCTTTCAATTTCAATCTGGAGAGAGAAGAGAGAAGAGAGAAAAGAGAAGAGAGGAGGGATGAGAAGGGATGGTAGTATGGCAGTGTCTATGTTCAGATGGATTGAAGGTAACATATTTTATGCAGTGAGAAGTGTTCCTAACTCTTTGAGATGGCCTGAGTTGGGGTTGTCTAGCCTTGCACCAGGAAGAGCAATAACAAATCTCCGGTGGCCGGAAGTCGACTTGTCGGTGTTCGACAACATCTTATGGACCGTTGTTGTTGTGATTGAGACTCTCACTTTGGCCACAGCTGTATGTTTCTTCTATGTCTTCTGTGGTTGCAGCATTTGAGGTTCATGTTTTTCTTTTTTTTTTTTTGGCCTTCTTCTTCTTCTTCTTCTTTTGACTGATGCCTAAAGCAAATAGATGGGTATTATTTACATGTGATTGGCTTTGTGTTTGTTGTTTGTTTGTTTATATACATATATATGATGATGATGATGATGATAAGGCTGTATGTAGTTATATGTTTACCTTGATGATTTATATGATGATATATATATGTGGATGAAGATGAGGAAAGATTCATAAATCCTCCATGTGTTATTTTTCTTGATTTTTAAAGGAAATATCATATAGAAAAGAGATAGTATGGCATGATGTTTGTTTGAGAGAGAGAAAGAGATTAGTGTTCAGAGGGTGATTCCATGGTCTCAATTTTTATGGGAGTAATCACGAAATCGAGACGTGGATAAAAGATAATCACATCTTTACCTTGAGATATGTTACCACTCTTAACACTATTTCTGTGGTTTATCAGTTTATTAATGAATTAATAAATTTATCAAGAGAGAGAGAGAAATCAATGTTAGAGATGGTGAGCTGAAATTTTGAATTTGAAAGAGAGAGACTGGAGAGAGATTAAGACTATCAAATATGAAGGTTAGGATTTTGAATTTGAGAAAGCTGAAATTTTAGAGAGAGAGAGAGGAGCATATATATATGATATAGGAATTAAAGCATTTAGTTTTTTTTTAAATAAGAATTAAGCTATTTAGTTGTAATTAATGTTGATGGTGCAGAGGATCCCTCAATGTGGGGACACTGTTATAAATCATAATTATTAAAGAGAAATAAAGAAAAATAATCAATGATGGCGATTAAAGATTTTTTCAGTGTTTTTTTTTATAGCATGATAGCTCATCTGTCCCCCGTTCAAAGATTTTTATTTAAGTGTTGTGTATTTCTCTTCTGGTTTTGGACACAAATTTTACTTTTGTAATTTGTTTTTAGCTTTTTTTTACTTTTGTTCCTTTGCTTTCCCTTCTGATTTTATGAAAATTTAAGATCAAAAGATAATAGAAGTAAAATAGAAAAATATAAAAATATAAAAATCTAAAAATGTTTTTATTTTAAAAAAAAACTTATATTGATCTTACAAAGTTTTTAAACTTCTTATACTGATTTTAATTCCTCAACTAGAAATTGAGTTTGATCATTGTAGTTCAGACATTTTAATTTATTGATGAAAGCAGTTCAGCACATTTTGATAGCTCTATTTCGGTACTTTCACCCATAACCGCAAATAATTTAATCAACTTGTAAATCAATTTTCTCCAACATTTCAAACTGTCATAATTTAAAACACAAACAAGCCATATTACCAACTCTTTCATCTAAGTGCACAATATATACTTTATAATAAATCACAATATATTTCTTGTGAAGAATCATAAACCACCACTTGAATAGTGTGATCCTAAACATGAATTGGAAATCAAACTAGTAAAATAGAATTAAACAGAGAAATACTTGGTTTAAATTTTCCATAAACAATAGTCTCTTTAACTTCCAATTAATGAAACCACCCTGCAACACAACATATAACATAAGCATCAATGCATGAATGCATGTATGTATGATCAGAGCATCAGTAAACACTCTAACCTGCCAATTAGTCATTGTAACTCTTCTAGGCTTAGCCATATTTCATGCCCAAGGATCTCCATGGCAAAGACCTTCAAACCCTAAACCCATCATAATGAATAGAGTGATGTGTTGTTGTTGTGGAGGTCTGCTCTGCCGGTTATGACAGTATTGCAAGTTTATAGGCAGACAACACTGACACATTGATTTCCATTAAATACATTGACACAATGATGATGCCCATCTCTGCATTGGATGCCTAGACTCTTTGATGATGAGGCATGATCATTAATGAAGACAAATTCAACATGCTCATGGAATCAAAACAGAACCACAAATTACAGATATTTAAATAAACAAATTCATTGCCAATGAAAGCACATATAATAACTGCTAATCAACACATTAAAACAAAGCAAGAAATAAACAAATTGTGACAAAGAAAACATGAAGATAATAAGAGAACAGACAGACATCTATAGAATTATGGATTAACCACTAATGCTATTTTTTTTTTCTTTTACCAAAGTCACTATCACAATCATTGATAACAATTTAATTGATCTCAAGACACAATATTCAATATAAATAGTACTAAAAATGGACCAAAAGACCATTAAGACAAAACATGAGATAGACTAGTTAGTTAATAAGAATCAAATGAAGAAAAATACAAACATCTAATGACAATATTCCCCATTCAAGAGCTGTAAATTAACCACCAATGCAATGTGTTGTTAGAAACGAATAAAGAAAGAAAAGAAAAAACCATAAGTAAGTGATTAAAGAAGAAAAATAAATAAACTAGCCAACAAAAAACAATCAGAAATGAACAAACTAGACAACAAAACTCTCTAGTGAAGTTCAGACTCTTCCTTTTTTTTAACACCATTCACCTATGGCTATCATGAAACTTTTGAAGCTCACAAACACCATTCAATGCATCCCAAACAAAAAGAAAAAGAAAAAAAATAATCAACAATCATGATAATATAAAGACATAAAGATCTAAAGATATAAAGATTATTTAAAACTAAGAGCTATGTTCAGATCGCTCCACATTAAGGTCCAGGATAAGGTCCAGAACATTAGCTAGTTTCCCAGCAACACCCTAAAGCACCCTACGACCCAGCATAAAAGAAACATAAGCATCAATGCAAGCATACTGAATCTGAGAATAACTAAGAACCCTAGCCTCCCAGTTACTCATAGTCACACGCCTGGGCTTATCCATCTCAACCCCTAGTATCTCCCTAGCATACGCCTTTAACCCCAGGCTCCGGCGACCACCGCCGGAGGTAGCCATCCCCAGATAATCCATGCAAAAGGGATCCAAGTCGACAGGGTTAGCACATTGGAGATCATAGTCATCCTCAAGCTTAGAAGCATCATTTTCGACTCCAACTCCCACAAAGTTGATATTGGGATCTGAGAGGAAGTCCTTGAGAGGTTGGGGAATGAACTCCATGTGCTGGAGCTGGAGGATGAGGCACTTTCTTGAGGAACAGAGCTGTAGAGTGGCAACGTAGTTGCAGCCGCCGGGTTCGAAGTTGGGCCGCCACTCGCAGTCCAGGCCGACGATCGGGCGAGTTCGGAGACGGCGATGGAAGGACCTGACGGAGCGGATCCAGTCGGCGGTGACGGAGCCGTCGCAGGTCACCGTGGTGTCGATGACATCGCCGGCGAACTCGATGTCGTAGTAGGTTGTGGCCGGTGGAGGGGCCGTGCCGCCTGTTTGCTGCCACATCGGGATTCACGGCGCCGCGCTTCTCCCACTCGGATGGTCAAACGAGAGTCTTTTTAGGGTTTTGGATTGTTGTTATTACTTATTAGGTTACGTGGTAATATTTTTAAAAAATATGAAATTACATATATAACCTCATTAAATTTGAGATTCTTGCGTATATGGAACGCATTGATTCCGCGAACTTAATTATATATTATTATTTAATAATAAATACAATAAGTAAATATCTTTTTATATACTTTATATTTTGTATTCTAAACATTTAAAATTTTTGAGAGAAATCTAAAATTAAGAATTAGTATATCATTATTATGAGATACACATATAATTGTAATATTTAGATTTTATGTGTGTGTATATATATATTTTTTGTATGTGGGATGTATATTTTAGTAGACTTTCTCTATGAAATAGGACCATATATTAAGATATAAATGTTTAGGAGTTTTTCATAAATGCCAGACTAATAATCTTTTCTAGTAAATAATTTTAATTCTAGGATCAGAGAATAACTTTGGTTGTATGACAAATAATCCATGTTTGAAGATAAGGACCAAGGAGGAGGATATTGATATATGGCCTCTGGGGATTTCTTGCTCTGTGATTTCTTTTATTTATAACCCATCAGAACAATTTCTAGTTTTGTAAGCTAAGCATATAACTGCACTTCTGGTGTTGTTCAGGATTATCAAATATGAATACATCCTATAGCTAGATTATAAGAAAAAAGGAAATGCTCCACCTCCCATAAAGATTAAATTAGGAAAAGAAACATTAATTATAAGTATCAGAGAGGATAGAAACAGAAGCCAATTAGCTAAGGAATTTGGTTGTCTTGCATGAATGAGAACACACTGGAGAGCATTTCTTAATGCTTCATTCTATGAATGGGACTAGTGGAGCCCTGAATGGTTCTCAAGGTTTATAGTGTCCTACTTCATTAAGTCATGTGATCTGCTGACTAGATACACAGTTTCAACTCAACAAGCATCAGATATTTATATAAATAAATATTTGTATTCAGTCACTACTTAACAAGTGTTAGATAAGAACAGGTCTAATGGAAGCTCACCAGATGATTCTGGAACCAGATATCTCTATCACATAATTGAAACAAATGCATGTGAGTTTATTCTTTCTAGGTTTTCCATACTTGTCTTATTAGGCACCTTTGTTCAGACTTAACAAAAGCTTTTCTTTTGGCACTACTGTGCACTGACACTCTGACCAAGTTTATAAATTATGTTCAAACTATACACAAACCCTCAATGGTGGCATGCATAATCATCTCAAGTATGTGTTCTGATCAAAGGAACAGTATTATAAGATAGAGCTTCCATGCATGTTCCTTTCAGCTAAAGCAGAAAAAAATGGTGGAGAATATGATGAAGAATATCAAAGTGCACTGCAGTTGGAACTTGGAGAGGACAAGGATTGAGAGAGAAATGACGGACAGTGATGAGTAGGACCAAGTTTGGAATTTTCTGATTATGAATGGATGCTACTCACAGGAGGAAAGAAGGAAAATATGAGAGTGCATTTGTCATAAAGACAATAAAGTTGGATATATAAAAAAAAAAAACTTTGCAGATAGAGAGAAAAAGAAATCCAAACTAAGAAAATGCAAATAAAAGCAAAAGAGGGCCAAATATATAAATGATTGTTAAGGTCCAAAGAGAGCATAAAAAATATTCAAGTAATTAACTGCCACTGCATAACCAGGTAGTCAATTAACTTAATTTTTTTGTCTACTTTTTTTCTCTCTCTTTCTTCAATGCTTTGTTTTTCTCTGGAGGATGGTCAAGACTCAAGAAGACTCCTGCTACTATATTAACTAGAACTAGAAAGCAAGTTGAGTTGACAAGAAAAACAAAACAATAACAAAGAAAAGAAAGGTTGAGCTTGTTTGTGGTTTAATGTGGACTGATTCTTAGAACCCAATATATATACATCCCTATAAAGCTCTACAGATAAATAAAACTCCATGTTGGCCTTCCTATAAATCAACTGAAGACTACTAGATCTAGCTGTTAATTCTGTCTACTAATCTTCCCATTTCTCAACCCCTTGAACCATCTTTCTATAGATAGCCAAAAGGAGTGGTGAGGAGCTTGCTTTCTAGTTTGGACAACAAGAACGACAATAAGGGCAACATTATTCAACCATTTGAGGGTAAAGAAGTTCAAAGACACCCAACCCACAGCATGTCATTTCTGTAGATCAAGTAATAACCAAAAAAAAGCATATTTGTCCTAAGGAATAGATGCACTAACATTTGTTCAATCACCAATTTTCCAATTTATTTCAGGGATTAGTGGCTCTCAATAATCAGTACACGTACAAAACCATGCAAGAGAACCTACTTATCCATCTCTCATACGTTTCTCCGACTTCTACATAATCACCTCCAAAGTCCTATGCCTAGCTACCCCTGGAAATCCTCATTTACTCCCCCTCCCAACATTCTCATGCATCATAAATAACTCCCCACTCCTCCGAATGACACCACCTTCTTCTTATAAGTTCCAAACCAAATGCAACAAAACGATATTCCCTCAAGAAGGAGAGACCTAGAAACAGATACAGACAGCTAAAGAACAAGAAATGGATACAAAAATGGATACTTTATCATCCTTTTTCTCTCTACCATTCATATGAATATATATGTCATATCTCTTTTTTCCCCTAAATTCACCGTCCTAGGGTTAGGGTTAGAGTTAGGGTTGGGGTTGGGGTGTCCCTGTTCTCCAAATCCTTTTTTCTCGTCACCAACCATTCTAGGGTTCCAATCCACTACCATTATATTTATATCCCTCCCTCTCGCCATGATTTCAGTGACACAAAACCCTAATTTTACAATGCATCAAAACGATCACAATTTACAGATCAATAAACACAAAAGCGGTGATTTAGATTTAATACAAGTAGTAGTACATCATTATGATGATCAACATCAGGAGAGGAGAGGTTCGTCGCTATTTGTACACCAAATGGACGGCCGAGATCGGCTGTCCTCCTAGTCAGTAATTATCCTCTAAAAATAAATAAATAAAACCATTTAGAGGGATAGCGAAATGACGAACGTACCACTCGCCAGTCGCCAACCTCTACTCCGCTTTCATCCTCGGGATCACGTCTTGCAGTAGCCCAAAGTCCCTGATCGGAGCATTGCTAGCCGTCTGATCGTTGTATCTCCGATCCGCACCAGCGGTGGATGATGGGCGCGAGGTCACGTGACGGAGATCCATCGGGAAGTAGCCGGTGATGTAGGGAAGGTGCAGCTCGTTAACGTGCACCGCCGGAGGAGAGAAACCTAACGCCGCCATCTCCGGCGAGAGCGGCGACGGGTTAGGATGCGCGCCACGTGTCACGACGGGACTAGGATGGGTGTGCTGCCCTTCGTACGTGGTAACCACCACCTCGGGGTTCTCCGACGAGCGCTCCACGCGCTTCTTCACCCCGCACGTGGCGCTCGTGCACCGGTAGTAGCTCCTGCGGAATGACGATCGTGACCTTCTTCAATGTTAGCGATCGGGATCACAGAGAATGGAATGAATGGTTAGAGAGTAGAGTGGCAGTGAGGTAAATAAGGACCTAGGGAAGGGGCTGTTCTTCACGGCCTTCTGGCCGTACTTGCGCCATCTATAACCGTCCTCCAAATGATCCACCTCGCTCTTCGTCATGAACGCGAACCGCGGTTCTCTTTGCCGCTTTTGCCCTTTCTTCTTCCCCTCCCCATTCGCCCTATCCCAAAAAAAAAAAAAAAATTCAAATAATTATCGGTTTTATAGCTTATATGAATAAAAAAGTGCGAGAAATCGAGATGAAGATGACTTACAACTTCTTGTTGGCCTTCTCCTGCTCGTCATCAGCGGTGGCGGCGACCGGAGGCTTGGGAGGATCAGCGTCGGTGGAGGACGATGAAATCGAGGATGAGTTCGGGGTCGCCGGGGCGTTCACGGTCACTGATGACTCCTGGAGCGGCTCCGCCGCGGGATCCGGAGCTGCTGCTGTTTGCTGGGAAAGCTCTAGTAAAGACGGAGTGTAGTCCTGGAAACCGAGTAGCTCCAGGAAGCCGTACGAGGAGTTCCTCTCCGTTTCTCCACCACCATCACCGATTTCGAAAATCCCCGTGGTGAGATGGTCCGACAACGGAGTGATCCCGTAAGCGATCTCTGGCTCATCCTTCGCCTTCATCATCATCATCTTGCCGATCTCATGAAAAGGTGAGAATTAGGGCTATGAATTTGGTCTCGCTTTCGAGAGGGAGAGGGAAGAAGAGGACCAGGGAAGTGGTTAGTGAGATTTTTATGGATTTTTAAGGCCTTCAAAGTGATATGGATTGGATGCTGACCGGCGATCACAAGTGGACTTGTACGGATGGCGAGAGACGGGGCATTGAATGCGGGAGCCTGTTCCGGGAGCATCCCGGTCGTTGTCTCCTGCCTGCTTGTGAACGGGGTTCCGGTTTCTTTGACCGGGAACCGGCTACGTGTGAACGGCCATATCCACACGCGTCCGAATTACGGCGGGAAACCAGGTACGCTCCTCCCTCGTGTGCTTTTAACTTGCCTTTTTTTTTTATCTTTTTGCTTTTTCCCAACGTTACCGAAATGTCGGAAACGCCCATAACTCCTTCGCATCTGGTCGAGGGTACTATGGGCAGTTCGTGTCGCACGTGGGATTCTAGTCGTATAACCTTACAGTAACAATCCCTTCCGACGGTGCGCGTGTGTGGACCCGGGGCCTGACACGAGGATCGCTTGCTGACATGATCTCGCCGTCATCCACCGCCCGCTTACTCCCCACGGGCCAACACTTAAAAATAAACAATTCCCAAAAATCATGCAATGCAAAAAGTATCTTGTTACTTTACTTTTGCACCCTCGTGATCATCTCTCCTTAACCTACTCTAACACTAGAGACGAAACCCATGCTCACATGAGCAGTTACGTCATCAGACCACTTTAAGCAAGGAAACCGGTTAATCTAGAACGTCATAGGGGGACACATGACTTCCGAGCCAAGAGAGACTCCTTGTGCCGCACGGAATACTACGTAAAGGAAATTAAGACTTGTAATAAGGTACTCGTGCGCATAATATTTCGGAACACGTTAAATATTTCTCTTTTAGGATCAATTTTGGTGGTGACGTGTGACAGTCAACATGGTCGACTTTGACTAACTCGGGTTGTCTTGTCAGACGGTGAGTGACCGCTCACCAACAAGTAAGTTCAAGCTTTTCCTTTCGAAATCGATATATATATAACATAAAAAAAAAGTCTTATAATTCTTAGTTAAGTTAACCCATCAGTAGGCATTGACACTTGCCCAACTTTGTTCTGTGTCTTGAGAGGGACTCATATTAGAGAACTAATTACTTAATTAGTGATTAATTAAGTACTCATCAAGCCATGTGATTTGGTTTGGTATCGTGTTGGTATTAAATTCTCTTTCTTCGTAAAACCAACTCGCCACCATACACGGTCCGGGTCGCACTCGGGTTCCGGGTCGAGCCGCACGCACACGTGTACCTACGAGGCCATCTCATCTATCCACGTCATTCCATCCCTACGGCGCCGCGCCATGCCCGGTGTCCGTTTCTCGAAACTTGTGTAGTGTCCCACGCGTTTCGCTCCTCAGTATACGGTTGCTTGTTTCTCAAGTTGCTCAGATATTTTTCTCTGAATTTTTCTTCTTTTATTATTACCGCTGGTCAAAGTCAAAACGGATTAAAATGGTGGTAAAGTTGACTAGGTACTACGGTCAATGTCGGGTGAGTCGGGGTGGTGAGCTGCCGCATTGATCAGGACCGTCCAATGAGGTAGCGTCGGCGAAGGGTTTTGATGGACAGTGAGATATGGTGTACCAGCGGGGGTTTGGTCCCACCAAGTGAGCCCATCCAATCCGATCCAGTGCAGTGCAGTGCAGTGCAGTGCAGAGAGAAAGGGTGCGAGATTCGATGTGGATTGAGACATGGATAGATGTGGGAAGGTGTAGAGGTGTCAAACGGGCCGGCCCGGCCCGGCACGGCACGGGCCCGCCGTGCCGGCGGCACTGTGCGTGCCGTGCCGGGCACGGCCCGCCGGGGAGCGGGCCGTGCCGGCACGGCACGCACAGTGCCGGCACCCCGGCCCGGCCCAGGCACGGCACGCTACAGTAGCGTGCCGTGCCGGCCCGTAGCGGGCCGGGCCGCGTGCCGGCCCGTTTATTTTTTATTTTTTTAAAAAACTTAAAATTTAATTAAAAAATCATAAAAATCATTAAAAAAATCAGAAAAAATCCAGAAAAAATCCAAAAATTTTCTAAATTTATAAATACATATGTTTAAAGTATAAAATATGGAAAACATATAAATATTGGTAAAATTTCATAAATCAATCAAATTATCATCAATGATTTAATTATAATTTGTAAATAAACCAATTTTTTTTTAGAAAAACTTATAAAATTTAAAAATATACATTACATATTTGCACATAATGTCATAAAGGCATAAACACAAGCACAATATTGCAAAACCAAATAAACAAATTATATTGATGAAAAAAATATGAAATTATTATTAAGATTTCAAAATAACTCATAAATTACAAAAGAATCAAATTATAAAGAATTTGATCTTATTGAAAAAAAACAACTAATAAAAATATTATGATTTATTTGAAAAATATGACAAATAAACATCATAAATTTCTAAATACAAATGTCTTCAAGTATTGAGTATTCTAGGTATTTAATCTTCATGGTCTTCACTTCACTCTTCAATATTGTCTTCATGGTCTTCAATCTTCATTCTTCAACCTCAAGTTAGGTCTTCAAACTAGGTCTTCAAGTCTTCATGGTCTTCATTCTTCAACTTCAAGTTAGGTCTTCAAGTCTTCATGGTCTTCATTTTCATGTCTTCAAGTTTTGAAGTCTTCTAGGTCTTCATGGTCTTAATGCCTTCAAGTCTTCTATGTTTTACTCCCGGTCCGATCTTTCTGTTGTTGTATCTTCTTGATTACTCGCTTGTGTCATGTCCTCCTCGATCTTGAAGTCTATCTTCGGCATCCAACCAATCCTTTAAGCAAATGCACATCTCCAAAGAAGCTTGGTTCAACCGGCTCCTTTTATCATCCCAGCACCCTCGCTCCTCGTGACTAAAACACATGACTCGATGCTATTGTGGACACCGGGGGAGTTAGTAGATCACGTGCCATGGCGGCTAACACAGGATAATTATGCTCCTGTTGTTTCCACCATGACAAAATATCTAAATTATTAAATTCCTCCGAAGTGAGGAAAGAACTAAAATCATTTGATAAATACAAGTTTAATTCATGCAAAGAAGTATTAGTAGAAGAAGAAGTAGAAGAGCTACCATGTTTTCTTCTCATCATATTAAATAATTGTAAAGGGTTTTACTACTCTTAGATTTTGTTTTAGAAATATTTTGATCATCATCACCCAATTGGGATGATTTTCTACTACCATAAAGTCCATTATAAATTTCATACATTTCAAAAACATGGATTTATATTCATCTTTTAATTCACTATGGTCTAAACCCATGTTTTCATCAAATGAATCTAAAATAAAATTAGCACCTTCAATTTTAAACCTAGGATCTAGCATGTAAGATAAAATATAAATTGGACTAATTACACCAAAATATTTTTTGAATTTTAATTCCATGGAAGCAACAATAGATTCAAAACCATGACTAAATCTATATTTGTTAAATATGCCACTAATAAAATACAAAATGACTTATAGTTAAATAAGATGTAGGATAATAAACACCGAAAAAACATTTGTTGCATTATAAAAATTTCTAAAAATTCCTAATCATATTTCCTACTTCCCAATCAAATTCCCTAATTTCATTTTCTCTAAAATGTTCATTACAAAAATAAGTAATAACATCTTTATACTCATAAACACAATCTAACATTAAATAGGTAGAATTCCACCTATGTTCAACATCAACAACAAATTTTTTATATCTTTTTCCATATTGAAGGCAATATTTTTTAAATTCTTGTCTTCTAGTAGGTGAGTTTCTAATAAATAAAATACAATTCCTAATTTTTTTTATGTGAGGATCAATAATTTTAAGTCCATCTTGCACACACAAATTTAAAATATGGCATGCACATCTAATATGAAAAAATTTACCGGAAAAAATAGGTTTTAAATGATTTTTAAGAACATCAATTGCGGCATTATTACTTGAAGCATTATCAAATGTAATTGAAAAAATAGAATTTTCAATTTTATATTTTAAAATAGTGTTCATGATGCACCCGGCAATGGCACTACTAGTGTGCCTATATTCTAATTCATTAAAACTTATAATACGTTTTTGTAAATTCCATTCATTATCAATAAAATGGGCGGTTACACATATATAGCTTGCATGATATTTGGAAGTCCAAATATCCGAAGTTAAAGAAATCTTGGAAGAAATAGTAGATAATTCACAAATTAATTTTTCCTTATATTCATTAAAAATCGAAAATGCATTTTTCCTCATTGTATTTCTAGAAACTTTTTTAAATTCGGGAGAAAATGCATTATGAATCATTCTTTCAAACCTAGGATTTTCGGAAGACTAAATGGTTGTTCATCATGAACAATAAATTTAGCAATTTCCTTTCTTGCATTTTCATTAGAAAAATGAAAAATACCTAAATTGGAAGTAGAAATATGTCCTAATTGGGTTTGAGTTAAATCATGTTGGTGTTGAGTATGTTTGTCGGCATGTCTTTTAAGATGGCCGGTGCCACCCTTAGCTTGGCATGAAAAATCTTTTTTGCATTTTTTGCACCGAGCCCGAGTGCCTTTGTTTTCAATTTCAATAATATCAAAAATTCCCACACCCCGAAGTTTCTTCCCTACCGCTGCACGGCACCGCATTCACCAATAGATGGTCCGGCACCATCACCGCAGATCGGATTCATCGACACTCGGGTTAGTGTCATCATAAAGATAAAATGGAGTAGTATCATCCCTATGAAAATTCGATGAACCGGCCATTAAATATAAAATTTAAAATACGGGTTTCGAATTACCTCAACTACTTGTGGAAGAAATTTATAAAGCCGGAAAAATTGAAGAAAAATAAGCCCGGCCCGGGTGATCTCCTTGAAAAGTAGTTGAGGTCCTTGAAGATTAGTGAAGACTTGATCTTGATGAAGCTTGATTCGATTGTAGGCTTGAACTTGGAAATTTAAATAATAATTTGATGAAGTTGGAAGGTTGAAGCTTTGAATCCTTGATGAAGCCTTGAATCTTGATTGCTTGAACTTGGAAATTTAGAAAAAAATTTGATCTTGATGAAGCCTTGAAACTTGATTGCTTGAACTTGGAAATTTAGAAAAAAATTGATGAAGTTGGAAGGTTGAAGCTTTGAATCCTTGATGAAGTCTTGAATCTTGATGGCTTGATCTTGAATGAGAAGAAGGAACCTTGAACTTGAAATTCTTGAATGAGAGATTGAGAGCAATTAGAAGAGAATTAAGAGCTTAGGGCTTTAGAGATTAGTTTTTGGTATATGAAAAAAAAAATTGGAAGAATGAGAGGTTTTATTTATAGATTGAGGGGTTATATTTTAATACCCCTAATACCCTCATAAACTAGTTGTTGGAGAGGGTAAATTTGTCATTTTACTTAAAAGACCCAAATACCCTCTAATATAGCCGTTTTATAATTGTTGGAGGGTAAAAGGGTCATTGAACCCTTTATTTGCATTAAAACAAAAAACAAAAAACAAAAAGAAAAGTGGTGGGCCGGGCGGCCAATTAACGGCGATCTAAGGCGTCTGCACGTACGGCCAGCGTGGCGGGCAGGGCCGCGACGCCATTTGGCGTATGCCGGGTCGGCCAGCGTGCCGGTATGCCCCACCAGCCAGCCGGCCGGCCCGCACATCGCGGGCCCGTGCGTTGCGGCCGCGACGCTGGGCCTTGACGGCCGCCCACAGGCCCGCTAGGCGGGCCGTCTTGCGGCCTATGGCCCGCTTGCTACAGTAGCGGGCCGTGCGGTGCGGCCGGCGTCCGGGCGATGCGTGCCGGGGCACGGGCCCCGTTTGACACCTCTAGGAAGGTGGTTGGGCGAGGTTGACCGAACTAGGACGTTTTCATATGGGGGGAGATAAAGATTAGGATGGTTCAGTCCAGGGCTTCTATGGTTTCCTCTTTTATGGATTTATTTATATTTTAAAATTTCTAATTTTTAAAAATTCATAATTCATTAATATTAAATATTTTTTTTAAAAAAACACTTGAAGAAATATAAATTATTCTATCACATTCGAATATAATGTGACGAGTTAATTAGTCGTTAGTGATTCATTTTCTAAGATAGATGGTGAGGTCACAAAGTTTGATCGAAGATTCATATCCTCATAACATATCGTTCTTTTAATAGAATACAAAATCCTACTCTTTTTAATTAATTAATTACTCTTAATCAGGATTAGAGGAGGCTAACAAATCTAATCAAAATGTTGTTTCATTGGATTCTTTTTCTTCCTTTCTTATTCATAGTGGTGGCCAAAAAGCTCTTAACCTCTTCTTAATTAGAGATTCCCAAGCAATGTAACATCACTGCTTATGCAATGTTTTCTTCAAGTCCTCACATGTGCCGCTTCTAGAATGAAAATTAAACTAGAAGCTTGAGCCTTCTTGACTCAGCCCACTCATGTATATTTATCATAAGCTTATTTCATAGTAAACAAACAAACTACGTATTATGATGATGTTAGATGAATTCATTTCAACCCCCAACTAAAATCTCTAACTAATATTCACACAATACTTAGTTAATTGATTAATAACAAGAGCTAGATTATTATTATATCTATTAATAGTTGGTAAGCCATTTATTTATTTATTTATTTATTTATTCCTTGTTTAGTGAATAATTTATTGGGTTTTATAAATAATTATATTATTTATTTTGTGTGTATTATTTTAAAGATTAGAGAGAGACGTGATTAGTATGATCTAAACCTCATTAGTATAAAAGAAACAAAACTGACGGGATTCCCGGGTGGGGCTTTCTTATCCATTCCAGGGGGACAGAAGACGGTTACTTATTTTTGCAGGGGATTTGAATTAGCAATTATATTTAATTGCTTGATTAAGATAATTAATTTGGGGAATTAGGGGGATTAGGTGGGTGACTCTCCCTAAAGTCAAAAGTCATCAAATTCATCATAGAAGAAGGTCAAAGATCCAAGGAGACCAAAAATAGGATTCTAAGTAAGAACAACATCTGCTTCTTAAATCACTTCTGTTTCTTCTGGTCTTGATGTAATAATATTTATTTTCTCTCTCTCTCTCTATATATATATATAGTATATTTGTAATTAACTATGGTCTTATTTATGTGAAATTAATAATTATAAATAAAATATATATATGAGAATAATTAAATGATGTAAAAATTGAAAGAGAATAGTAGTTAGAAGATGAAACCATTCTTCAAAAAGAATCAAACTTAATTAAAGCTATAGATTATATAGATAGATAGAAGTAGATACCTAATTAGGATGAAATGTTGGGAAAGAGAGTTGAGATTGCTAGGCAACCAACCAAGCATAATAACATCCAAGTGGTAAAGGAATGTAGATAGATAGTTGGATAGGAGAATACCTAACAATCAACGGGTTGTAAGGAGAGATGGAAATATACCTAATTTCTGAAGTAATGTACATGTGTATCTAACTATCTATATTTGTTAAATAGTCAAAGTATCAACACTTGATACTTGCCTTCAATGTTTTTTTTTTTTTAACAGTCTGGATAAACCAAGTTGATTCAAAGTAGTAGAGGTGTCATATAGTTGGTTGTTACTATATGGGAGTTGCACGCATTACAAACATTAGCTAGGTCTCCTATGTAATAATCCTCTGTGCCCTAGGCTTTAATTGTCTACCTAGTCGTATCTTGGAGGGTTTCTAGGGATTTCGTTGCCCTTGCCACCACTCTCCTTGGGACGATCCATTATGTTAAAGTCGAGTCTCATTTGATGAAATGAAGCTTACAATTCTCTTAGTGAGAAGCTGACGTTCCGCTTGAATTTAAGCCCGACAAGCGGGCAAGAGAATGTTGGTTGGTGTGGCTAGCCCTAAAGCAGGTCCTAGAAGCAGGCAACCAAGAGAGGTAGGCGCGGAAAGAAGTGCTTCCAGTTGATTGAAGCTGAAAAAGACTCCCCTCACTAGAAGACATTCCCCTCGGCCCTAGATTAAGTTTCTGAGGATGAGGATAGGGATGCCTCAGTGGATTCAAATCCTTGATTACGCAGATTCGTATGCCTATTTTGTTGATTTTGATCAAATCCCTTACCACCTCTAGTCGTGGACACTTCGAGTTGTTCACTGCATTAAATCAACATTGTTAGGACCGAGGGCATCCCACATTCCACACTAGCAACGATATTGTCCGCTTTGGGCCGGAGCCCGCACGATTTTGTTAATGGGCTTAACCCAAAAGGCTTCGTTGCTAATGGAATATATTCAACCACTTATATGCCCCTTCCACTTTCTCTCATCTTCTAATGTTGTACTAAAGTGGGCTTTGTTTGCCCATTCCCAACAAACATAACATTAGAAAATCGATATTGTAATTTAACTGAGTGTGGACACAGTAAACCAACGGGCACGAGAGAGAGCATTTTCACCAATAAGTTTAATGGATTTTTATAATGAAATCATAGATAAGGTGAGTGAAAGTTTTCTCTCTAATCAATCAATGTGGGATTAGATACTTCAAAAAATCTTGAATATTTTAAAACTAACTTTAGAATAAGCCCACAATAAAGCTCAAACTAAGATGAGCTTCCGACAATGTACCATCCCCATCACAAAGATTTATCTACCTCTGTCAAGAGGAATGTAACCCCCAAATGTATCGGGTGATTTGGGGTGATGCAGGGATCCCGAAGAGATCTTTGTAATGTGTCCAAAATCCAAATGGCCGAGGCTAGGGGCCATGAGAAAAGTAGATGTTCGACGGTTTCTTGTTTTGTTTCACACATATAGCATGTTGTCCGTGTGTCATTCTAATGTCTCCTGTATAGATTGTCTAGAGTAAAGATTTTGTTATTCTTGGCCAACCATGCAAAAAGTTTAACATGGTTGTTGTTCCATGATCTCATGTGAGGTAGTGAGTTCGTAGCATTCACTGCTGTTGAGCTGGGCTTGCTTGCACGTCTAGTGGGCCGAACCATGCTGGTATCTGCTTAAAAGGTTGGGTTCAATTGGTGTAGTTGTTAGTATGATATTCTAATTATTTTTAATTATTAAAAATATTTTTGAATTTATAATTGGCAGATCAATGTATCATTTTTTTTTTCTATTTTTTTGTAATTAGCTGCTAATTTGAATTCAAATAATATTTAAAATAATTTACATTTATAGAAACAATGTCGAGTGGCATCACTGGCATGAAGGTATTGGTGTCCTATCTCAAAATGCACATGAAACCACATGATTCTTTAAATAGTCAACCTATTGATCAGTCTCTATCCTTGCTTCCTTCATTAGGTCACACATGCACTCCCATCTCTTTTTTCTCATGCTAACACTCTGGATTATTCTCTCTCTCTCTCTCTCTCTCTCTCTCTCTCTCTCTCTCCCAAGTTCATTGTATTTAATGTGGATGTCCCCCTCTTGCTACATTTCTCAAGGAGAAGGTTAGTATCTTTAATTATTAATACAATGCTTAGACACCACACCTACACCTTATATAGTTACTTCCTGATTTTAATTAAATTTCTCAAAATGAACAAAAGTAATCAATTTATTAAGGAAGTGACTCAAATGCATGCATCTTCTCAAAAATCCTAACCAAACAACACAATGTTTTCCTTGTTTTTCTCATGTTGATGGAGCTAGGCCATTAGAATTCAAAAGAGGCATCTTTGCTTTTTTGCCCTCTGTGATTGGATTTGTTAACAAAATAATGCTTTCAAAAGGCTCATAGATTTTTATCATGTTTCTGAAATGCTGGATATCTACAGTCCATTAAGGAGACAATCCTTTTGACACAATGCCAAGTTGATACCCCTCCACAAGAAGGAACAAAAACTAAAGGGAGACCATAAGGACCAACTTGTGCACATCCTTGTTATTTTTGGAAACTTGGTTTGCTTGTTTCCATGAGACATGCAAATCCTTCAAAGATTTATAGGATGGTTTTATTTATTTTGTTCATGTGTGTGTATATATATATATATACTCTGATAACATGAGATACAGTGAGACACTTTTAAGACAGCATGTTACTTGCTCCTCTTTCTCTCTCTCCCACTTCCGTTGCCCTTTTCCATGAGACCATGTTACTTCATCTATTCCTCCACCCTTTTTGTGCCATCCATGATTGGTCTCTCTCTGTTCTTGATTGACTTGGTATTGAATGCATAGACAAAGAACATGTTAGTATGTGGCCATGCTTCAGACTTTAGATTGTATCATCTGTGTGCTCTTCTTCTTCTTGCTTGATTCATATCTCCCCCCTGCCCTACCATTTTGGTCCCCCCCCTCCCTTACAATTACAAACCCCCTCCAACACTCACCTGCCTGAGGCTCCCCCCTGCTTTTTTCTTTTTCTTTTTCTTTTTCTTTTATTTTTTCTTCAGCTAGTCACTGTTTGAAGCCAGCATGCATGCTAGGTTTCAAGTTTCAACCCTGAATTTATGATCTTCCTGTTTGTAAACCACATATAATATTTTTAAGAATTAAAAAAAATATTATATAGTTCATTTGAGACCAGAGCCACACACATATATATATATATATATACCATTATTTGCTACAGCCCACACACGCCTATCTTAAGGACTCCAAGAGAAAAAAAAAAAAAAACAATACCAAGTACTTATAATTAATTTCTTTTTAATTTTTTTAGATTATAAATGAATAATAAATATATATTTTTTGTAATAAAGTGGAATCACATGGGAAGCACTGAATACTGACACAATAACATCACATGCGAAGCACCCAAAATTCCGGAAATAAAGAGCATGAGATCCCTACAACAATATCACGGACGGACCCCAAACAACACTAGGACAAGGCCATGCCCTTATCACTCACTGATGCTCTCTCCACCATCTGATCCCCATCCTACGGTTCTTATTCATCACATCCTCTCCCACCACCCTGGAGATCCGTGTTGTCCATCTTTTCCCACTCTACCCCTCCCCCATTCAGGACAAAAATTGTACAGCGCCAATCCATTCCCAATATACCCCTCAAATTTTGGTTTCTTGCAAATACCTCCTTATACACAGTTGGGAAAAAAAAAAACAAAAAAACAAATTAAAGAAGCTTTTATACAAATGCGGAATATTTCAGGGAGGTATTTGCAAAAACTCCGAACAGAAGGAGCATCTTAACTTCAGAAAATATCAGGGAGGCATTTGAAAAAAAAAAAAAAATTAAAAAAAGAAAAACTCCAAAGAGATGTGAGCTGGAGCCGTGGACATGGCCGCCTGGAGCTTAGACAGCCGCGCCGAATCAACTCGGCACGGGCGCGGCGAGCATCTCGGTGAGCGCGCTCATTGTTCGGACCTGCATCTCCAGCGCCGCGATGTAGTCCGACGCCTCTTCTAGAAGCTTCGAGAAGGATAGACTCCGGCAACCCGGCACGAGCCGGCCCAGCACTCTCGCCTTCTGGAAAACCGGACCGGCCGGTCCGGTCCGCTTAACCCGGTCCGGGTTACTAGGCCGGCGCGTGCGGGCTTTAAGAAGGATGGCCCGGCTCGAGAGGATCGCGCGACTCCATCGCGTCCGACCTCGGGCGGCCACGGCGAGAGCGCGGTCGGCGGCCTCCCGCACAGCGCGACTTCTCGTCGTCGCCGGAGACTCCGCGCCCCGGACACGACGCAGGGCTTCTAGAAGCTTCGAAGAGTAGAGCTTCTGTTCCCTTTCCGTCCTCCAGTGAGGCTTTGAACGCCGGATTTCGCTCTCCTCCTCCGATTCTCGCCTCCGCTTCCGATCCTTCGCCATCTCGGCAATCCGCACATCCATTTGATCCCCAGATCTGTAGCAACGTACGTCGATTCCACCTGAATCTCTCCCTGATCGTCTGCAAAAAGGTACGCAGAATCGGATCCGATGAGCACTACTTCTAATCTTTGCCTTTTTTTTCCTCTCAAGAATCTCCAGATTGCAATGAAAAATAGAGATTAAAAATCACCAGATAATTAGGAAAAACCAAGTATTTAGATTCATAGCCCATACCTGAAAGTACCTCCAGAGAGAAATAGAGAATATAAAGAGAGAGATACAGAGGAGAGGAGAGGAGAGGATGGGGGGTGTTTAAATTAAGGCCCCGTCTTTCTATTTTATCTCCCGCCGAAGAGACTTTTTAGACGATTTTACCCTCGAGATACCAAAATGCCGCCATGTGCAGTGAGGCATGTTGGACGGAAATACCCTTGCACCAAGTAACGAAATAAAATAAAATAATAATCTAGATTAATAGTTTATAGAATATGTCTAATCCTACAGTTCTGCTACTAATTATTTCATAATTTTCTAACTTTTATAATTTTTTTTTCGAAATATCAATAGATTTTGTTTTCACTCCTCCCCCTTCTCTTCTCATTTTAGTAAATAAATTGTGAAGAGGAAGGTATGCACTCAAAATTGCGCAATTTATTGTATTGCTATATATAATAATACATATGGTTGTGTTTATTCACATTAATTGGTAAGTATGCATGAATTTTTTTTTTTATAAATAGATATTTGTATTTATCAACCAATTAGGAATGACAAAGGTTTCTTTATATTATACAAATTCTTCCTTGGAAGAATGAAAATATAAATTTATTTACGTTTTATTCATGATGGACAATTTATATAGTTCCATGAACTTATTTCAAAAAAAAAGGGAAAAGAAAAAAAAAATGAACTTTGATGATTTTGACTGGTGGGAAGGTGGACGGCACTGCACTCTTAAAATTCCTTTTATTATTCTAGAGAGAAGGGAGCCTCCATTATTGTGTTACCCTTTCTCTCTAATACGACCTTATCCCTTGTGCACATGTACTTGTACTATTCTTTAAATAAAAAAACACCCAATTATTTTCTATTTTCCAATATATTTTTTCCTGTGCAAAAAATTGATAATTTTTATTTTTTATAACATAGATACACCAAATTCATGATACATTTGGAAAATTATTTCAAAGTTACATAATTTGCATTTGGCTTGATATTTTATGGAGAGATTTTCGTAGAACACCTTCATTGGCCAAATTGATTACGATGCGTGCTTTCAGTCGAGAGATCTCTTCATCCTTAAAGTTTGTGTCCGACGGTCATTGTGGATGATCTTCTTTCTTTGTGAATTCCAGATTTTGTTTGGCTAATGATTCCACTAGTTAACAATTTCTACAATTCGGTTGCTGAAGTTACATCAAACCAAGAAAATAGAAGGAAATAAATGGTACGGATTAGTTTCTTGAAAACAATATGTTTATTATGGAAGCATCTACTATTTTTTTTTTCATCCATAAACTCTAGGTTATCTTCATCACCACTAGCTAGGTTCCACCTCAACCTGCGCTCTCTATTTGGAAAAAGGTGTTTTGCCCCAAATGCCCTCTATTTGTTCAAGTTGCCCTAGTAGGCCAAACATGTTACGAAATTAGTTCCAGATGTTGGCGGTATATGGGCATTGAAATAATAGATATGTTGTTGTTTCAACCCCAGTTTCACATACGTAGTAGTAGGTTCTTCCCCTTTCCATTATCTTTTTGCCAGGTTTTGTAGGCTTAGGATTTTGTCATACCAAACTAACTATGTAAAATATTTCACCTTTAGAGGACATGGTATTTTCCAAAATTTAGCACGAAGTGGGCAGCTTAGGCCTCCATCCACCTTTAAAGGTATAATGATTTGACTATAAATAATCCATTTGCCATGAGTTTCCTTAGGCAGATGTCCTCATGCTACTCGTCCCTTTGCATGATGTCTTGGTAAAGGATGTTCAATTGTTGTGTTCCTTCTGGGTCCCGGTTTGAGAATTGTTATGCCATTTTGTAATTGTTGGTGTGCCTCCTCTTTAGTCAGATATTTGTTATGTATCATCTGTTGTAACTCCGAGAAAGCGTTTATCGATGCTTGGCCATTTATCCAATTCTCTTGCCAGCAATTTATGTGTTATTCCTTACCTGCCTTAACTACTATGTTTGCTAGGTTTTCATCCCTTTGCTCGGATATGTCCCGCCAGAACAGTGATCTTTTCCTTGGTGGTTCGTAGAAGGGGTTTATATTGTTGTCCCTAGAGTATGTTGCTGCAAGCACCTTCCTACATAGACCGAATTCAACTTTAAGGATTCTCCATCACTATTTTCCTAGGACGACTTCATTAAAAGCCTTGAGATTTATCATACTCCATCCTCCTTGGTCCTTGAGTTGATATATTTGATCCCAACTTACTAAATGGTAAGTCTTAGGGTTTTGGCCGGCTCATCTCCATATAAAGCCACAGTAGATTCCATCAATGCGCTTTATTATCCATTTCAGGAGCTTATATCCAATCATCCAGTAGTTTGGAATAGTATTAAGCACTAAGTTGACTAGAGCCACCGTTTGAAAGGACTCTTCCTTGCTAGCTTGCGATTCTCCCTCTTATCATATTAATAAGTTTTCGTCTGTCTTCTTTCCTGGGCTTAGCCCCTAATATGGTCATACCCATATAGTTAATGGGTAAGCTACCAATTTTATAATTCATTATATTCCCAAGCATCTCCACCACTGTTTATATATTAAAAATAATATATATATATATATATATATATATATATATATATATATATATATAGAGAAATCTTGATGCCATCCGGCCACCGTAACAATTTTATTCATTTACGGTGCCGCCGGATTTGGCCGGAGCATGTTTCAAGGATTTTTAGCGTATGGATGGGAAGATCATCGAAAAATAAGTTAGCCTCTCAATTTTCATACAATTTGGGAACTTGTAGGGTCTCATCTTATGAGATCAAAATTTATAGGAATCTAAGCGGTCGAGAATTTCAACGTTAAGTGAGGAGGACCAAACGGTTACCAAATTGTATGAAAATTGTGAGGTAGCTTATTTTTAGCGAGATCTTCCCATCCATACTAAAAAATCTTTCAAACATGCTCTAGGGGGTGATAACATCTTGACGGCCGGATTTGAGCGATGATCCGTACCGCGATGTTATCATCACCGTATATATATATATACATGAGGGCGATACTATATGCGTAGGCCTTATCATTGCAAGTACGGTTGCCCCTTTTTTGCCCCGTTAAGATGAAGACCCTACAAGTTCCCAAATTATATAAAAATTAACATGTTAGCTTATTTTTCGATGTTCTTTCCATCCATATGGTTGGAAATCCTAAAACACTGTGCAAGTGGCCAAATAGGAAGCGACCTTACTTGCATAGTAATCCGGCCGGCCTTATATTTTGAGGAAATCCAACCGTATAGATGGAAAGAACATCGAAAAATAAGCTGGCATGTCAATTTTCATACAATTTGGGAACTTGTATGGTCTTCATCTTAACGGGTGAAATTCTGAACCGGTAGGATTTCTATAAATTTTCACTCGTTAAGATGAAGACCCTACAAGTTCCCAAATTGTATGAAAACTGACATGCTAGCTTATTCTTCGATGTTCTTTCCATCCATACGGTTGAAAAATCCTTAAAACATGCTCCAAGGGCCAAAATGAGAGGTGACCTGACCGAAACAGTGTTCCGACAGGCTTGACTGTATTATGCCCGTATATATATATATATATATATATATATATATATATATACTAATTTTAAAATTTTAATTAGATTAAAGTTTCGAATATATGTTCTAATCTTGATTGGATTAAGATTTTATTTAATATAATAAATAATAATAAATAAATAATATGTTATTATCTGGTTGTATTTTAGAGGCAACCTAAGGACACAATTTCTAGGCTGGCTAAGAACATAAATCCTGAGGCGGTCAAAGAATACAAATCCCAAAACAACCCGAAAACACAATTCTCTAGGCAATCCAAGGAACACAAATCCCGAGGCTCATCTGTTGCGCCTTATTTAAAAGGAAATAAAAAAATATATTTGATCTTATCTGTATCCGGTGACCTGATCTATCGCAAGATTACTGTGTGGTTGTACCTAGTCTACCGCGAGGTTGCGATTGTGCAACAATCGTAGTGGGAAGTTACTCTCCCTTATCGAGAAAAAGACGAAGAAGAAACTTTTATAAAGGGAGATTGGCTCGGAAAAAAAAAAAGAATAAAAGAAAGAGTAAGGAGGGGGGAAGAAGAAGGAAAGATAGCGGTCTAAGAAGAAAAAGAGAAAGAGATCAAGCCCTCCCATTATGTTCTCCTCTTGATAAGATATCCTGTCGTCCACCATAAGAAGAAATCGGGAGCTGTAAGCGGAAGTTGTCGAGAGCTATAAGAAGGAAGCCAAGAGCCATAAGAAGTTGGGAGCCATAAGCAGGAAGCTGGGAAGTCGGGAGTTGTAACACCTTTATCCTTTCCAGGACCCAGGTGTCACACCAGCCAGGTCAGGGAGTGAACCCCGGCCTAAGGCTGTATAAAAACATTAATTACTCATAATCAAACTAATATTACGGAAATATAAGGTCAAGTAAAATACTATTACAAACCATACTGTCTCAAATAAAACACCAAGTCTAGATGGGAGTAAACATCCTCCCCAAATCACACAATAAGAAATAAAATAGATAACGCAGGCCAAATGGTCAGAGCCAGCTAAGGGAATCCAAACCTAACTTTCACTCTAAGCAGGGCCATAACCCTTCTTACTACCTGCAAAAGAGCATAACACAGGGTGAGCTACAGGAGCTCAGTGAGGTACTAACACTACTGTCAGGATTAACATACATGTATACTTTCAATTTTAAATAATAGAAATATCGACAGGCGAAATACCAAAACCGAATGATATTTAAAACATGTAAAGCAGCATGCTGATCATGATAAATGTCATGGTAATATTCAATTAAATCAAATGATACGCACATATTCATTTCTTTAATCTTTTATCATCATCAGAACGGGAGATGAATTCCACACAAGTCAAGGTCCTCCCAGGTTGGACCGTATCAACAACCATGGGGTGACAAGTTATGGAAACAACTCCTCGTCTGGGAAATAGATCAATTCCATACAAGTCAAGGTCCTCCCAGGTTGGACCGTATCAACAAGCATGGGGTGACAAGCTGTGGAATCAATTTCTCATTATCTATCATATTAGTGTCATCTACACCTCTACTCTCATCTGTGGCGCGAGTGGAATAAACCAACACTCAGTATCTCCCCGGTCGGATCAACTCATCGGTCGTGAGCTATACGAGTATATAGGTATACTAAGCACTCGAAGAGTACGAGAAGGGGGTTTTGTTTTCTTGAAATCAGAAGGGTTTGAAAATAGATAGTTGGACAGTTAAAAACAGAGTTATATAAACCACCCCTTCCCTACCTAGTACCGTACTCTCTGGCTCTATCGTAGAGCCACGTCTGGCGCAAGCATGTATTCAAGTATGATGCAATGCACTAATATGTCTATCATGGCAATTTCTAAAAATGTGCAATGTTTTCACATGCTTTTCATAAACATAAATTCAAACTCCGAATATATCGGCAAATCATGCTTGAAAACTGAAAAGCATTCGTGAAAATCATAACGATTTCATAACATGGAATCCCAAAGATCAATACGATCAAAATACAATGAATTGCGAAGATTTACAGTTGTGTTTCCTCACCTTAGTATGTGTCGTTCTACGGCTGGATAGGTTCTTCAGCAACAACGTTCTTGCCCTTGCCTTTTCCTTGCCCTTGATTTGAAAATACGAATTCCTTTAGGAATACGGAAATCATATTCTTAAGACATTCTCATTCTATACCATCAAAGCACGATAATTCCATTCATCAACTAAAGCATGATTCTACTAGTAATATTTCGTATTCCCACATAATTATAATACGATCTTGCCCTTAACTAAAAGAATTAAATTCTAATCAGTGGTGACTATCGAACAACCACTAACATGCTCATTAGAAGTAATCAAGTGTTACGCATGATCATGAAAGGTTAATTAACTAAAAATACTTAAGATTTCTACGAAAATTCGGCAGCACCTCCTCTATTTGGAGGGCCCCGAATTATACAAACATACATCCATACATAATAATTCATAATTAAAAACTGAACCATTTCACAGTCTCAGACCATTCATTTAAACATCCATACCATTAACCCCTAAATTCATTCAATTAGTCTCATGAATACCCTCCAAACCTCCATGATATACTTAACCCTTTGTACCTTGATTCTCCGAGCGTTAGCTACTCACCGGAGAAGAACAATTGGGAGGAGGTACTCGTCGGAGGAGCTAGCCGGAAGTAGGAAGTGGCGCAACTCTCAGATCTGAAGAAGAGAAAAGGGGCTGGCGGCGGCGTGGGCTATGTGAGCTATTTGCAGCGGAGCTAAGCTGGGGTCGGCCCGGCGGTGGGGATGCGTCGAGGGGCGATGTGGGCGATGTGAGTCTTGCAGCCAAGAAGGCGCCAAGGCAGTGAGTGCGGTCAGCCGTATGTGAGCAACCCGTCGTCGGTGGCGGCCGGAGGTAGGAGAAGAGGGGTGGCGCAATTGGCAGCCAGCGCTCGCGTGAGGGGTGGCGCGATCGGGGCTGGCGAAGGAGAGGAGAGGATCGTGAGTCTTTCCCTCTCTCTCTCTTCTTCTCTTTATAACCAAATAAAGAAGTTTTTTATTTAATTATCTAAAATGATATCAAACAATATTATTTAATTGTATTATTATTTCACTTTTATTGTTCACATACGGGGAACCAACACTTTCCCCGATCAGATCCACATCTCGCGGACCGAGATGATTAATTTATTATTTTTATTCTATTATCTAGTTATTTAATTTGTTCTTTACGTCTTATTAGTAGTTACGGGCCCTACTGTAACTTCACAGTGTCTTGACTTCTCGCCTCGGCCGAGATCCAAGTCTTAGGCTTTTGACCCGGCCAGTTATACTTTATCTAACTTCGTTATTTTGTCCGTATCTCCAACCAATAATCGAGATCGATTAACACTTTCTAATTCTTCGAGTTAATAATCCGGAATTAACCTCTTCAGTCCATCTCCAACCATCCATGTCTATTTGGCCTTGCCCAATACGGCCTTATCGGGCCCAAATTGTTGCGAGATCGGATTTTAATTTCATACACCTTGATTTTCCTTAATTAGGTTGTTAAAATGATTAATGTCTTTTATGTGTTAATTAATCTCCGTGGTTTTCTCCAGAAAATAATTTATTAAATCGTGAAAATTTTTGGGGCGTTACAAGAGTTATAAGCACGCCAAGCAAGGGAAGCAACACAAAGATAAGGAGAAAAAAAAGAGAGAGAAGCAACGCCAATCAAAAAGAGAAGAGAGTAAAAAAACAAATGGAGAGCTACGTCTCCGCCGCAGTCGAGAAATGGGGGAACGAGTGCCACCTCTGGAGCGAGTACCCCCCTCAAGTCTGGGCCTGTTGCCTGTCGTCCCGCACCATCATACTGAGCAAGCAACTCCTATTCTACCTCTATATCCTCTAGGGCCAGGGGTACCTCCTCAACCGGAGGATGTGGTACCTCCACTCGGTTAGGGCGTCCCTGTCGGCCTCAACCTCTCTTCATGATAGCTGCTAGACATCAGTAAAGTTTTAGTTCAAATACAACACACACAAAGGTAATAGGCAAACTGATTATTATTAATCAAAGCATAGTCCAACATAAAGCAAGTAGTTCGTACAACTCAAATGGCTTGTAAGAATTCTATATTATTCTAGATAAACGCTAACATAACATATTAAACCCACTCAATCTAGCCCCTATGGTGATAACGGGATGTAAGTGTTATGCTGATCAACCTTCGATGGCAAGAATCCACCAAAGCCTGTATGCCCTCTGTCTCCATCCTGTGGTAGTACATATAGTGAGACGACATCGACTCCTACAACTCAAGCATCCGGCGTCTATTTGGGTGAGCTACGACAAACCGCTCAATCGGTGTCCATATCCTCCATAGAGGAGGTACCTCACCACTCTACTACACCTGGTCGACGAACCTCCAACTATGACTCCAAGTCGATCTGCGAGATTCCTATGATAGTCCCGAGTCCTACTCACCCTTCGGGGGCTCCTCAGGTCTGCCTCCATATGTCTCTAGAACGTCAGCTCCACTATGGCATGTATCTTGTCAATGCGCCAATTGATTGCTTCTATGGCCATCAGTACCTCAGATCGCAAATCCTCCTCAGGTACCGGGTGGTCCTCAGCCCTCGATCGTATGGAGTTCTCTCGCACAGACTCCACCTCCTCAGATGAATCTGGCTAGAAGTATCGGCGACCTTGGTACCCGTCTCCAGACATTTGCTGCCAAATAGCAAAATGTCAGTCTAATGTTCCAGAGACCTTGCCTATCCAACCCAACACTCTGTTCTACCTACTTGACTAGGTCACTAGGGCAACTAAGGTGTCTTTTATATGAGTTCTTTGATACCACTTTAATCTGTCACGCCCCAACCCAGATCCCGGGCCTCAGGCACATGAGCAGTTCTGTCGTACCTAAGTGGAGACGAGCACCACTCGGATACAAGGCCTAAGTAATCATGAACATACAACAGATAAACAACGAAAATCCATATAAACATAATAAAATAGATCAGAATCTACACCCGAAAATAAAACATAAGGTTACAGACACCCTACAAAAGTTAAGTCCCTATAGGGGTCCTACAAATCATAGTCTCACTCACAATAAACTAAGAAGTTCTCGAACCTCTTCAACAGTGTCCCAACCCTTGTACTGCCCCTGAGTCCAAGTCAACTACTCCTCAGGATCTGAAAAAGAGTAAGAACAAATGGATGAGCTTTCGAAGGGAAAGCTCAGTAAGTACCCCGCAGGGAACACAATAAAGTCATGTCCAACAACAAGATAATAATAAGATAAGTGATGAATGAACATATCAAATCAGTCAACATGATAAGGACAAGCAAGTGGATAATACGCGCCGCACTATCCAACATCTGGGAGTCTCAAACCTACTACAAGGGATTATCAACGATAGGGACTCCTAACCACAACTGTTACGCCCCGGACCTCGGCTCGGGCACGTGGACCAACCGGCCATACCCAAATAGGGACTGACCCCTATTCAAGCACAAGGCCTCAGAGACCCTGTACAGTAATTATTCAGAGATAACAACAACGGAATTTCCATAAATAGAAAGGAGTTTACACAACTCCACACAAGTACTGAATAAAAGTACAAATACTGGGTTTATACAACCCCAGACTAGGATCTAGTCCAGTCACCCCTAGTAATCCATAACAATGAAGGACTACAAGTCTCACACACACTGAACAAAGGAGGTACGCAGACCCCAAGATACAACAAGCTCCGAGTCGACTACCCGGTGAAACCCCTGCCAAGGCTCGTCCCTACTCCTCGTCTGAACCTGAGAAACACAATCAAGTGCATGAGCCAAAGAAGAGGGGCTCAGTAGGACCTCGTAAAGCAATAAAAGTGGCGAACGCCATAAATAATGAATAAGAGAGGCAATAAACAAATAGGTAAGTGAAACAACAATCACTAGCAAGCTGTCTGCATCTAAGATGTGGATAAATCCACGGATGTATTCAATCTCCTGGCATATGTGATACTAGGATACCCTCGGTATCGTCTTCGACCTAAGCCGGATAGCGCTATAATCATGTATACATGGCTAGAAAATATCACTCTCTGACTGAGCCTCCGTCCGATGTATCATGCCTGTACGTAAGAGATTGACAGTACCAAATACCAATAACAGGTATACACACATATGTACATCCAAGGCAAACCACATGAATATACATACGAAAATAATGATCCCTCGAGATCAGAAGCCAAACATATTTAAGGAGTAAAACTCAACTCAAATGTGTGTAAAAATATAGAAAGCAACGATCCCTTGAGATATAAAACCAACACATATCCGATGTCCGTCTCAAATATGTGTTGGGAACCTCTCAAGGGAATAAGAGTGCCAATAATAAAAGTAAGGTTGGAAAAAGCAATACTCACAAAGCACGGGTACGAGATCCTACCTGTCACAAGGAACGATCCTTCGATCCACGTCGCGTATCACGCGCCCGAATCAGGATCTAATAGATAGATCATAAGTCTTAGTGCCACAACACTCTAATACTTCGTATAAAAATACGAAACAAAAGGTTATTCTTAAATCTCTAACAAAGGAATTAATTCAACGAATGATGATCCGTTACATTTAATCATGCTTGAAAGACTCCAAGCTTATTCCAAGCTTGCTTCTATATTTAACATGCCTTTCATGTCCTTAAGATCCCTAGAATGCTCTTAGCATGTTTAATTAGTCATGATTAATAAATCTAAAGCATGAAGACATCAAGCTTATAATCATGGACATGAATCACACCTAAGCATGTTAGTAAGGCCACTAATAGGGCATTTATACTTAGAGATTTTCATGAAATTTCGGCGGCACCTCCCCTAATTTATAGGGCCCGAAATTAATACAAACATTCAACCATAAACAACTTAACTATCACACAACTCATACATCTCATAACCAAACATACAACCTCTCTTGGTTAATATGGATCATGATCCCGACCCTTCCTATAGTCCATTCATCAATTAAATCCTCCAAAGATCTCACTGGGGTTACTTTTCATACCTTTAACAAGTTGTAGCACCGAGTATTAGTGATGAAGGAGTTCCACTCCTGAGTAGACAGCGGCGCTCGTGCAAGGCTGGCCGGCAGTCGGCGCAGCCAGGAGGGGGCTGAGCTAGGGCTCGCGGTGGCCGGAGCAAGGGTGGCGACCGGAGGGACATGCCGCCACTGGGCTTCGCACGACGAGGAAGGCGATGGCAGCGGGAGTGGCTACTAGCGGCGCGAGGGTTGCCGCGAGGCCGAGTCGGCGCAGTCACCACTGGCAGCGCCAAGCACCTAGGGAGGTCGGTGGAGGCTTGGGTGGTCCAAGAGCGGCTGCCGGAGGGACGACCGGAGGCGATCGGCAGCGGGCACGTGTCGATCCGAAGATGGATAGAAGGAGGGGAAGGTGTAGTCTGGAGAGCTTCCATATCGAGAGAGAGAGAGATAGATGAAGACAATGTCTCTCTCTCTCCCCCCTTATGTTATAAAAGAAATATTATTTTCTTTTATTAATTAATTATATTACTTTATGATTTATGTCACATATGTACTATTAAATCTTACTATGCCTTCACATGTTTACTATTCGATCATGGGTCCACTATGCACTCACGGGTGTACTGTTCACTCGCGGGTCTACTACTCCGAGTGGGGTCCACCGCAATATTTCTCTCTTCCCCGGGACCCGACCTGGATCCGCGAATCTCGGTCAACGATGGTACTAGTGGCACGGGTACCCCGTAGTGTCACGGGGTCTGTCTCTCATCAGACTTGATCCAAGAATATCGGCCTTAATCATTCTCTTTAGCCACGGGCTCACTGTGGCATCACGGGGTCGTCTCCGTCCCCGACCAGATCCACTTTTCGAGGGACTTTAACTTGTCCGTATTCTCCTCGATAATTAACCCGAATTAATTTACCGTTAATAGATTTCCATTAACTAACATTTAATAAATTCCTCGAATTACATAACTTTAAGATCTTAAATTTTCCCATTCAAGATTTAATAATTAAAAATCTTTATTTATTTCGGGGCAGGCGTTACAACAACTACAGCCTCAAGCTCTAAAAGAGTAATCCAAGGAAGACTCTCAAATATTCCCCAGTCAGCGACATCAGCCTCAACTGGAAATGGCCATCTGGTCGTAAGTCGATAGTGCTACCTCTCGTATGTATCGACACGGTCAATAAATCGTCCCATTGACGGGTTGGACAACCAAAGTATCCTCCCTCTGGCATAGACTACCAGGACGCCAGGGTGTCCTCGACCCTAAACGCCCTACTGGAGCCTCGTTCCACTGCATCGGGCGAAAGAATTGAGCTCAAATGACGCACACCTACCCAGCCAATCCACAACAACATCATGTTTCCATGGTCTTGTACCGGTCCAGCTTAATGGCCTTCCTTTTATTCACTATGTCACAGCTCGTAATTACTTATATCTGACTATTTATACAAGAAGGCCCAAGTAGCCTGGTGGTTAAGGCCCACCACTCCCTTTGGAGAGGTCTTGGGTTCAATTCTCTCCACTTACCATTTATTCCCTTTTATTTCCTTTTCTGACTTGAACTAACCAAACTTAACTTATTAACTCACAAGTGAAACAAGGTCCTGGTGGTTAAGGCCCACCAAGCCCACCCAAGAGGTCTCAGGTTCAAACCTCTCCTCTCACAACCCTTTTTATTTTTTATTTTTTTGTTAGTTGATTAGACCAAGACCCACTTCTCTTGACCCAACCAAGTCATCTTAACCTGACCCGAGTCTAAATCCATTCCAAATTGATTGAACTCGACCAAGTTAACTTAAGTCCAAACCCTTTACTACTTGATTTTATCAAACCATTATAACTTAGATTTGGACTAGAACCCAAATCAATAGAATTAACTCAACCTATTTCACTTGATCGAACCCGACCAAGTTACTTGATTTAAAACCAGGCCCAAACCCCTTTATTTGATTTGACTAAATCAAATTAATCAACATCTTAACCTCACTATCATTAGCTAGTTAATTAAATTAATTGACTTTTAATTAACCTCTAATCCTATCGTCTCTCTCACAACCTCGGCCTGACGAAGAAAGGAGCTGGCCCTTGGCCGCCAGTCGCCTACTTGGCCACCAAACGGTCCGTGACCGGTCAACGAACTCCCGCCATCGGACCTCTGCCACCTGGTAAAGTTCCCGCACACCGTGGCCATCGTCTGGAGAGGAGAACCACAGGTTACCTCCTCCCACGTCGGAGTCTGGTCGTCCGTGGCCACTCTCCTTCCTTCTCCCATCGTCCAGTCCCTCATCAGAGATCACACGAGGGTCTGTTAGCCCCTCCAGTGACTACCCTCCTACCCTATGTGCTAGCATGCGTTCAAGAAAAGCGGAGAAGGATAGTACTCACGGTGATCTCCAGCGAGGAACTGTGGGTCACAACTTCTTCAACGATGCTGCCCTCCTCCACGGGGACTCCTCGCGGCCTCTCCGCGTCTTCACCCTCCTGCTCCGATCGCAGACGCGGAGTACCACATTCCCTTCTCTCAGATTCCCACCAAAGAATCCGCTCGCCGCCGCTAAGTGTGTCTCCAGGATTCCTCCAGGGCCTCCCTTTTATAGGGTTCAAGAAGGATTTTCAGTGCGATCAAATCTTCTGACAAAACAGATTGTGCTTCAATCAACTCCTCCACCTTCCTTTTCTGGCCGGAATTCATGTAGTTATCTCGCTCGTCCTGACGGAGAGATAAGACGATGGTGAGCCTTGCGATTGGGTCTCCACTGATCCGATGGCTAGGATCAGCTGCATTGGATCCAAGGATGGTGATTACAGCTTCATGTCTCAAATCTAACCACCGATCAGATGAGCGTTCGAGATGACGCGATGACGGATGATTAGATTAGATTGTCTTGTCTTGAACTCAAACCATCGTTCTTGATGGGCGGCCACGATCATCCCATCCATCTGATATTGGATGGAGGGCTGAGATCGTGTCTTGTGCCTCGAGCTTAAGCGCTTGACAGAGATCGACAGTGGAGATTAAAACGATGGAATGGAGAGCCCAGATCGTCATCCACGCCTCGAGCTTATCACGATCTCAGATGAACAGTCAGATTACACCATCTCAACGAAAATAGATTGAAGGCCGGGATTCGTTCCTGTGCCTAGAACTTATACCTCATCTTATGATCATATAATCTCGACCGTTGACTCATTATAACTACCCTCTCTCTCGTGAGATTTGCAGAAAACCCCCTGCTTTTTCCCAGGTTACAATCAGGTCCTTGGCATGTGAGAGAAAATAAATTCCCTCTAAGTCCCCAGATATTTTTAAAAGTACGTCTAGGTCCCTATCAGCCCCAATAACCTAATTTAGGAATTTAAATCAATTATTCCCCCTTTTCTCAATCCATTCCTTATAATTCTAAACTTAGAAATTTTCATTAATTAAATCTATTATTATAGAATTTTATTCCAAAAATTTACTTATTTCTTTCCAAGCTTCTCAATCTCGCTTAATTACCAAAGTACCCTTGGTAATCACCATTAATTTCTGTAATAAAATCCAAGAAATTCCAAGCTTGGATATTTCCTTTAATTAAATCAATCAATTAACTAAATAAACTAATGTTTATTACTTGTTCCCTTCATGTTCTCCAAACATGCTAAATTTACCAAAATGCCATTGGTTTTAATAACTAAACCCAACTAGGGTTTTAATTATAAAACCTCCATTTTTCAAATAATTTATGTTTTTGAAAAATTAATTCAACCACCAAAATTATAAAAATCCATTTATTAAAAGAAATCTTGGATTTCACACAAACAAAGTACAAAATAAGTTGTCCAGTGATGTCCTTCATTCTTTTGCGTATCAAACGAACCCTAATAGTCAATTTAATAGTCCAATTAATTTAGGTTTGTGGGATCGAAAATACCCGCCTGGCATCGTGAAGACACCAAACGATATATCGAAGCACAAATGTCATATTTTATTTTGTTTGTGGGTTCTTTTATTCCTAATAGAGGCAAGCCCCTATTATTAATTACCCTAGACAATGTCGTGGGAACTTCCGATTAAGGGTAAAAGTACAAGTAAAGAGGTAACGAATAAAAATAATTTCATTTATTTGCATAACGTAATTTTTATTAAATATGGACATATCATCATATGCATACATATCATTTATTTGCATATATCTGGCGTCGCCTTGTCTACTTCACCACTTTGGGATTTGAATTTCTTCAGCTGCTTCAAGATGCCTACTCCGGCACCATCTTGAAATCTATGCCACTTTAAGATTTGTATCTGTATCGGTCGCCCCGAGATGCGTGCTCCATCGCCGCGTCGAGATGCGTGCTGCTTTTAGATTTATATTTCATCATCTACTTCAAAATGCGTGTTTCATCATCATATTGAGAAGGATGCTGTTTTAAGACATTATCGACGCCTTAAGATGAGTGCTTCATTGCCACCTCAAGATTCGCGTCATTTCATAATTTGGATTTTTGGTGGCCATCTTGGAGATTTGTACTCCATAGCCTCTATGAGATCCAGGACTTGCATTTGACCGTCTCGAGATGAGTATTCCATCGCCACATCGAGATTCCTGTCATTGTCGCGTTGAATTCTCGGGATCTATAGACAGGCCAAGAGATGCGTTTTCTACCTCACCTTGTTACCGTAATCTGTACCAACTGGACCATCAATAGGAGTTGTACCATACATGGTTGAAAAGATCTCGAAGTCTAGTTTCCAATGCCGCAAATTTCGTCTCGATTGGAGTTCTGGAGAGGTTGTCGAGCTGACAGTTCTACAGGAATTTGTCTTTCTTTCCCTTGAAAACTGTACCAACTGGGCTATTAATAGGCATGGTGCCATATATGATTGGAAAGCTCTGGGAGTCTAGTTTCCAACGCCGCCAATCTCGCCTTAATTGGAGTTTTCCAGCAAAAGTTATCAGCGTTTGAACGAAGGGGTGTCGAGCTAGCTGAATCACCGGAACTAGTCTCTCCTTCCATCAAAATCTGCTATACACTGGGCTGTTGGTAAGAGATGCACCATACATGATTGGAAATATCTAGAAGTCTAGTTTCTATTGCCGCAAATTTTGTTTCAATCAGAGTTTCCTATCAAAAGTTATCGCTATTTGAATGAAGGGTGGTCAGACTGGTAAAACTGCCGGAATTTGTCTTCTTTACATCAAAAACTGTACCAGCTGGGCTACTGATAGGGACTATGTCATACATGTTTGAAAGATCTAGAAGTCTAGTTTCCAACGCCGCAAACCCCGCGTTAATCGGAGTTTTCTGAAAAAAGTTGTCGATATTTGGATGGAAGGTAGTCGAGCTGACAAAACTGTAGGAATTTGTCTCTTTTTCCCTTAATAACACCCAACATGTTGCTTCTCATCAACAAAGAGTATTAATTTTGGTACCCTTGCCTCGGCAAGATGGAACTCATTAATATACTTCCGATAATCAGTTGCTTTCCCGAGTGTCATTGAACAATTCCTTTCGGCCCTTCACATAACAAAGACGGCTTTGATCTCTTATTAATGAAGCAGTAAGGAGATCCTCCATCATGGAGCTTGTTTCGGTCCTTTAATTCATTCCTTTTCATTTCTCGACGGCATGCTTTTGACTTGAGTTGTGTAACATTCTTCATCCATTGCTTTTTTTTTTGTGTCGTGTTCCTTGAAATTGCCATCATCTCCATGAATTATCCCAATGCTTAGATTGGGAATTTGCTCATAGACCACTCTCATATTCATACTTGCTCCAGAAAGAGTATAAGCACCCTGATATGCCAAGCTTATCTTCCTTGAGTTGACTTGCTCAAGACTGCAGAAATGGGCATGCTTCACTCCCTCTGATTTTATGAACTTCTCCTTACTTTCCACCGTATCAACAAGCAAAGAGCCTATGTTAAGCTAAGGAATATCTGAGTGACAATTGGATAGGAAACCCAGTTTGCAGTCTACAACCATCAAAATTTATTTCAAAAGCATCAAATTTAGCATCCAATTTCCCATGCCTGTATAGACCCTTGAGTTCTAACATTTCAATACTTCCTCTCTTCTTTCCTTTTTGGCTGAAAGCTTATTATTTATTCTCAATTCCTGCAGCAGGTGGAGGCAATTTTTCAACTTTTATTTTAAGTTCCCATTGTGTCTATTGGACCACTAGAAATTCTCGAAGAGCTACGGGTCAATACAGACATCTTGAAGCATTGTTGAACAAAATTATGGGATAGACTCAAAACCCAACAGATACAACAGAACAAGGATCTTCTCCCATCATGACCATTTTACAGTTTCACAGAAACAGAAGTCAAGAATAAAATGCCTCACATTTTTCAAAGAAAGGTCTTTATCTCTAGCTAATGCTAAAATCCTTCCTGTGTCTCGACCACAATATGAGGGCATTCATTCTTCAGTATATCCTTGTGCTTTACAATATGAACTTCTCCATAAAAGACCACAGCTTTGATATCAGGTAAGTATGTGCTGAATCACTCAAACTTGTGGCAAATCTGATGGGGAAACTCTCTGGTATGGCCTAAAACAAGTGCGGCAACCCGGTCCTGAATTGGTTCAATTTGCTGAAGGGTTGAGAGAGCAAACACAGCAGCACGTCTCCTCAGCGGCATAGCAACAGTAGCCTCAGCAACGCTTCTTCAAACAGAGCAGCAGCAGGAAACTGAACCATCTAAGCAAAGAGCAAGTCTAATCATGTAGCTTATGAATACCTAGCCTTTGAACCTGCGGTAGAATGTTTACAATGTTTGCTGACAAATGGATAAATCTTTCCAATGACTCTGAAGTAGGTTAATAAGGCCCTTGATGGTTCAAGCTGCAGTGGTCTTTGTTGAGCATCCTCTTTGACTCCATGTTTCCAGTGAGATTTTGCATGACTTGCTTATAGGGACCAATTCTCTTGGGCATTTCGTCGAATAGTTTATGCGCGAATTAATTTCCAGCAGAAACGAGATCTCCACCATTAGAGATCTGTCCCAATTTACATGATCATTGTAACATGATGACTCATACAGTCCAACATTTTCTTCTCAAAACTATTCTTCATGACCTTCAAAGTCTGGTCGTATGCAGCATCTTGGCCTTCCATTCTCTCCCATTTTGCTTCCCCATCCTCTTCAAAACCCACAACAGCACCAACATCATTATCTGGAGCAGGTATTGCGGCATCTCCCCTTTCTTGATAATCAAAGATCAGTCTCCCAATGGAAACAAGCTGATCAAATGATTGGCTTGTAATCGGATTCAAGAGTTTCTTCTTCTCAGGTTTTGGGCCTATCCTTTAGCTTCACAGCTTCTTTATAATCTTCTGTAGCAACGTTTGCGTCACAGTAGTAACAACTCATCAACGCAGCAAATCAGCACAGCCAGCGGCACCTCCAAACAGCAGCTGCGGCAACCCCATCAAACAGCAGCACGACAGCTCCAAAGCACAGCCACGGCAGCGCGACAGTCTTCAACGGCATTGGCAGCAGTTTTCTAGCATTAGCTTCATCTTCTTCTTCGTATTTTTTAGCTCGAAGTGGCAACTTGGACAGCAACAGCAGTTTTCTAGCATCAGCTTCATCTTCTTCTTCGTTTCGCAGCAGCTTCATCTTCGCAGCGGCGGCATCCTCAATAGTAGCAAAACGACAGCATAGTATCAACAGCGCAGCAACGGCAGCGGCGGCAGCCCCATCTTCATAGCGGCAACAACTTCATCATCAGCAGCAGCTTGGCAGTTTCAGAAGGGGGCAACGGCGATCAGCAGTGGCAGGCTGGCGGCGTAGGGCTGCAGGCGCGTGAGGTGGCTGGAGACAGGGCTGTGCGGGTGGTTGACGGGGTATGGCTGCAGGCGAGCAGAGGCTGGCGGCGGCTGGGCGTGGTAGCAGCGACGATCAGAGGTTGGTCGAGGAGGAGGGGAGCGCGGCCGGATCTGGCTCAGGCGCCGGCGGCTGGGCATGGCGCTGCGGGGGCGGCTGAAGGGCAACGGCGGCTGGGCGATGGTGGACTGCAGAAGGGCGATGGCGAGGGTCTTTTTCTTCTCCTTCTTTCCTTTCTTTCCTTCTGTCCTTTCTTTCTTCTATCTTTTTTTTTTTCTTTGTCACCCTTTTTATTGACTCCCAAATAACCCTAGCCGCTCACAATATCTGGGTCACCACCGCAACGAGTGCGGAATTCTTATCCAAACCCGGTCAATAATCATCCCCCAATTTGATCTTATCGCGGATAAGATCAAACCCTTTTTTTTAATTTAATTTATAAAAATAAACCTGGTCATTTGTTATGGATAAGATCGCTGCCTTTGTCTCAGGATTTGCATTTTCTTAAATTACCTCGAGACTTGTATTTTATTTATTATTAATTTTTTTTTGGTATAAACAAGGTTAAATCAAACTTATTACCTTTATTGATTAACCTGATGATTTTATTACCCTTTGTTGGTTTCAATCATTTCAAGTTAAATGGGTCCCTTGAGAACCAGACCCATTTCTAATTTTACTAACCTTAACCCTTTGTCTCACATTTAAACCAGTCTTAATGTCCACATTGGCCCATTGTTGACTGCTACATATAATGGGCCTAAGCCCATTTTTTATCCATTAACCCACTAAGCTATTTGAACCTGGATCAATCCAGCCTATTTGTATTTGAATTTGGGTACATCACTAAAATTGACTAAACCTAACCTACTTTTATTTGAATTTAAGTCCATCTCCCACTTGACTGAACCTAACCCTTTAATGTTTTTATTTCTAACCTCCAACTATGCACTACAGAGCCTTGGCCGGAGCGGAGGTGGTGCCCTGGCCTTGCATGGTGGTCGACGGTGGTGCACGGGTGGCAGAGCCATCTCTGGCCCAAGATCCTCCCTGGCCGGAGGCGACATGCACTCCATGGTTGCCTCGCGGGGTAGTTAAAGACCGCTACCCCATTGGTGTCCAGGTTACCGAGCTCCTGCCTCCTCCTCATTGGAGTACCCGTGACCAAAGTTGGACTCCACCCTTCCAAATGAGGTCTACCATCCTACAGGCATATATGGTAATCTACCAACGAACAAGGAGAAGAGGAGCTTACCTTGATGTGCCCAACGACGCCGTTGTTCACCTCTCGCTTTGTCTCTCTCTGATTCTCAGGTGGTGCGCAAGGGTTCGATGGTGTGTTGGTGTTTCCCACCTCTCCGATGAGCTCGCAGCAACCCAGAAAATATAAGAGACTGCTGTACTCCGACGAGCGTGGACCTCCCGGTCTCCCTCAAGGAGAAGAAGAAGAAAAAACCTCCCTGTCTCTTAAGGTTGAATTGACGAACGGGTTCTTTATAGAAGCTCCCGGGAGGTTCTTTGAAGGATGACAACCAATCACCATGTTGAAGGGGACTAATCAGCGAGATCTGCTCGCTTGCATTGCTGGCCAGTCCAGTTATCGCGGAGAATAAGTTAGCGTGCTGTAGCACTTGCACGTGAGAGAGAAGAAGCTAGCGTTGTCTCCTGATCAATATTCTTCAGATAGATGGCCGGGATAATGTGTATGGGATCCAATGGTGGTAAGCATAATGTAAAGCCTCGGATTCATTACTTGCTCGGATGGACGATCCATGTGGTGTAGTGACAAGCGGTTAGATCTGACTCGTCTGCCTCGAACTTAATCAGTTTCCCTTATGACGGCTACGATCAACCTTGTATGATAAGAAGGCTTGAGCGGCTCGAATTCAGTCTAACGCCTCGAACGTAAAATAATGATGAGATGAACGGCTAGGATTAATCCTTATGTGATGAGGATGAGAGGTTTGGATTAAATCCCTTGCCTCGAACTTAAACGAAATCCTCAGATAAACAGCTTAGATCAATCCCACACATTGAGAGTGGATGAGAGGCTGAGATTAAATTTCGTGCCTAGAACATAACCCACATCCATAGATGGACGACTCACGTTTACGTACACGGTGAGGTCATTCGTTAAAACCCTATACTTGCCTCGAATCTGATCCATCTAACAGATGGACGCTCACTATAGCTCCACGTGGCCTTCATCTATCCGTCCATCTATTCCCTTCTTATCTCCACAGTTCAATCACCCATGGCTTTTCGCACATAACCCCCTTAGTTTTCTCTGAGTTACATGCAGGTCCCTTTCGAGAGAGAAACACTTGTTCAGTTAAGTCCTCACTTTTTTTTTTGAAATTACCAAAAAGTCCCTGATGACCCATGTAACTCTAATTAGGAGATTAACTAATTTAATCCCTCTTTTCACATAAAATCCAATTAATTCCAAGTTTGCGGAATTTCTTTAATTAACTAATTATTTAAAGAACAATTAGAAAATAATTATTTCATAAAAATACATAGCATGTTACTCCCGTTCTACTACTGATTGTTTGCTAAACGCTCTCTCTCACTGGGAATTCTCTTCACTCTCTCCTACTCTCCTTCTAACTCTCCCCTTCTTTGGAGTCTTTTTGACTTGAGCATTGGACCTCGAGTACAAGCGCTATCCTCCTCTCTTTGTAGATCATCTTTATGACGAGATATGATCCCTAACTGATCCTCGGGGAGAAAAATGATCACGTGAGGAGTCCACCTGAAGAGTAATCCACACAACCAATCTTTCCCCATCTCCACGAATCTCGCATCCGTTGATCTAGGATCCTAAGGAATAGCAGATTTGGCATCACCTATATGTATAGATTTGGCATCACCTATATATATATATATATATATATATATATATGGGGGGATGGATTTGGAAATCTATTCAATTACAATAAAAAATTATACTAATTATTTTTAATAATATAACAATTTTCTCTCATTCGAAACCAACAATTTATATTCACTAAAGATCAAGTTATTTTGTTTTTTTTTTAATCAGGGTCCGAAGCATTATTAGTTCCACAATAAAGGATGATGTAAAGTTTTGTTTTTAAAATAACAAATTTTTAATTCTATATCTCCTATTTATATCCATAAAAAAAATAAATATTTTTTAATTTAAGAATCATAAGGAAGCATGAATTTATAGGAGGAAATTATCTATAAGTCTCTGAAACTGTCTTCCGCGATCTTAAAGTCAAAACACACATACAATACTAAATAATAAACAAACATCCCCAAGGACCTCAATGCAATTAAGGCACTATTTTAGAGATTAATAGTGAATTAACTATATTTATATAGTTAGTGTATCTTTTCTACTTCGTAGACTATTTGCTTGTAGAACCCTATTAAAGTAAACATTTGGTTAAATATTTTTATAAAAATAATATTTGTTTGTATACCCTTCTGCTACTATTAGTTACAATTAGTTTTTATTAAAATTTTAAATTTTAATTGTAACATATAGTTAAATAATATTTAAACTATTCTTAACTTTTTCAGGAGCATTTTAGTAATTATGAACTTTTAGAGGAATATATTAATAAAAACCCATTTAGAAGGATGTATTAGTAATTTCGTAAACACATATTTATTAATTTGACACCTTCAATCAACTTTAATCAATAATCACAAGATATTTTAGCCAAAAAAAATTTAAACTTTAGGGATATATAGGCAAATATAATTTTAGTAAAGACATTTTAAATAATTTTAAACTTTACATAGAATAGAGGTATGCATGCAAAAACTCCTTTATTTTATTGTTTTTATGTTAGATTTAGAAGCTTCCAAGAAAAAAATTTGTAAAAAATAGTTTATTTTCGAAATGAAATATTTATGTTATTTAAAAAAAAGGAAGAAATTTCAAAAAGTTTTGAATTCCTTCCCACTGGAAGGAAAAGAGACAGAACTCTGCTCCCGCTAGGGCATCGTGCTCTCCAATGGCGAACATCAAGCTCCATCTGAAGATCGTCAAGGGCCCTCGCCACGGCGAGACCATCGAATGCCTCCCCGGATCCCTAATCCGCATCGGCCGAATCCTCCGCGGCAACACCTTCGCCATCAAAGACCCCAGCATCTCTCTGCAACACCTCTCCTTCCAATTCGATGCTGCCGCCGCCCGCTGGACCGTCTCTGACCTGCAAACCCCCAACGGCTCCTTCCTCAACGGCAACCCCATCTCCACCTCCGCCCCCGCCCCCCTCTCGGACGGCGATTCCATCAAGATCGACAAGTCTACCTCTATCTCGATCTCCGTCCTCGAACCCGAGATCGCCGAGCCGAAGAAGGTGGGAAGTAACCGGGGGAGGAAACCTAGGGTTCCGGAGGTGGAGCCGGAGGTGGAGGACGAGATGGAGAAGATGACGCTGGGGGAGTGGTTTGATCGGATGGAGAAGTACTTGCCGGCGGTGATCAACGAGGCGGCCGAGGAGATCATTGCCGACCTGCGATCCAAGTCCCTCAAGTTCGACGCATTCCTCGCCACCAATCCTCCCCATTAGCCCCAGGTTCGCATTTTCTCTTTATCCATCCCTTATTTTCACCAATAATCCATACAAGAGCAATTACCATCTTTGAAATGATGATATCTTGCTCGATCCCTCACAACAATCTCTCTTCCATAAAGCCTAGAAATCAGCTTAATAGCAACATGGCAATCTTCACAAACTCGCAGGTTCTTGATGATCCTTATCGTCTTTTCCGGCGAACTGCTGATCAACCCGAAAGCAATGGCGAGCTTCTCACTGTGGTGGCTAACTGAATTCTCTTTCTCTTCTTCTTCTTCAATCTCAAACATGACTTCTCTGGTGTTTGGAGCATAGCCTTGTTCTGACTTTAGTCTATTCAGCATCTCATTTAGCTTTAAGTATATCTCTTTGGCCCGGGGATGTCGATGATCTCCTGCAATGAACTCATGGACAACTCCTTCACATTCTATTAAGCTTATTCCTGGGATGGTTTTTATTCCCCTGTTCTTCATCAGCTTTCTTAGCTTTAAGACATCATCCCATTTTTGTGCCTTTGCATAAATGTTGGATATCAGTGCATATCGGCCACTGTTCTCAGGCTCTAGTTCAAGCACAAGGTTGGCGACCCTTTCACCCAGTTCAACATTTCCATGGATTCTGCAAGCTCCTAAGAGTGCTCCCCATACAGCAGCATTTGGTTTCATCGGCATAGAATTTATCATTCTCTCAGCTTCTTTGAACAGTCCTGCTCGGCCCAGGAGATCCACCATGCATCCATAATGCTCCATTGTTGGCTTTATACCAAAGTCTTTCTCCATAGAATCGATGTGCTTGTAGCCTTCCTCTACTAAACCAGTGTGTGCGCAAGCATTCAACACGGCTATGAAGGTGATGGCATTTGGATTGATGTTTTCCTGCTGCTGCATTTGTGAGAAGAGGTTCAATGCTTGCCTGCCATGGCCGTGCATTGCAAGACCGCTGATCATTGCATTCCAGGTGAAGACCTGTTTGTCCTTCATCTTGTTGAAGACCTCTAAGGCGAAGTCGAGATGACCACACTTTGCGTACATATCAACTAATGATGTCCCGAGAACAGGATCTAATTGGTTGAAATGCCGCTCCACATAGGTGTGGATCCATCTGCCTTGCTCTGAAGCACCCACATTTGCACAAGCAGTGAGTACTGATGATAGGATGAACTCATCTAACACCATGCCTGCCTTCAACATTCTCCTGAACATCTCTAGAGCATCTGTGAAACAACCACATTGAACGTAACAGGTGATAATGGCACTCCAAGAAACTTCATCTCTCTGTGGCATATTATCAAACAGGTCTTTGGATGCATGAACCATTCCATTTCTTGCATACCCGGCTATCATGGCATTCCATGACCTGATATTCCTATCAGGCATTATATCAAACAACTCCTTGGCAGCATCCACTTCTCCATTTTTCATATACCCATTGATCATCGCATTCCAGCAAGCTTTGTCTGCGCCATCAGTCAGCAGCCCCTTCGCTTCTGCTACCATCCCACAAGCAGCATACATCTGAATTGCTGCACTCAAAACATATCGATCGCCGCCGAGCCCGTGCTTCACCAAATGGCCATGAAACTGCTTTCCTTCTTCAAAGGCCTCAGTGGCAGTGCATGCATTCAGAACCAGAGGGAAGGTGTACTTATTTGGTATGGAACCTTGAACCACCATCCGGCGGTAAGCAAGGATGGCTTTATATGGATCTTTGTTATCAATGCATGCTCTAATGAGGGAGTTCCACAAGAAGATGTGTGGTTGAGGTACTTGGTCGAACACCTTGAAGGATGTTGTGAAGGTGTTGAAGTTTGGATTGGAGTAGTGTTTGATGAGGGATCCGGCGATGTAGTTGTCCTGGAAGTGAAATTGTTTGATGAGCATGGCATGAGTTTGTTTGAGAAGGTCCAGGGAGTGATGGCATCTGGTGTCAAGGAAGCGAGCGAGGGAGTGTTTGTTAAGGTTTTGGGGCGGTGAGCATGCATGGTTAGCATTGGCTGTGAAAGGAGCTTCAATGCCTGCCATGGTATGATGATGGATAGAGAAGGGATCTGAGAAAGAAGGATACTTTTGTGAAGTTTTGGAAAAATATTATTATTAACAAATTATTTTATCCAAAAAATTGTGATATTGTTTTCTTACAAATATTAATTTTGGCTGGCTTGTGTTTGATTGCAGAGGAAATGGAAAAGAAAGGAAAAAATGTCCATTTATCAAAGAAAAAGGAAGGAAAAAAATGATAGGACAGTTCATAAAAGTACTTATTTCTTCTTTGCTTCCCAATATGATCTTGTTGGAAGTTACACTGACCAAAACCATCTTACAATAAAATGTCCTTTTATTAGTAATAGATGTGGTTTATCCACTTTTATTAAAAGACAAGAAAAGAAAAGAAAAGAAACTATCTACAATTTTGATGAAGTCTTTGAACTTCGGCTTGATATAAACTCCTGCATTTTCGCAAATTGCTCTTTGGTCATTCCATCATAGTAGCTGTAAGCTCTCTCCTGAAAATTATCATGAAACATAGCATTAAATTGAGATATTATATACATGTGCTGGCACTGGAAACATAAACAACACCACATTGTCACAAATTGTAGTCAAGAGGCTAGAACATGGTTAACAATTCAATACTGAAGTTGTCAAAGAGGAGAGAACATTAACAATTGAATGCTGAAGTTGTGAAGAGGCAAGAACAAGGTTAACAGTTCAATGAGGAAGTTATCAAAGAGGAGAGAACAACAATAACAATTGAATGCCGAAGTTGTTAAGATGCAAGAATAAGGTTGACAATTCAATGGCAAAGATTACCGAACGGTTTCAGCTGCAACCATAGGAATTGAACTTGAAGATGCTCACCTTTTCAAGAGCAAGGGCGTGACCTAAGTCCAGTTTAAAGCCATCATTTATAACTGACTTGTATCTCAGCACCATGTCTCTGTTGTTTCTTAGTATGGCTTCTGCAACCTGCTTTGCTTTCTTCAATACTTCACCATTGTCAACAACATGGTTGACAAGCCCCCATTTCTCCGCCATTTCAGCAGTTATAGGCGTGCCGGTAAGTGAAACTTCTCGAGCCCTGCTAAGTCCTATAATGCGTGATAATTTCTGAGAAAGACCCCATGAAGGAAATATGCCGAACCTGGACCATAAATAACACATGAGCAAACAACTATAAACAACAATAAATTTAATAAAATATGTTTAATGACTGCTAACTTCTCAAATGAAACAAACTTAAAATCACACTGTCAATTGACTCAATTCTATGAACACTGCAGGTGTTACAATGTCATGAACTTGATCAATCGGCAGAAGTTTAAGGCTACAAAAACACGGTATGCCTCTAGTTCATCTTTCCTTATTTATTACTAGCTTATTCAACCTCATCCAATTGCATAATAACCTGTGACATTGATAATTTCACACAATCATCATTGCTAGTGAAGAAATGAAGAAATGGCCATGGGATTACATAAGCATTTTTTTAAAATTAAACTCTTTGAACTCAGTTTATTTTGCAAACATGATTATCAAATATCACATTCACAATAGTAAATGAATCACAACCACCCACTTCTAGGTCTCCCAAACATTATTTAGTGCTGCATAGTTTCTCATTTTGTGTGCGAATTAAAATGTCCTGAAAAGATAAATAAATCACAAAAAGATAATCAAGAAATTGTTTTTCAATTCATGCCTCAGAGAGTCAATAAAAAATAATTTCAACTTCAATCAAACAACAATAAATACAGAAGAATTTAATGGACCATATGCAAACACAGTTAATAAAGACTAATTTCAACTTTTGTATGATTTTGGTGAACTACAACTTCAATAAGAATTGATCATTTACATGAATAAACAAAGATCCATTAACAAAAAGAGACAAATTTGCATGATTTGTAACATCACTGGCATACCTAGCGTGGGTGTCGATGAACTTGGCGTCCCTCCCGGCAACGAGGAGGTCGCAAGCGAGTGCGATCTCGAAGCCGGCGGTGACGACGAACCCATTGATCGCCCCGATGATTGGCTTCCGGCACTGTTCCATCTGGCAGACGGGATTACTGTCATCATCCTTGACGTCGCCCTTGAATACCTCCTCCGCCGATGTGAGGTCCACTCCGGAGCAGAAGGCACGGCCACGGCCAGCGATTACGATGGCTCCCACCGTCTCGTCTTTGTCGAGCGCCTTGAAGGCCTGAGCCAGATCCACCATCATCGACCTCGTGAGCGAGTTGAGCGATTTGGGGCGGTTGATGGTCACCACTGCCACACCGGAGGCCTCCCGCTCCACCACGATGAGCTCCATCATCGGCGCTCGGAGTTCTCAGATTGAAAGGAGAAACTAGAAAGCGCTGGTACTTTCGGTGGCGGTGCGTTCTAGAAAACCCCAAGGTATCTTACTTGGGGTGCACAACACTTTTAAATTTAATATATTATATTAAAAAATTAATATAATATAAAAAATATAATAAAATTATTACTTATAATGGCATGACCCATAACATTTGTTAAAATATTATTATTATTATTATATTAAGACTAATTTTTGATAGTAAACATTTATTGATGTTAATCTTTGATCACACACACGATAAGAAGGTGTCGTATACAAGGTTTGTAGGCGATGTACGAGAAAATAAAAACTTTATATGCGAGGCGACCAGCTTGTGTCTTTGTAAACATGAAATCTTTGATTCTTCACAATCGAAAGATGTCGCATACAAAAATCTGCTTGGTGTCTTGGCATCACGGAAAAATAAAATTTTATTTGTGAGCTTTTTCAAATTATGTCGAGGCCGCGAGTATACTTGTATGTGGCATATCGAGGAATCTTTGATAGCACTACAATCGGGAAGGTGTATACACATGATCACGGTGTCGCATTACGAAATATATAAAATTTTGTGTGCGAGGCTTCACAACTGTGTGTGCTGTGGCGTGTACATCGAGGATTCTTTGATTGCGCACAATTGTCCGAGAAGTCAGCAATACAATCTACATGTACATACCTGACGGAAAATAAAATTTTGTTTGCGAGCCTTTTCAAATTGTGTGTGAGGCTTCACAACTTATTTGTTGTGGCGCGCACATCGAGGAATCTTTGATTGCAGCTGTCGAGGAATGTAATGCATTGCCTGATACAATCGGTATGCTTGCTACAAAAAAAATTGTGTGCAAATCTTCACAAATTGTGTGCGATGTTTCACAACTTGTATACTGTGGCGCGCACATCGAGGAATCTTTGATTGCACACATAATCAGAAAGATTTCACATGGCGGTCCTACAGGTGCAAGTACGTGAAAAATAAAAGCTTTTGGTACATGGCCCATACAAATTATGTGCGAGGCTTCACAACTTGTGTAGGAGAATGTATATTTAAAAATGTTAAATTATCATTTAACATCAATAAATATTTAATATCAAAAATTAATTTTAATATAATAATAATAATATTTTAACAAATGTCATGTGCTATGTGGATTATAAGTAAATAATTTTATTAAATTTCTAAATATTATATTAATTTTTTAATATAATAAATTAAATTTAAAAGTGTTTTGACCCGCCACAACACCCCAAATAAGATATCTTGGGGTTACCCCCAAGGTATTCTAGAACGGTAAATTCTATGAGACCTTAGGGTTTAGCCCAAAGTCTTTGCCTTGTCCTACACCTTGGGTGTTGGTGTAGGGTTGGGGTCTATTTTTTTTTAGGGTTTTTGGAGGTTTTTTGGGGGCGAGGCAACCTAAGGCCCTAGACATGTTAGAAGACACCTTCTTAAAACACGTGCAATATAAGGGAAATTTCCAACCAGGCCCCCTAAAAATAATTCAATTATTTTTTAATTTTTTAATGGTATTTTAAAAATATTTCTCTTTATCTTCGTATCCTTGCCGTCACAGTGAGCACAGAGGAACTTAAATTAAATTTATACAATTCAAGGGACCTTCAAATAATTTCTTTTTTAATTTTTAGTTTCGTGGCGTGTCGGTTTTACTCACATATTATGCATCGAGTTTCAAGGTGAATACTCATATGGGCTGACGTGGCAATCGATCATAAAAAGTGTATCAAGATAATTGTAATGTTTGGAGTTTTGCAACGTGGTAATCAGTTGACACGTGTCATATGAAGGTTTATTAGACGATTCTCGGGAGCAAGATTTGAGGGTCCGTTGGGGTGCGTGCGTGGGAAGAGTTATCAGTTATGGTCTTGTTTTATTGATGTGTGAAAACCCAGATAATTAAATATTTGACATGCAATATGTTTAAAATTATGGGAAAATTATTTTTTAGTCCCTGGAAGTTTGCAAACTTCCCAGACAGTCCCTCTGACAAAACAGTTTCCCAGATAGTCCCTCCTTTTTGGTTTAGTTACTTTTTAGTCCCTGGGCATAACTCTGTTAGTTAATCCAAATTTTTAATACCCATTTTGCCCCCAACCGAAAATTGCTTTCCGCCAAATCAAAGAGAAGAGTTCAAACATCACTTTTACCCATCAAATCACCACTTTTTACCATGCTTTTCTCACTTACTTTTTATGCTTGCCTCCAAATTTTGAGCTTCTTCTTCCTTTGTTCTCATTAGTTAACTTCTTTGTTCTCTTTTGTTCCATTTTGTTTCCATTTCTCCCTAAACCGGTGAAGTCTATTGACCTTCTCTTCTCGTGAAGTCGCTTGGCTGAAGTCAAAGAAAAGCGTTAAGCTTTAAGCCGTGAGTTCCTTTTCTCATTTTTTCAAAAGTGTTTTCCTATCGATTTAAAACTCATGCCGGTTAATGCTGAGGTACTCATTGCAGCTTAATGGAGACCTTTTACAATGCGATCGCGGATATAAGAGGCGAGGAAGAGTTTTCGCGATTTACCAGTGTTGAGTTCATGGGCGTCAATACTAAATGAGATATGTGGCTGATGGGGTCTTGAAGTTTCAGCGTAAAGGTTGAGTTTTGTCGCCAGCGGATGCACGGCAACCTGTTTGCCCAATTGAAGCGGTGGACTTTCAAATATGTGCCATATATACCACATGTTCAACGGTTGCCGCCCGTGTTGACCACCATTAATGTCGTCACCGTTGAAGATCGCGGTGGATGGGCCCTCAAGCTCCTCATTACCACCGTAAATACCTATGTCTTTTTTATTGTTGAACCATCCTACCCGTCGGTCTTTGTCGGCGTAATCCTTCTTGTAGTCGATTAGTATTTCATGTTTTCACTTAAACTTATGAGTTTACGTTTAATATAGTCGGTTTTCGTTTAAAATTGTCACTTTCTGCTTAAAAGTACGGTTTTCCATTTATTATCGTGTTTTTTCGTTTAACATTTTCACTTTCCCAATAATATATCCCAATTTCATTTGTGACATATGCACCAACAGGAGGGATTCAAACTCGGATAGCATATCGTTTAGCTGAGACATAAATCCATTCCAGTGAGGGGCCTCACGGGGCGTTAGCCATTTCTACTCAGCCGGATAGAGGCGTAATTGTATGCGTTGATAGTAGGTAATCGGGTTTAGGGGCGATGACCACTTTAAGGACGCGACAGCGGTTTAGCATCAATCAGAATTTTGACTTCAACCGTAAAGAATGATAAGAAGAGAGGTATCGCCCAACGCGCTTGATGGATTGCCGGCGTGTCCGCGCATCGGCGAAGGTAATCATACAAAGATTTCTGATCAAAACGATGCATCCCATACATACATGTGGAGGCGGTATCGGTACGACGTCACATCCGAAAGCATCGAAGAAATGGATCAGTGGTCGTGTGGTCGCGGGAAGCTAAAGGACCGTCCCTGCGTATGCACGAGCTATTGGCGTTCCCAACAGCGGGATATGTTGGGAGATCATGGTGTCAATTTGCCTTATAAAGCGAGGCTTGGTTGGGGAAAGAGGTGGCTAAAGGTATTCTTCATGGTAGTAGAGGTGGCGGCTATGACTTGTTAGTATGGTATGCAAACAAGGTGATGGAGACAAACCACGGTAGCATTGCTATTGTTGGCGAGGACGTGAGCGGTTTTAGGCGTGCATTTTTCTCATTCCGTGCATGTGTTGTGGTTTCAAGAGAGGTTGCGGGCCATTCACTTTTCATTGATGAAACTTCATTTGCTTGGAAAATCACGGGGACGCCGCGTCGTTGGGAGCGGCCGGGCAAAGATAGAACGAGGGGTTCTTTTCGTATTTCTGCGTTATTTGTCGTTGATAATGAGAAACCGGCACTGGGCGTGGTTCTTGTCAAAACTTCGGCGATGCCATTTACGAGAGATAGCGACTATGGCAAGATTATTACATTCGTTTGAGGGCAGTCGAAGGGCCTTATCAGCTCAGCGCAAGAAAATGTTTTCCCTATACGCGCATGTATGTGCCTACGGCGCTGCAAATGAACTTCATGAAGGGAAATGTTAGGCTTGGGAAGTCTGCGAAAGAAGGCGGTGTTAGTCCCGTATATTTGTCGAGTTATACGCGTATGCGTATGAAGGAATCACGATGAGGCGATGAGCGACCTACTTTGCCGTATCGGTGATGCAGCTCGTATCGTTGCCAAAATCAGATGTTTCTCGTTGGTCCAAACTATATGTTCAGCCGAAAGATGGGGAGAGATGTATTCCTAGCTTGTCTGCAAAGTCATTCAATGCACGGATTAAGGAAGTAGCCGTCTCCCATATACTTGAACATGGTCGATTCGATAAGGTAAGAAAGATTCGTTTAATGTACCACTTTATCGTTTAATTATTTAGTTTCCGTTCAATATATTAACTTATCATTTATTATATCATTTTTCTAGTTAAAATAATTTTTTTTTCATTTAATATTCCATGTTTTCGTTTAATATTATTTGTTCCTACGTATTTTCAAGCTTTTCCGTTTAACATACCAAGTTACGTAATTTATATCTTTTTCTTCTTGCTTCCTAAGCTGCTTTCTTTTGCCCAACAAAGGTTCAAGCTCATGGTCATGCTTTCTGCGATCGCAGTGAGAATTCTCGAAAATGGAAACCTATTTATGCCACAAGTACACAATAAGTTGGAGGAAATCGTTGAAGAAAGCCGCAACCTACTTGTTGGCCGTTCAGACGGAGATCATTTTGAGGTTATCGACGAGAACAACCACGCCGTTAGTCTGCTATCAAGGACATGTTCATGCCGAAGGTGGAAGGTGTATGGCCTCCCATGCAAACAGCGCATGTGCTTCTGATAATGTTAGCGGACACAAGTGTACATCGGTATGTTGACAACTATTTCCGCGGTTGAAGCTTACGGTTTGGCATTATGCAGAAGCTATCTTTCCGTCCCGGATGATGACAAGCCGTGATTCAAACCGCGAACTACTTCTGCGACCAGCCATGCACAAAGAGGCCGTCGGGATAGTCCAAAGGCGGAAGAGAATAGAATCACGAGAATAGGCGTCGCGTGAGTTCTGTATGTAGTCGATGCCGTGGTGAGACCTGGACACAGGAGATCTTGTAATGTACCTATTGGGACTAATATGTAATTACTCTAACATTTATTGTATTTAGATGCGTTTCTTGTTTACACGCTTGAATTATACGTTTTCGTTTAGTTATACTGGTTTCCGTTTAATATTACGACTTTCCGTTTAAAATTACGACTTTCTGTATAATACTACAACTTTCTGTTTAATATTTCAATTTGTTGGGGAGAGAGAGGTGACCATCTCATTTCCCAAAGCCTTTTCCCATATTTCGACGATTTGGCCCCCCTTCGGGTCGAATCAATTTAATACTCTTCAATGTCTTTTCCGTTTTCGAGGCTCTGGCGCCTCCATCAATTCGTTGAATGAGGGCGGACGCAATGATAACCAAACTACCCGAGATACTTTACACAATAAAAAAATTGCCTCAATCCTCTCGCGTCGCCTCAATCCTCTCGCGTCGCCTCAATCCTTTCGCGTCGAATCAATCCTCTTCGTCGCCTCGATCATCGTGCGGCCTCCTTCGCTCTTTAAATAGCCCTCCACATGTGCACAACCACATCACTCTTTCCCTTTGCAAGAATGGATCCTCGCGAGGGCTTAGAAAATCTCTAAGAGAAATCGTCAAAAGGACCTCCACTGGTGACTCAAGCTCATGAAGTCCAAGAGATGTCAAAGGCGGCGTCGAAGAGAAGGAACCACGCGCGAGCGTTCGCTCACGAAAAGGATCGGGATGGCCCGTATCCTCATACAAGCGATCGCCCACTCTTTCAGCGTGGACGTTAAATGCGTCTTTGTTTGAAATCTACCGACTTTCGATGAGAACATGGCCTTGGCCTTGAGATCGCCCAGCGCATGATATATCTGAGTTCAAAAGAATCGGCGACTTCCAGCGTCTTGTTTGTGTAGAGGGGCCGAAAAGATTAATGAGAGGAAGGTTTCAAAATCTTCAAGATATCTCGCCGTCGTCCATTCCATCTAGACTTATTTCGGATGGATTTCACCCAAGCCCTTGATTATCTCCCTCCTAGTTCATAGGGAGAAGATCTTTGATTGAAGAAGAATATTCTTTCTTCTTTGCATGTCATGGACCACCTTTATTATGTTTTTTTCACTGTGTTGTTTAAATTTTCAATCTTTTTTCTTTTGTTGGTGTTGTCTGCGCTTTTATGTTTGTTTTGTTTTAGTTGAGCGTTAATTAATGTTTATAATATTTTTCTTCTTCATGCCCATTTGTGGATTGTCATTAAGCGACTCACGATTGTCGGGGCTCCGTTTAAGCTAATGAGTTTCCATTTTAATATATATCACTTTTTATGTTTACTATCTCATGTTTCCATTTTAAAATATAACTTTTCCAATTAATATATTATGTTACAATTTAATATGTGACATTTCGTTTTAATATCATACGTTCCGTTTAATATATAAAGATTGTATCTAGGATTCAATACTTTACAGCCGGAATGATGGTCATGTCCGTTGGAAGAGTTAATATTTGTTTAGCTTGAAAATCTAAATTTAGCGCATGTCGATCGACTTTAATGCCAACCGGTTTCCTTACCGCTCCGCCTCAAGCCGTCCATTAATATCTGTGCGACGAAATGCAAACGTAACATCAGTACATTGGTGTGGGGGAGGTGGAGCTTCTCGCCATTGAGGATTTGTTCTATAAACCGCATTACATAGATTGAAGGGCGTGATCCAATACTTCCCGCCTTACGATTTCGCGGGTAGACATTTGTCGATTATAAGTGGAGTGCGCTGCGTTAGTAATCTCCCAACTTCGATTTGGATGCGATTAAATTGAAGAGTAAGCCGCTAATATAAGATTAAGGACCATTTAGAAAATTCAAAGAAAAAAAAATAAAGTTAATCCTCATTTACCATTTCGAGGCGTTTGCTTATATAAGCGCTTCCAGGTGTAGTGAACATCATACCGCTTCTTTTTTTTGTCCGTAACGAGATGGTAATGCTTATTTAGAATTATGGGCAAAATAACCAACTCCGCCGGGGTATGCATGGACGCATCGCTTCATCGTACGTAAGGGCAAGCATCTCAGGAAGCGCTGCTTCGACATTAAAAGCGCCAGCGGTCTCATTATTGTGCGTTTCTTGTCAAGTGGAATTATCGTCCCATGACATGCGTCAGCGACCGTCGCCTTTACCGCCCAAAGGTGTCATACGAGATGGTCCCGAGTAGTGTCACGTCCGCTTGTTCCTCCAAATAATTGTCCCGAATGGTGAAGAACTTAATATTTAAGCGTGGCATTAAGCGGGAACCAAGTTTAATAAGCGCAAACACCAATATATTAAGCAGAAAAACTATTTATTAAATGACAAATGAGTATACTAAATGGAAATTCGATATATTAAGCGACAAATTACTATTCCTAAGCTAAAACTTTGAATATTAAATGGAAAACTTTTACTTATCGATCCTACTGATTTGAGATCATCCCAATTGTTGTTTTCTCGGATCGGTCGGTAGCATGGAAACCGGGAGGATTTTTAATTTTGGTATAAAGTCTGTCTTAACTTGTATTGTGTTCTCCTTTGCCATTAAATCCTCCACCATGATCAGCGTCTTTCTCTCTCGGCTCACGTAGTGCGATCTTAGGTTCTTGATGGCGGTGGGCGGTGGCGCTTGTTCATTAGTGGTGGCGGGTGGTTGAGATGTTTTTAATTGGCTGATTAAATGTCAGCCATGATGCGTTGGTGCGTGATCCGTGGTGCCTTACTATCTGCATGTTGATTGGGTGGATTCGATCTCTTGGCGGTGGTGCGGTGGATTCGATGAGTAAGCGGTGGCGAGTTCGGATGTTGGCGTGATTCAATGATAGGGGCGGTGGTGGTCGGTCGTCGGTGATCATTGCGGTGGAGTCTGAGGTTTGGAGTCGCTGAGCGTCAAGTTCTTTCGTCTGCGTCGGTGATTGATTATTTGCCTCAAGATGTGTGACCAGTAAGTAGATGCGTCGTCGTCATCTTGACATTGGCGGAACTGCTGAATGGAGCTTTGCTTAACATTTGCGGCTTTTTTACTTTGCCCGATTTCCTCTTGGCATCTTATCCTCATGAAGAGGGAGCCATCTCGATTTGAGACCGGGTTCACGGGCTTTCGAGACCGGCAGCGGGGCGGGATGTGACCTTCTTTAACGCTTCATTCTGGCTGGGGATGATAGCGATGGCGTCTTTGTCTCGGATCTGGCGCGCCCGCGTGTAGCCGATACTGCGGCCTGCATTGTCTCTGATACCTCGGCGGGAGCCCCTCACATCCCTCCATTTTGTCAAGTCGGGACTTGATCTTAACATCTCTTAGAGAACCTTAAGTGCATTCTCAATGCGTTGTTGCGAGTGTCATCATCCCTTGGCCTCCTTAGCCGGAGTTCAGGTAGGAGGGGCGGCCTTGTGGAGTGAAATCTGTAGCAGGGAGACTCTTTGGACTTGGAAGCGTTGAGGACCCTTTTTCATTCCACTGTCCTTTGGCTCCCTTAGCGCCCTTGCCCGTGGGATGGAAGTGCCTTGATGAAAACTTTCATTTCTTTTAGGTGCGGGCCCTTGATGCGTCCCACCTCACGGTTCCTCACCGTTGTCTTCCTCCTCCGATATAGTAGGACAAGCTTCGGAGAAAGCGTAAAAGAACCAAAATGTGTATTATGTTAAATGACAACGCTGCATTTTAAGCGGGAGCGCTACATATTAAATAGGAATTAGTTATATTAAGCGAAAAAATGATATATTAAACATAAACTTCGATAAGTTAAGTGAAAATAAACTATATTTAAGCGAGAAGTGGACTATATTAAGCGATAATATATCATCCTACATGAGAACTTTCAAATTTAAAGAAAAAGCTGGAGTACCTCCTTTCCATCCGAGTGATTTTTAGCGAGGAGGACTAAGGGAGGCTTGCTTTGCGGAAATTTATTCTCCCGTGGGGCGAGGATCCTCGGTGTCCTCCCATAGTGCGCCTTCTTCCCGGTCCCGGTGACCTCCTTAGAACCATATGTTGAGGCGGCCGAGCACCCTCTTAGATATCCGGTTTATGCAGTCTCGCCCGGATTCCACTGGACTTAGCGTGCGGATATCTTGGGGCGTCATCCATAAGCCACTTGGCAGCAGGTGGCTGCCCCTGCGTAGCGGTTTAGTTAAATCTAAGCTTGTCCAGCGTAGTACTATGAATCCGATTAGGAACAGCACATGAGGTGCTTGGGAAGAGCATCGTTCCAAGGAGGTACACCACCGGCTGATTTGACAAAGTTTTTCTTCTTCTCCTTTTTCTTACGAACAAAATTTGGAGAAGATTTTTTTTATAGCATCTTTGTGCACATGTCGTATATTTACCTATGTATTTCCTCCAAAAGGCTGATTGCTTTTACGCTTCTTGAAGACCACGCTTCCCCATGGCATCGAAGGCCAAAGATGATAGCAATATCACGGGAGTGCGAATGCAACATGCTCTCTCCAATACTAAAATGTTGGTCTTTCGTCAAACCTCTTTAACAGAGCATCCAACAGTCCTCTCTCCTGCATAACAAGTTCGATGTCCAATAATGGGGCAAAGGGTGTCCTCCTGATGAGTTCCCAGTGCCTCTCAGTCATATGGGGTTTCAATTCGGCAAGTGTTTGGTGGATCGGCACCAAGTAGCACCTACCGTTTACTAGATTAGAGGACATATTTCCCGTAGCCTACATCAAGAGAGATTTATTACAAAAGGTTGTAAAACGTTTAAATGGAAACTTTGGAGAATAAACGGAAACAATGTATTTTACATGGAAACATTGGCAACACTTGTAGATCGTAAGGAATGTACAACAAATCGACCCCCTAAACCCCAAACCCTAAACCCTAAATCAGAAAAAAAAAGAATAAACCCTAAACCCCAAATTTCTTGCTGCGAAGTTCCAGCCACGCGAACAACAACATAAAATCGCTCACCATTATGTTTAATCTTACATCCCAAATGCATACAAACCAGTAAAAACAAGCGAAAAGAAGGTAAGAATCATGGACACCCAGGGTTCCCAAGCATACTTCGTACCTTAGTGTAGCAGCTTTAAGTTTGCCTAAATTTAACACGCCTGTCGATCTCGGGAAGCAGCAACAACCGTGGGAGTACTCAGCTGATGGTGGCTTAAGCGGTTGTCGCGGCGTCGGGAAAAACCTTGTCGATCTCACATTCCTGCGGTCGTAGGTGAGAATAGCCGAACCGTTCTCGTGAGAGGTTTGAAGGAGCCGGTGTGTCGCGTCGTCTCGGGATTGAACCACCTATTGTAGTTTCTTTTGAATTGAGGGCATTCCGGACATTTTACTTTCTTTGTTTTCATGCATTGGGGAAGGGGCTTGATCATGAGAATCCACAAAGGGTATTTTGGTCATGTAAAAGAAAGAGATGGTGTTAGTGGATGGAAGGTTTAAAAGAATCAAATTCTCAAAAAGGAGGGGACTGATTGGGATATTACCTGCAAACTTGGGGGACTTTTGTGGATATGTGAAAGTTTGAAGGGTCTTTTGTTCATTACGATGTAAAATTATTTATTTAAAAAATATTAATAAATAATTTTATTTATTCTATATACATGGTCTTGTCGGTAGATTACCCGTTTGGCGTATGATCTACCATTTACAATAGGGGTAGTGTTTGGACTTGATTCGATCTCTTTAAAATTCCTTAGCGAGGTTGTCACTACAACAAATCATGCATTTTCTGACGAGCATTTAAGCGGCGGTTTATGTAAAACCGCCACTATATGTAGCCATTAGCTGGCCCGGTTTATTTAAAACCGCCGCTAACTCATCGATCGATTAAGCGGCTGATTTACCATACCATGCATTAAGCTAAGCGCCTTATATAAGCTGCTGATTTTGTAGCTGTCGCTAATATAATGAATTTAGCGACGGTTTTAGTTAAACCGCCGCTAATTCCACTTTCCCCTCTCAATTTTTTAGAGACCTCTTGCTTTAAATCCACCGTTTTTAGGGATCTCTCTCGCTCTCTTGGATCTGCCATTCCTTTTGAAAGGTTCAAATCTCTCTCCTCAACTCTTCGACGCCGAGGCCTTTCCTCCTAAAACCCTAGCGCCGCCCATATCTCTCCGGCCATGGCCACCCGCTGGGCCCTCTCCTCGTCTCTCCCTCACGGCTCCTCCTCGAAATGCGAGCCCTATCCAGGCTAGAATCTCCCCTTCACCCGATCATGAGCCCTTCCCCGTCCCTACTCTCCGGAGTCCACTTCCACTGCGGGATACCTCCTATCCCTCGTCGTAGAGTATGCTACCACCGCTTGTGACCTCGGTCCCAGCATCACTTGCTCCGCCCTGAGGCTGCTAGTGGCCCAGGAAAGCTGAGATCGCGGGGCGACGAGTTCACACGATCTGGCGAGGATCCGGAAGGTTTCACTGAGGTGATTTGGTGGGCTTTTTGTTTTAATTTTGGTGTAATTTTGATTGAGATTTATGGATGCGTATTGCGAGTTCCGCGAAAAGTGGAGGTTACGGCGGCGATCGGTTTTAGGTGGTGATGGGGTTAGATTGGGTTCTTTATCAAGCTCATCTTCATCCCCATCCAATAGCGTTATCGTCGGCTCCGGCTAGGTATATTCAAATCTTCTTTTGATTAATGATCTTTGATCTTTTTAATTTTAAGGATTGAGATCTGTTGTTTCTTTGGATATAGTTTTGATTGATTCATTGATATTTATTTTGCAATCTTGGTTTTCTATCTTTGATCGCGGATATATGTTTTTGGTTTTGAAAATTTGGATGGTAGTAATGCAATTCTCTTAATTAATGCCTTTTCAATCTTTTGCCTATCTGCATTTGTTAGTTTTATATATTGGTTATAATATTGATTATTTTGAGACTCAAAATTTCCAATATTAACTGTCTTCATTTGAAATCCTTAAATGCACAATGAACAATTAGCAAGTTCCACTAGAAACAGTTGCTGCTTTCATCTCCAATGGGAAACTAGCATTATTTTAAAGGACTTGGAAAAAACACAAGTAGGGTTTTCCTTGATTCAAATATGATAAAAGACCTAGATGATAAGATTCTCATCAAAGAATCTTATGAGTTTTGAGCATTTGAGTGTATGATTTTTTCTTGAAATGTCTTTGTAGAATATGATTGCAACAAGGCTAGGAGTCCAAAGACTATCAGACATTACAATTTTTGATACGAAAGAAAACCTATGATCCATTGCCAGATTTGGAGGTTTGTGATCATACTTATATTGCTTTCTTATGCCAATTATTCTCTCTCTCATATAGAGATCTTATAAACTTTTTCGAGGTGGAACCAACAGAAACATAAAGCCATTCATCATAGTCTTAATTTTGTTTGCTAGCTTGTTTACAAATTATTGATTCTATCTTGTAGATTTTTGTGGACCCAATTTGAGGCTTTGAATGCATCACTTAATGACATGCACACCGCTTCCATAGCAACAACACACACCAATGAAAGAGGTCATGAGGCTGGATGTATCTTTTTATCTTCAATTTCTCCTGTACCATCTTATCCATTTTATGTATTTCATACGATAAATCGATTATATATGTCTCTTAATTCACCAAAAGGTCAATGCATTGTTGGTAGTTGCTTGTTTGAAAACTAATGGCATATTTTCTATCAACTATGTCAACCCTAGATATGGGAAATTTTCTTGTGGTTCATCCATTTGATTTAGTGGTTTTTGATTCAGTGATGTGTTATGACATAAGAGTAAGTAATTTGTGTGGCGGTGGAATTAGTACTTGAACAATTCTATATTTACGGATTTCCTATTTCTAAATTTGAGTTGATGCTTGGCGGGGAGGGGATGAGAAATATCAACTCAAGTTGAAATAAAGCGTAGAACATTGTCAAATGATCAAGTTGTTAGCGTGGCGACTCGGGAGATCGACTTCGGTAAAGCTTCGAGTTAAACGAATTCGAGCTTTGGTAGGGCTCGAGCTTCAATTCGAGCTCGAAATTAATTCGAGCGAGTCGAGCTCGATCGAGGCTTCGGCTTTCGAAAGCTCGAAATTTAATATTAATTTATTAATATATAATGTAAATATTATTAAAAAAAATCAATAAAATTTAATAAAATTAGTAAAAACTAATAAATATTATAATATATTAATAAAATATTTAATATTTAGTATTGACATATAATATGTAATATAAAAAAATTAATTTATAAATAAGTTTTTAATTTAAAACTAAATCTGAGATTTAAAAATTATAATTAAGTTCTTAATTTCGAGGCTTTCGAAGTAGAGGCTCGAGCTTTTGAAATTAAAATCGAGCCCGAATTTCGAGCAAACTTATTCAAGCTAATTTCGAGGACCGGTAGGCAGCTTTCGGTATCAGCTAAGGCTATTTCGAGGAGCGAGATTATTTGGGCTGCGATCAAAGCTTCGGCCGTTTACAGCCTATAGGCAGCATGTGTTCCTCATCTCTTCCAAGTTAGTGTTGCACAAAGCTAATACATGAATGAAAAGGCTGAGGGAGGATAGCTGCTGAGGGGCCCAAAGCACCATTAGACTTCTCTGTGAGGTCAAGGTACCCTTCTTGAGGAGATTGCAAAGATGTTTGTTTCAAAGACAAAAACATTACAATGCATTTTTGGTTGATTGATAGAAATGCTTACTAATCTGTTTTCTACAATCATGTAGAGTTTACTTATTCCAATGTATCATCTAAGCTTGATTTCTAAGCTGTGAGATGAGCTTGGCTCTTTTTTCAGAAAATCTATTGAAAAAGAATTATGTTCTTATTTTTTTTCTATGTTATATGATAATTTAAAAAATATATTTCATCACCGAGTATTTATTTATTTATTTTCAATAATTTAATTGTGAAATTTGTTTTCTTTATAAATTTATTAAATAAAAATTAACAATAAGTGGGGAATACTACACATTGAGGAGGGCATTTCAAAGGATCAAGTATATTAAATTTGTGACTCTTCGTGCTCTCGAGCAACAAGCAACTTTGAGTTTCAGAGACATTGAGATCAAGTCTAGTGACTTTACCCCACTTGTAAAAAAGTTGGTCAATGTGTCAAATAAGGTAGGAAACCAGTCTACCAAGGCAGCAAGTGCGGCTGCAGAGTGTTAAACACTATGCATGCCCATACCAGCCTGACTTATTTGTGAGCCGTGTACGTGCCAACACAACCCACAACCCCTGGTATGCGGTCGAGCCCAATAGTTTGAAAAATTAATAAAACCCTAAAAAATATCATAAATTCATAAAAATTCAAAAAAAGGAAAAAATATTTCTAGAAAATTACTAAAAATAGAAAAAAAATTCTCAAAAAATTATAAAAACCACAAAAAAAAACCATACACTTAAAAATTATAAACATAAATTCAGAAATTATCAAAAAAAAAACTTAATAACCCCACACACACACACACACACACACACACACCCCAAAAAATCTTTAAAAAATAAGAAAAAATTGCTAAAAGTGTAGAAAATCCCATAAAAATATGTAAAAAGTCATAAATTTCCCAAAAAAAATCCAAAAACTGGGAAAATGTGAAAATCTCCAAAACTTTCACAAAATTTTTAATAAATATCTGAAAATTTCAAAATCCAAAAGAATCTTAAAAATCCCAAAAATAACCTAAAATTTCCGAAAAATACAAAAAATCATCAGTCAAATGTAGTAATTTTATAGATTGTGTAAAGTTTTTTTTTTAAAAAAATATTTAAAATAAAAAAAATAAAAAAATTTGGCACGCTAGACATGCCCACTGGGTCGTGCCGACCCCCGTGCCCTGGCTGACATGACACGCATGGGTTGCTTACAGTGCTGGCTCGTTGGTTGTGCGGTATCGATCCAACACAAGTTCACGTCAATGTCGTGCCTAGGCACTGCCTTTTGCACAGCTACTATAGTCTTGCGGGCCTGGCAAACACGCTGACCCATTTGTGTGCTTAGGGTTGTAATGGACCTAAAGACGACATGGTTGACACCTCTAATGATAGGTGGGGGAGGAGGTAAGGCTTCTAGGGAACTTGCGCAATTGCCGCCCTCTCGAACCATTGAGAAGCAAACCAACAAAAATCTGGTCTCAGTGCTAGTTGAATATTGTGCCTCATCTCTACAAAAACCAATGGAAGGAGCCTATGTTGCCGGCAAAGTAGGGCGAAGAACTTAGGCGAATGTCATCCAAGACAAGAGGGAGACCTTTCCATTGGAGATGATCCTTGAGGATAAATTTTTTTGATAGGGCACCAAACTATACATTTATTTCATTTTGGGTCCAAACTTCAATTTGAAGCAAAATGGTCACCCAACTTCAATTTGGATTCTGATTGGGATCTGGCGGCGTGGTTCTTAGAATTGTCCACATGAATTATCCACATCATCCCTAAATATTAAAATAATATTTAAAATAATTATTTTAAATTAATTATTTTAATTACAATCAAATATTATTTAATTATTTTAAATACATATTCGAGATGGGTTTCCTCATATGTATCGGTTTTTATATCCTCGAGGAGATTATTTGCTTTCATGTTTTTCAAATGCGCATTATTTAAGTAGAGTTTACTCCTTAGATGCGTATTGGCTTCGATCTCGATGAGATCTCGATCATTGATATATATTCAAGATGTTGCTACCTTGGATATATATGTATACCTGTTGTTAGGTATTAGTACTATCAATCTCTTACTTTCGGGCATGATACATGGACGGAGACCACGGCCGAGGGTGTATAATCTCGGCCACGCTGAGCCACTGGCGGAGGGCGTATAATATCTCCACAGCACTTGGTGCTCCATGGACGGAGACCGGCGAGAGGGTGTATAATATCGGCCACTGGCGCTTGATGCTCCATCGGACGGAGACCGGCCGAGAGGGTGTATAATATCGGCCACTGGCTCGGTCGAGAGCGTATTTTGACCCATGTGCACATGTATGCTATAAGCGTAGCCCGGCTTAGGCCAAAGGCGATACCGATGAGTGTCGTAGATGTAAATGAACATCTTAGTATACTTATATGCCGGAGGTTGAGTACATACATGTGGATTTATCCACTTTCACGAGATTTGTTATTTGCTTGTGATGTTACTATTGCATATTTGTACTTCTTTTTATTTACATTTCTTTCCTAGTGGCTTTCGCCACCTTTATTGATTTATTTGCGATCCTCTTCGGGCCTTTCTTTGGCTCATGCACTTGATGGATGTTTTTCTCGGTGTGACAATGAGGAGTAGGGTCGGGGACTAGATGAGGACCTTGCGGTAGCTAGGGCGGAATTCAGGAGAGAGCTTCCGCAGGACAACCTAGCAGTGATGGGCATATGTTGAGCTGAGGTTTGCAGGCCTCTATTCCTTTCTGAGTGAGAGTTGTCATTCGAGACCTGCTAGGGTTTTATAAAAACCTTATATATATTTCTTCCGCTGATTTATAATTTAAACTCTGATTTAATTATCTGCTTATGTTACTTAGCCTTGCGTGCTTCTAGGGGCGACCCTATAAGCCGCCTTGGCGTTGTCAGCGTCTTGTAGGAGGCGGGATCGGGTTGGGCGTGTGTGGCAGATCTGGGAAGGGCGTCTGTGTGATCGGTGCTTCCAGTGGGATCGAAGCGAAGGGGCTTGACGGCCGAGTAGAGGAGCTGAGAGGCAGTGAGCATGGTTCACGGAATTAGAGGACATGGAGAAATTCCAGCTCATCTCCGACATCAAGACCTCGTCGGCGTTATCCTCCAAGGTCGGGGACGCAATCGGTGGCGCGGGGATGGCCGGAGTGGGAGAGGGAGATGACGATCAGCGGTGCGAGGTTGGCCGTGGGAGATGAGGGTTTAGGGTTAGGGTTAGGGTTAGGGTTTAGTTAATTAATTTAATGATGTTATTTGATTGTAATTAAAATAATTAATTTAAAATACATATTTTTAAATAATATTTTAATATTTAGGGCTGATGTGGATAATCCATATAGACAATCCAGCGACCACGTCAGCTATTCCTTATCAGAATCCATTAGGTGTTGCGATTGAAATAAAATGGTGGGATTCGGTGACCATTTTGCTTCAAATTGAAGTTTATACCCCAAAATGTAATAAGTGTATAGTTTGGTGCCCTATCAAATAAATTTACCCCGATCCTTGCTCCAGCCGTGGTCTTTGAGCGTCTGAAGGCTTCTATCAAGGATTCTATCATGTTGGAGGACGATGTAGTCGCCAGGGCCTTGGAGTCTATGAGCTGTCTCTGTTGTAAGGTTCTCGGAAATCCTCCCCCTAGACATTGTAAAAGAGAATCTCGCCCGACAGTGGAATAGTTTGGGTGAGTTCTCTTTTACAGATATGCCCATAAAGTGTTCGTCTGAGTATATGTAACACCCTTATCCTTTCCAGGACCCAGGTGTCACACCAACAGTGGGTGGTGAACCCAGCCTAAGGTCAGTATAAAACCATTAATTACTCATAATCAAACTAATATTAGGGAAATATAAAGTCAAGTAATATACTATTACAAACCATAATGTCTTAAAGTCTCACACAAGTCTAGATAGGAGTTAACATACTCCTCAAATAATACATCATGAAATAAGATAAATAACATGGGCCAGGTGGTCAGAGCCAACAAAGGGAATCAGGACCCTTAACTTCCACTCTAAGCTGAGCCATGACCTGCTTACTACCTGCAAAAGATTATTCAACAACAACAAGGTGAGCTACAGGAACTCGTGAGGTACTAACACTACTGTCAGGTTTACATACCTGCATGCCTTCAATTGCGAATAATAAAATATGGAAAAGCGAAATGCAAAGACTGAATGATATTTAAAACATGGAAAGCAGCATGTTGATCATAATAAGAGTCATGGTAATATTCAACTAAATCAAATGGTATAAATATAACATTTCTTTACTTTTTCATCATTAGAACGGGAGATGAATTCCACACAAGTCAAGGTCCTCCCAGGTTGGACCGTATCAACAACCATGGTGTGACAAGCTATGGAAACAACTCCTCGTATGGGGAAATAGATCAATTCCACACAAGTCATGGTCCTCCCAGGTTGGACCGTATCAACAACCATGGGGTGACAAGCTGTGGAATCAATTTCTCATTATCTATCATATTAATGTCATCTACACCTCTACTTTCATACAGCGGGACCAGAGTGGAATAAACCAACACTCAGTATCTCTCCGATCGGATCAACTCATCGGCCGTGAGCTATACTAGTATATACGTATACTAAGCACTCGAAGAGTACGGGAGGGGGTTTTGTTTTCTTGAAATAAGGAGGGTTTGAAAACAGATAGTTGGGCAAGTAAAAACAGAGTTATATAAAACCACCCCTTCCCTACCTAGTACCGTACTCTACGGATTACATCGTAGAGCAGCGTCACAGCGCATAAGCATGTATTGAAAGTATGATGCAATGCACTAATATGTCTATCATGGCAATTTCAAAAATGTATAAATTAATGTTCTCACATGCTTTTCATAAACATAAATTTCAAACTCCGAATAAATCGGCAAATCATGCTTGAAAACTGAAAAGCATCTTATGAATATAATAATAATATCATAACATGGATTCTCCAAATATCAACACGAACAAAATACAGAAAGAATCACGAGAATTCTGATTTATGTTCCCTCACCTTAGTCAGAGTAACTCCTAAGGCGGGCTAGGTCCTTCCACAGCTGCGGCCTTGCCCTTGCCCTTCTCTTGTCCTTAAAACAAAAATACAGACTTTTTAGGAATACGGAAGTCGTATTCTTAAAGCATTCTCAAATCTAAACTCATTAGAGTACGATAGATACATCAATCGAACAGAGCATGTTTTCCCTTAACATGGACTTCGTATTTCTAAGAAATCATAATACGGAGTTTCCCCCAATTCAGAGAATTAACTCTAATTAATAACAACTATCAAATATCTCTAACATGCTCTTTAAACATGAATTTACTACTTGCTAAGCATGGCATGGTTATTTGAAATAATTCGACAAAATTTTGACAGAGTCTCCTCTATTTCTAGAGTTAGTTTCTAATACAACCATTCATCCATACAAAACATGAATTCACTTCACTATCAAACACATACTAATCCCCTTGTTAATAGCTCATGAATTCCTTAAAATCATGCATCTAATTTTGGTCTTCCCCAATTCAAACTTAGGTTTTTTACTTGTAGAGAGTAGATCTAATCGTCGGCGTAGGCTTTCTGGGGCGAAGGCGGTGATATGGCAACCACTGGGCTCTGGCATTCGTCGGAAGGGTGGCGGAAAGGCTGCTGGTGGCTTCGCCAGGAGCTAGGCGGGCTGCTAGAGGGTTTGACCCAGCGTGCTTGGCCGCGTCTTGCAGGAGGCTTGCCGGATGGGGCTTCCGATGAAGCGGCCTTGGCGACGAGGGAGAGTCTTGTCTTGATCTTTACTTGAGGCCCAATTTGAGGCGGTGGCGGCCCGATCTGACTTCGAGTGTTGAATCCCGGAGAGAGAGAGGGAGGGAGGCGGTGCCTCCCGTGGCCCGAGTGAGAGCTGGCGGGTAAGCTTCGTAGATTACCGTGTGAGTGAGAGGGAGGTCGTGAGGGGAGGGGGAAAGAGAGGAGTTTTTCTTTCTCTTTCTCTCTCACTATGACTTAAAAAGAGAAAAAAAGGCGCTTTTAATAATTTAATAATTCTTTTTATTGGATTACTTTATACCATCTCATTGTAGGATCACGCGAAATTTGAATTAAGTCCGACCAGATCCGCTTTTTGCGGATCGAAACAATTTGTTTATTAATTAATATTTTATTATTTATATATTCTCTACATCCTTTCGGTGGTCACGGACCCTCTTTGTAGAACCTTATGGGTAGATTACTTAATTACGCATGCGACCGAGATCCGGTCTTAGGCTTTTGACCCTTGATTATACTTTTATGGGACTGCGTATTTTTTGTCCCGTATTTCCAACCAATAATTGAGATTGATTAACACTTTCTAACCTTTGAGTTAATATCCCAAATTAACCTCTTGATCCATCTCCAACTATTTATATACATTTGGCCTTGCCCAATACGGACTTCTCGGGCCCAAATTGTTGTGAGGTCGGATTTTAATTTCATAAACTCCTGATTTTCCTTAATTTGGTTGTTAAAGTGTTTAATGTCTTTTATGTGCTAATTAATCTCCGTGGTTTTCTCCAGAAAATAATTTATTAAATCGTGAAGATTTTCGGGGCGTTACAGTATATGGTGGAGACTCTTCTGGTCGATGGTCCATTGATCATTATGGCATGATTCTCTAACTAATACGATGGAAGGAGCACTTCAAACCGGGCTTTGAGCGACTGTCCACGGTGACCCTCTAGATTCAGTTCCATCATCTTCCTATTGAATATTGGTCCTTAGAGGCCTTGGAAACTGTATCTTTGTTCTTCGGTCGAGTTGTGAAAATAGACGAGACGACCGTGTTGATGAATCGAGCTCGATTCGCTAGGGTATGCATAGAAAAAGATTTGAACATGTAAATAAGTATGAGGAAGAAAACTGAACTAAGAACACTGCATTAATTATGGAACACACTTAATTCCAGTCTGTACACATCCTTTTATAATAGAAAATCCAGTCTGTACACATCCTTTTATAATAGAGAAGGACCAAGAAACTCAAAAACAAAATCCTAACCAACTAGTTCTACATACATACACAGCTGTTTCCTATAAAATAGGAAACGAACTCCTAGATAATCTAATTTTCCTACATAACAATCCACTTAAGCGTGGTGTATGTATAAGAACATCCTCTTCTCAAGTATTCATAGCTATATTATACAAGAAATTGCCTTTATTTTTTAAATGTGATATTTTTGGTCACGGCGCAGAGAAGGCTGAAACTACTATGGAGGTTGAAACCCGAATAATGTTGGTCGTGTCTCCAACAAGAGAAACAATGGGAAGATGAGTGCGGGCCAGGTTGTAGAGTCACACGTGATCCACAATCGCTCTCCAGATTACCAGGTAGGGAGGCACGTGGCACCATAGGGTTAAGGTAGAGCTCTCGGTTGAAATGCCCGAGGAGGGCACAATCGAGGTATGTTAGAAAGGAGTGTTGACGAGGGTGATGGTATGTGATGCTCAAGGAAGAGGAGTAATGAGGGTACTTGTCGCCACATTGACCATCATTACCATCCTCCCGAGAAAGTTGAGGTGTAGTTGGAGAGATCACATGGATTACGATGCGACCTCGAGATGAGGTGCTTGGTTATTTCAAGGTCAGGAGTAGAATTGGAACCGACAAAGGGAAGCAGCGGTACCGGGTTCCATAGTTATGATGACATCTCTGGGAAAAGGAAGTGACTCACATGTCCCAAAAACATTTTGACTTAATCTCACAATTAAAGAAAGATAATGAGAAAAATTTAACTGATAGCATTAAAGATCGATCATTCCTCTCTAGTTTGCTATGTGACAAGGATCCTTAAGGGAGGAGAAGCTATGAATTGCTCTGAAGAAGAAGGAGTGGTTCAGGTGTAGGAAGGCCAGAGCTCGAGGGAGGACATAGAGCTCGAAGCAAGTACTGTCTCAGAGAAAGATTGATGTGGGAAAAGAGTATCCCTAGAGCTAAGGAAGAACCTAAAGAAAGGTCGGATGGGGCCACAAGAGAAATAGTCTTCAGTTTCCTTTCTGATGTGTCAAATGAATACCATAGTATGGAATTGTAGAGGGGAGTCAGGAAGAGACACAATAAGTAGGGTTAAAATTATATTAAGGTCTTGTAATATTTCTTTATACTGTTTGGTAGAAACTAGGGCAGATAGCCCTCAGATACTTAGATTCCATAAACATTTTATAAGACAGTGGCACTATGCGATGATACCAGCTGAGGGGTACTCAGGTGGTATCATTATACTATGGTGAAAAGGCATTGGAATGATTACCCCAATTGTTAATTCCAGATATGTACTACATTTGGTAATTACTTTTGCTGTAAAGAAACCTTGGTAGCCTCTTGGGTTAGACGGGGCTATGGCTCATTATGGGCGACTTCATGCTATCCGGGATACCAAGAAAAGGCAAGGAGGATTGAATAAGAGAGGTTCGGGTCTAAAAGCAACACTTTTCAATTCATTTCTAGTATATAATAGTCTAACTAAGCTTAGATATATTGGATCACTTTTTACCTGGAGTAACAACTAGGGAGGCCAAGCCAAAATCTAGGCATGGTTAGATAGATTGATAGTTAATAACCTCTGGAATGAATCTGTGTTTACTTATTCATTTAAAAATTTGCCGAGGTGTCAATCGAACCAATAACCCAATACTTTTACAATGTAATTTTAATAGATTTAGGGCAATAGACCTTTTAGATTTGTTAATGCATGAATACAATCACCAACATACATGTCATCATAGTGTCAAAGAAATTTGGCATTCGGAAACCAATTGTAACCCTCTACATGACTTAAGTCACATGTTTTGCAACCTTAAAAAGGATTTGATAAGTAAGTGTAGTCAAATGACACAAGGACTAGATAACAAAATCATACATATAGAAAAAAAGATCCTCCATACTGAATTTGAACATAGTGATCCCTAAGGAGACATAGAATTAATGGAAATGAAACTTAGGTCTTTGTATAATAAACACCGGGCGCTGCTAAGAGAAAATACAACAATATGGGCCCAGAAATCTAGAATGAATTGGTTACAAGATGAGGATCATAACTCAAAACTTTTTCATCGAGTAACTAGGAATCACAAAGCAAATAATAGAATTAATCAACTTAGAACTGCTTTAAATCAGACTATAACATATATTGAACAAGAATTCATACAGTTTTACTCTAGGCTATGGAACCCTGTGACATGTTACTACCACTACTAGATAACCTCCCAACTCTCACATTAAAGCAGAGAAACACACTCATTAGACCTATAACCATGCATGAAATTTTCAATGCTTTAACTTCAATGCCTAATTGGAAATCCCCTTACCATAATGGATTGAATGTAGAACTTTTTAGTGTCATTTGGAAAACAATTGGAGATGCAGTAACCACAACTATCATGTATTTCTTTAATACTGCTCAACTCCCACTAAGTTGGAACAAAACACATTTTTGTCTAATTCCAAAAATGGATAACCTTCGATCCGTTAAGGATTTTAGACCCATTTCACTGTGTAATGTTAATTATAAAATCATAACTAGGATCATGTCCAATAGAATTAAGAATGTTCTATCAAATATCATAGGTAATGAACAAACAACTTTCATAAATGGTAGAAGTATTTTTGATAAAATCAATCCTAATGGCATAGGCTCACTTATTAGAAAAATATACCTTAGATTACCCAATGATGATGACCAAAATTGATATGGAAAAAAGTATATGATATAGTAAGGTTGGAGGTGTCACTATTGTACTACTAAGAATGAATTTTTCAGCTAAATGGGTTGATTGGGTTAGGGCTTGCATTGAAACTCTTTCAATGGCATTCATTATAAATGGCAAAGTAGGGAAATGGGTTAAACCAAAAGCAATAATTAAACAAGGGGATCCACTATCTCCCTATTTGTTCATCCTGATCTCTAGGGTTTTAACCATTATTCTTAACAAAGCAGGGTCACTTAATATGCTTAGAGGGATACATATTAGTCTTACCACAGTAATTAATCACAATCTGTATGCAAATGATCTACTCATATGTTGTGAGGTCTTTAGGAAAAATTGAAGAACTGTTAATATGTGCCTTGATATATATACTTCCTTGACAGGACAAAGGGCCAACCTTGATAAGTCAAAGATCTTTTTTCCCTTCCTCGCTCAATCTCAAGCTGAAAAGATATATATTAGGAGTACTTAAAATCCAACAAGGCAATTTTCCATTCATGTATCTAGGTTGTATGGTCTCCCCTTTCAAAATACCCATGAACAAATTTAGAACATTAACTGATAGGGTGGAATAGAAATTGGCTGACCGAAATTTTTTAAATTTATCTATGTTTGGTAGGGTGACTCTAGCTAAAGCTATAATCATGTCTTTACTTGTATATGGCTTGAACACTTATGACATCCTAGACACAATACTAGGCAACCTAACTAAACTAGTTAACAGATTTATTTGAAGTAATAACAACAAGGACAACGGTCTCCCTCACATAAGTTGTTGAATAGAAACAACAAAGCCTGGGTACATTTTTTTTTTTTTTTTTATTACAGAAAGAGCGGCTAGCCAAATGGCTAGCTACTAAGTCAAAGTCATTTGATGCTACATTGTGAATAGAAATAACAAAGCTTGGGTACATTTGATGCTACATAAGTATGACCCTCATAGCATATGGATTTAACAATAACTTCCAACAAGTAGGCATACATCCTATACATACAAATCATTGATGCTAATTGCTACCAAGATAAGGGGAAATGTAGGTCCAGCGGATATCCTCCCTATCAACTCTATACTTCAAGGTCCATGGCTTTTTGACATGCCAATCCAAATCAAGCCAACCTTCATTAGTATGAACCATGACTTAACTAACTAACCTGCATGTGAAGAATTTATTGGATTGTAATAACTTGGATTTAGAGGTGATAGATGACATTTTCTGTCCTTCAAGTATTCAAAATATACTTAGTAAACAAGTGAACTAGAATCTGAAGAATAATACATGGAATTGGATACCTGGAACAACAGGAAAGTCCCTCACAATTGCAATTTATGAACAACTCAAGGGAATTGAGGAAGGATCATAACTGGGAAGGCTAGAAGGCACTCTGAAAACTAAATGTATCTTATAAAATCCAACTGTTCCTTCGGAAAATTTTCCATGGAAAACTACGAACAAAAAATTACTTGTATAGGACAAGCATTGGCCCAATAGAGCTATGTGCAACTTAACAACAAAAACTATAAACCATTTACTTGTTGCTTGTGGGCAAGACAGGTTTGGTAGGAAGTAAAATTGAAGGGTTACTTGCAGCAATGTGACATGCTGCAAGAAGATATATCACAAGGTCTTTGGATGAGTAAGAGGAAGGTTGGAAGCCAAAGGATGCTAGTAAAGGAGTCTAGCATAATATCTTACATACTTTGGTTGATCTGGAAATCTCGGTGTAATCTCATCTTCAAGGGACATGCTTTTGATCCTAGAGGGATAGAGTGGCATTGACATTGAAATACAGTAAAAAATAGTCATCTAAGAAATAAGAGAGAGAACTGGACATAGCTGGGGCAAGGAGAATTACAGACATATAAGGTTTACTAATGCCTCATGGGTAGAGGGAGGTAACACAATAGGTATTTCCTATATCATTCTAACTAACATGAACGAAGTTTGCATTGCAGGGTTGAGGACATGTATAGTTGAATTGGCGTTTGAAGGGAAGATGAAAGATGTAAAAGAAGGGTTGGAACAACTTATGCAAATTGGAGCTACCAACGTACTCATATACATAGATAACCTATATGTGCATATCAAGGATTCTACAAGAGGGAGGAAAAGACCAAATTTGGCGAACTAAGGATACTACAAAGATATGTTGGGCTCGGCTTATACAAATCAGAGATTGGGAGATAAAGTTGATCCTAACAGTGATAAATAATGTAGCAGATGAGATGGTAAAATCAACTAGAAGGATGGGGATCTGGAAATGTTTAGAGACATATATGCAATGCCATTATCACTTAAAAAACTTTTTACTATGTTTTGTAAATTACAGGAACTCTGGAATGAGTAGCTAGTCCAACGGGACTCCATTCACACACACACAAAAAAAAAATCTATATTAATATCTTTGTGGTGTTAGAACTTAGAATTAGTAAAGATGTGATAAGTTGTATTTTAGAAAGATTTTGTAAAATTGTTAAATTAATTGAATTTAAAAAACTAATAATGATAATTATTATTAAAGAATTGAAATGTTTATTTGATTTTTAGGGTTTATAGTTTGATGTTGTTTAGAAGATCAAGTTGTTGCTTATATAAATAATTTAATTTTAATTAAATTCCAAAAAATAATCAAATTGACAAAAAATCATTCTTTGCTTTTTTAAAATAGAGAATTAAAATATTATGGTTTTATTAAATTTAGACCAAAATAGTGAAACAAGAATCCACAATAGTAGGCTTTTAATCAGTCTGTCAACATGGACAGAATCAAAAAATTTAAAATAAATATATTGTGAGGTTTTAAAACTAATATGAACTTCAATGGATGTGTGTTTTAAAAAGTCATATTAAAATTGAACACTTTGATTTACAACCTAAATGATTTATTATATTCACGTTTATAATCGTCCATTGATAGTGTTTTTTTTTTTAATTTTAATAATCCAATGATTAAAAAATAAAAAAAAGTCCAAATTACTATAACCTATTTCAATATAAAATTTTTCTATATACCACATTAATTTTTTAAAATTTAAAATATTAAAATCAAATATGTCTTCATACGCTGTAAACCCCACCTATAATGATGTAACTCTTTATTTCAATAAATAAACAAACATAATGTGTGTATATATATATATATATATATATATATATATCAGTTTCACTCCATTTTGAGATTTATTTTTGACTTAAAACATTCAAATTAAATTGGTTTTTATATATATAAAAAAAATAGATAAATCATATTAATTAATGGATAGTTCGATAAAAAGACCAATGAGATTGGTTATAGAATTTATGGAAAGCAAAACATCACTCTAGTTAAAGAAATAATGTTCCCCTCTTGCAACGTGGGGTGTTGGGATCGCATTGAAAGCAAGACTCCACTTTAGTAGAGACTCTGCCTCCGTTAGCTTTGATTGCAATGGTGCTAAAGCTATATCAAAGTTTCGATATCCATTTGTCGAGAGTACTTGAATTTTGTCTTTTTATTAAAGATTCAGTCAAACTCAAGCTAAAGTCACCCTAAACTCTCAATTGTGGGATTTGCCATCTTACTTTTAACTTTTCATTAAACCCAAATAATAATAATAATCTACACTCAACATCGATATGTTTGAATTTATTAAAAAATAAAAAATAAAATAAAATAATAGTGACATGAAAATAAAAGTGAAAAGATCGACTAGATTTGTGTATATTTTCTTTGATTTACTTATTGATTCTATTTTCTTCATTAAACATGATTATTATATATACAATCTCCATCATAGAACATCTCGGATTCTTTTTATCATTTACTTGAAATCTGATGATCTGTTTCTATATATCTTGCATGCATTAGATTTGTCACATCTTCAATAACACAAAAGGATATATATCAATTTTTCTAGAAATGGGAACTATTTCAATAGGCAATATGAAATTGATATATACTTTTAATTTAATCAATATTACCTTTTTTCCCCTCCTCCATATTAGATAGCAATGCTGTATAATCATAACATTAAAATAAATAAATTTAATCTATTACCATTCAATGCACCTAACCAATCAAACTATCAAAGGAACAAGTCAGGAAATATATCAGAGGATGAACATATATACTTAGAATTGATTGAGAAACTAGAAAAGAAAGTAGATCCACCTTGTTCAGGGAATTAATCCCCTCAATATAACTTATCCAATTTTCATTATATATTATATATTACACCTTAAGATCAGTACTGTTTTATCTACTATATATCATTGACAAGATGAAGTTGACATTACCCTTCTTCTTCTTCTTCTTCTTCTTCTTCTTTCTCTTGACTTATATTTCATGTATTCATCCTGTCATTGCCTTGGTGTCAGTGATAAAGAGTGTCTTCGTCGATCAATCAGGCCAAGGAGACTTCACTTCTATCACTGCAGCGATCGCGTCAGTGCCTTTGAACAACAATATTTGGATAAGGATTCATGTCAAACCAGGAGTTTATAAGTATACCTTTTTTTTTTTTTAACTTTTATTTATTTTTTTATCTGCAGTACTGAGATGTAAAAAGATTCTGATGTTTGGTTCATTAATGTTTTCAGGGAGAAGGTGCAAATACCTAAACACAAAGGGTTTATAATGCTTGAAGGTGAAGGGTATGAGCAGACATCAGTTGAGTGGGGGGATCATGTAAATGGCAGCATTACAACAAGTTTAACTAGCACCTTCAGATTCTCAGGAGACAATATAGTTGTCAAGAACATTGCTTTCAAGGTCTTAATTTTTTAATTATTTGCAATGTTCTTTACAGTGCATGTTAGGGTTAGGGTTTTTGTAGAGTAGTGTAATGAACTCTTGCTTAATAAACTCATGCATGCATGCAGACCACGTTCAATGCTAATGCTGTTTTTAGGGTTAGGGTTTATTAATTTACATATTGTTTAATGAAAGGTTGAAACTATGCGTGCAGAACACTTATGATGGTGGAGTTAGGTTGGGGCAAGCACTGGCAGTGCTTGTAGAGGGAGACAAAATCTCATTTTATAATTGTGGCTTCTATGGAATTCAAGACACCGTTTGTGACTACAATGGTCGCCATTACTACAAGAACTCATACATTCAAGGTGCAGTGGATTTCATCTGGGGAGTAGGCCAATCAATCTATGAGGTTAATATAATTAATTATATCCCTTGATCTACACTATACTATACTATACTATACTTAATTTGTTTAAAATTCATACAAAAATTCTCTTCTCGATCATTGCTATTTCAAGTTAAGCATTATACCTACTTTATAGAAATATATATCATAACAGCTCTTAATTAATCAATTACTTAATACTTTAACTAGCAAATGACCCTTACATTGCTCAAGACTTTCATTAAAATAAAATAGTTACATAGTGATAGGGATGAATTTGGAAAAACACGTGGTCTCCAATCAATCGAACCCGTGGAAAGACCACAAGCCACCATTCGCTGCAGAACATGCAAAGTGTCTAGTCCAAAACGGTCTTAATAGACCGAACATGTACGTAGAGGGATCATCACTATATAGTGGATTTGTCGTGGTTTTTTCCTGAATTATTGGGGTTTTCCATGTAAATTATGGTGTTCTCTTTTCTTGCTTGATCTGAATTATTTTTCTCTCTTAATTCAGTCCCTCAAATCAAACAAATTTAACCGTTAGTATAAGATTGAACCCAATCTTGAGACAAAACCAATTTTCGCCCTAACACATGGGATAATCATAACTTGCATCAGTTAACAACTACCATAATGTAACTTTAAAATATGTTAAAATATGTTATTCTAAGTAGTTGATATGATTTTTAAAATTGAAATATTTAAAATTAAATAAATTGGAAGTATGAAACTAATTTTCTGATTTTTTTTTAAATTTAAAATCAAAATTATCTATAACCAATTTACTCCCATTTAGTACTATAGATAGATATTTTATTAATATAATCATATGCAATATTATTATCCTAAAGAAAATTAAGTTTGAGAATTAAGCATGTTGTTTAAAGATTTTTTTATTTTTATAATTATGTTTTCCAGGAATGTACCATTGCTAGCATTGGAGCAGATTTGACCCATGGATACATTACAGCTCAAGGGAGGATGAAGGAAACAGACAGTGGTGGGTTTGTTTTCAAGTCATGTAATGTGACTGGATCACTTAAGACATACTTAGGAAGAGCATGGACACCTTATTCAAGAGTCATTTTTTATCGGAGCTTCATTGCTGGCATGATAATTCCTCAGGGCTGGGATCCTTACAATGCTACTGGCAAAGAGTATGTTTTTTCCCCTTTTTTTTTCTTGTTTTCATTTTTTAATTAATCAAAGAGAAATGATATTTTTACCCAAGAAGCAACACGAAAACAGTTCCCGAAACCGTTGATGATTCCCGATGTATTATCAACGGTTTCGGGAACTTTTTCGGGTTGCTTCTTCGGTAAGAATAGCACTGCTCTTAATCAAATAGTATATGGATATTTACTATGTGTTAAATTAGTTTCTAATTGTTTTGAAATTGATTTTCAGATGGCTGACAGACTATGTGGAGTTTGGGTGCTCAGGACCAGGATCACGCACATCAGGAAGAGTGAAATGGATGAAGAAGCCCACATATGACCAATTGAAGCAGTTCACTGATATCTCCTACATTGATAGTGAAGGATGGCTTTCTCAGCAACCCTAAACCCTAAAACTATGAATCTCCTTGTTTCTTATCAATCCACTGAAACTTCTATTTTTCAAAGTACAACCACTCATAATGAACAAGAATAAAGAGAGTTCATCGTTTATTGTTGTATCGTACATGAAGAAGCACCTGTTTTATGAAACAAGTCACATTACAAATTGATACATTGAAGAAAAGAAAACGGGCGCATTCTGCAACAGAGAAAGAATTCTAAAATACATTATAGATACTCAGAACACTTGTTACAGCATAAAACTCCGGTGTGGTTGATTGTGATTTCCCGGGCGAATATCAGGAACTTGTTATGTTGTAGGACTGGAGGTGAGGTGTCTTAGTGTGAGGTAAAGGCAGTTAAAAGAGGGGGTGATTGAATAAGTTAACTCCCTTGAGTTTCACCTCTGCGAGGGAGCTCTATGGTGATGAGGAAGTAGCATCTTTCAGCCTCCCTGATATATTGAACTTCACCGTTCATTAGCTTCAAAAGTTTCCGGCATATGCTAAGGCTTAGACCTTCTTGAGTAGTCCACCGGGAGTTGTGAAACATGTCTTGGACAAGCTCCGGTGGAAGGCCATCACCAGGGACTACGATCCTGGAATGCAAACATGTGAACGAATCACAAGATTAAGTAAACTGCAAACCTAGAATGTTAGATCAGTCCGAGACCATGTGAAACTAGTGGCTATAACTTCAAATCTACTATAGGAATGAGTTGAATGAAGAGAACAAGAACGGAAGAATTTCACTTAAAGGTGGTTTAAATTGAAAATCCTGTACAAAAAATGATAAAAGAATTCTTATCTTAGATCTCATCTTGCAGTATCCTGGTTATTGGAAAAAAAAAAAAAACACAATAGTGAAACTTGATTAAGCAAAAATGTAACAATCTCATAAGTGAGCAACTCTAAAATCCGAAGTAATTCAGTAAGGAACTAGCAGACCTGAAGTGAAGAAGCATGATTTCCATTTCATCAGAATTCTGCTTCAGATTTGACCAAACTTGGATCTCCACCCAACCGTCGGGAGACGGTGCATACCGAATCATATTTAGCAAAAAATCAGCCAAGACTTGCTGAACTCTTGCTTGATCACCATATACCGAAATGGTTTTAATTTCCTCAGGAATATCCCTAATTAACTGTAGACCTCTTTCTCTCAGTAGAAGCATCACTTGGCTCACAAAAGCATTTATAACACTCCCAAGAACGAATTCACTTTTGTCAAGTGCCAAAGAACTGGTGCAAATAAAAATAAATAAATAAAACTTAGTTCAAGAAGGTGCATAAAGAGAACTTTAGACTTAAGTCAACATTGGAAGATATGCCAAGTTAAACATCCAGGACCCTCTCTGAAATGACCTTTACCAAGCTCATACTTATAGGAACATCCCACGAATTTCAGCAGATTTGAAACATAATAGAGAATGTATATATACCGGACAGTAGACAGTAGGAAGAACAATGATCAAGTTGACAAATGATCAAATAAATCAAAATTGTATTATGAAGTATATAAAGTAAAACCACCAATGTAGATAAAAATAAATAATAAGCAGCCTGTGAAGACATTTTGGCTAAGGCTAAGGCACAGTTAGGACATTGTGAGAGGTATGCAACAAGTTCAACTCATTGGCACAAATGGCAGGCCCATGTAGATTACAATATGAGAGTGCCAAAGCCAAGGCCAAAGTAGTGTCAGCACTTTCAGATATCAACAAGCAGAACCCAAGAAAGGAACTTTGAGAAATGGGTTAAAATGGTAGTTGTCAACCCTAAATGCTGAATCGCTAAGCTTGCTTTAAAAAAATGGGTTTCAGATAGATGAACTCTATATGAGATGGTGTATAACAGGGTTGCAATGGAACTAATACACAATAGGAGAACAGAAATTTTTACAAGCAGCAGCTGGTGGGGCATTTTAGAAAAACAGATTGTGCATCTGTGTTAGAATCCCAGGCAAGAATAAGTAACTAATGCAAATGGGTTTGCAGTCATTGAACAAACATTTCTTTGTGTGAAATGGAGCAAAAAAGTTGAACAAAGAAACAATGCTTCAACTTTTAAAAGCATGACATAAACATTACTGAATTAAGCATAACTCAAGAAAAGAACCTCCACATTAACTAACTAATGCATGTCTAGTACACCAGAGGAATCGAAGGTGACTCAACAGCTCTGTTATTCTTTTCAAATTCAGAACAAATTCATGACTAATGGAAGCTATCCAGTTCCTCCCCATTCCTATAGCAAAACAACATGCATGGTCTGCCAAAACAACAAATGTAAAATCAGATGAAGGTAAATCACTAAATCTCAAACTGAACTAGTAAAAGGTATAAATGTAGTGCCATGGAAAAGGGAATTGATTTGGGGACTCACCCATCCTCAATGCTTTCCAAACTAGCATCCTTTATGATCTTCATCATCTGCCTCTCACAAGAAGCACTAGTCTCAAGAAACTGCTTCTGATCATCAGTTAAATTAGTCAACTCCATAAGTGAGTTGGTAAACTGAATACCACTTAGTGGGTTCTTTATCTCTTGGCAAATGTAAGCCAACTCTTTCATTCTAGCAAAGCATTTCCTTTCCTGTTGTCTCTGGACCTCAAGAGCTTGCTGCAGCTCAGGGCTAGCTATCTGCAAGAAACAGAAGGCTCCAATTGTCCCGCCATCCATGTTATTCCTTGTATTTGCAGTCAAAAGGGCCTGTACAAATTTGCCATTCTTGTCAAAGAAAGCAAATGGGAACTTGTCCGTTTCCTGTCCACTGATTGCATTGTGCAGAACAATCATGAATTTTGTCATTGCATCAGGTCCTTTGAGTCGGCAGCAGCTGCCAAAAACCTCTCCAACCAGCAACTTTCCGATCATATCCCTTCTAGACCAACCCGTAAGTTTCTCCATTGCTGTATTCCACTCTGAACAGCATGTGTCTTCATCGGAAGCAAATATTGGTGGAATCAAAGGGTTAGGGCTGTGAACAATAGCTTTGTAATCACCTTGAATGTGTATGAACTTATCCATCACAACTTTCTGCCCAGTAACATCCTGAGCAATGAAACATACTCCAACTATGTTTTTCATGTAGTCCCTGCTGGAACAAGCATTTACAATCACAAAAACTGCATTTTTTGATTGCTGCGAGCCGAATGTTCTCAACTTTATCTCGACATTTTTGTCTTCTTCACCTGCATGAACCATGGTTCAGTTAGCAAATCAACCTTCAAACAAAAGCATGTTCATTTCAAGAATTTGGGCACCATAAATTTGCATGAGTAACTTTACGATTGATTTTCTAATCTCCGAAGGGACAACGAGGTAGGCAAATAAGGAAGTGTCAACATCATTTATCAGACAACACTCTCTAACAACAATAACAATAATAAAAAAAGAGGATGAAAAGATGAAAAGGAGATGGCATACTACCTCTTAAGGCCCTGTAGAGAAGCTTGTCAACAACTTCTGTAGACTCTTTAAAGACGAGGTCTTGAACCAATGATCTTCCCATGGCATCCTCAACCGATAATCCTGTCAACTCGGCAACTTTGGCATTCCAACCATTTATTCGTCCATCTGAATCCACTGCAAAAATCGGCACAGTGGCTGTCTCTATCAATCTGAGCATCTCCCTGGCCACTGAGGTCAGCTCATCAATCCCCTGCAACTCCAAATCACCCAACTGCTCATTTACCAATGCCTTTGAATTGCTAGTCCCTTCCACAGCATCTTTAAATGAATCTCTCAAAATAAGCTGCAAAGAATGAATGGCATCCATCTCCGCATTCTCCCAAGGCAAGCTCCTGCTCTTGACCACTTCCAAGAAAGCCTTAAACGAGGACCTCGGGTGCATGCGCTGCACATCATCTTTGTCCTCAGGATGATGCTTTGCACCGCCCCATTTGATCTCCTTGCCCGTGTGTGACCGAAACCAGAACAAGTAGTCCGTCGGAGTAATGTAGGCCACTGCCATTCCACAAACAGCATCTCCCAACGCAGCTGCCCCAGGATACCCGGCATCAGCCAAGCTATCAGTGCTCAACCCTGCTGAATCACCATGGCAAGCAGACAGCCATTGCACAATGTCCTTAATCTGGGCCTCTGTAGGGGTGACTCCAAGAGGCCAGTACTTCCCCTGGTAGTAGAGAGCAGCGCCATCACACTTGACAAGGTCCATGATGCTCGGGCTCTGAGTGACAATGCCGGTGGGAGACTCCCGGAGAATCATGTCACACAAGAGAGTCTGTGTCCTGAGAATGTGTTTCTCCGACATCTGTGAAGCTAGCTGCAGCTCCATGTTGAGCTGAAGGCCGAAGGCCTGCATTAAGAACTCACAGGCGTAACGAAGAGGGAAGGGGATGAAGCGGGGAGGTGTGGTGGCACACGACGAGGCCCCAGAGCTTCATGGAGTTGCGTGAGGAGCTCTCGTCCTCGCTGCTATTGATGATGACGGCCATGACCAAGGAGGCTATGGAGCCCATGTTGTTCATGTACTGGGCGTGGCAGCCATGCGGGGCGCGGAGAGTGGAGCCGACGAGGCATAGCGGTTGCATCAAGTTGTCGTCTTGGATGACCGGAACGGGAGCGGCGTTGCAGTCGGCGATCATGCGGACTCGGTTCTGCTTGAAGAGAAAGCGGGAAGCTTGGGGGATGTCGGTGGCGGGGTAGTGGAGGCCCAGGTAGGGTTCGAGGTCGTCGCGGCGGGACTCGGCGACGACCTCGCCGTGCTCATCGTCGTGGAACTTGTAGACCATGACGCGGTCGTAGCCGGTGAGTTCGCGGACGTGCGTAACGACGGCGTCGCAGAGGAGGTTGATGTCGCCGCCGGGGAGGGCTTGGAGGCGGGAAATGGCGCGGACGGCGAGCTTCTGGGACTGGACGGCGCCAGCAATAGAGAGTGCGGGGTCTTCGGTGCGGGCGGGCTCGAGGTCGATGACGATTCCGACGTCGACGCGGTGGAGGATGGCGTAGAAGGCCTTGCCGGAATTGCGCGAGTGGACGAAGAGGGGTTGAGGAGGGTGATCTCGCGGGCGGAGGCGGCGCACTCGAGGAGGAGGGAGGAGGAGGGGGAGAAGAGGGCGCGGAGGTCGGCGTCGAGCCCGAGGATTGGGGCAGAGTCGAGGGTGGGCACGGAGCGCAGCGAGGGGTCCAGGAGATCAGGGGCATTAGCAGAGAAGGCTATAAGCCCGAGAGCCGGCTCGTCGTCGGCGAGCGTGCACCCAAAGGACTGCACGTGGCCACCGCGCTAGATCTTTGAGAGGTACGCCGTGATCTGCTGCTTCGGCACCGACTGCGACGGTGTTCGCCGGACCGACTCCGAGTAGTTAAAGGACCGCCCGGACTTGCTGGATTGCTCGAAGACGGCGTGCAGCCGAGCGTCCATCGTGTACTGCGCGATAGCCTTGCTCACTGACTCGGCGCCGCGCGCGTTGCTCGTCCCCGACGACTGTGTCGGAGCGCCGCGGCTCCCGGTCGCCATTGTTGCCGAGCTTGGAGCTCAGAGCTCAAGGAGAAGATACTTCCTTTGAGGAAATGAAGTGGGAAGTGGAAAGTGGAATTCAGAGAAGGAAACAGAATTGGAAGTGAGTTTTGGGAAGAGAATCGAGTAGATTGGCTCCAGAGCCAAGGTTGGATTATTCTTTTCCTTTTTTACTCTTTATTTATTATTATATATAACAATTTTTATTTTCATAATTTGCATTTTACTATAATATATATATCTATTTATTTATCTTGAGCTGTAGGAAAAGGGTGGTTTGGGAATTTCACCAAAAGAGATTTTTTTTTTTTTTAGAAAGATGTGCTTGCCTGGAGTTTTTTTTTTTTTTTTTCTCTCTTTTCATACCATTCACATCTTTAAATAAATTTCCTACATTTTTTTAATAAAATATACCCTTTTGCTTTTAGTTTGAAAAGTTAATTTATAAACTTTTCAAAAAAGGATTTAAAGACAACTTATCACCATCTAAACATTGTGAGCTATTATTTATTTATTGGCTCATTTTTGGCACATGAGCATAAATTTATGAATCTATGTTAACACTGTAATATCTTCAATTTACTAAATGCTTTTCCACTACAAATTTAAAGCATTATTTGTCATAGTGATTCATTTTTATTCTTTGATTTCAAAGTTAATTCCTTTTTATATGCAATTATGAAATTTTGTGAGGATATACATGTTAAAATAAAACCAAAAAAATTAAAAGAGGGGAGACAGATGATAATGCCAAAGAAAAGTGAGAATATAATGAATAATATTTCTGAGGGAACAATGAAATGAAAGATATACATTTAAAAAAAGGCTAAATATGTTGATGTTAGGGACTAAGAAAGAGGCATGCAATACATCAGAAGACATGGAATTGTGTTAATCTTGTTCTTGTTCTTGTCCTTATTCCCTGCTCAGTAAACACAACCACCAACAAGATATATAGAGGGGAAAACTTGCAAGTGTAGTACATTCACTTGCTTGCACTTGGCATGTTAACTCACAGGTTAAGTCCCTGTACATCTCTGTCTTCTTCCAAACTTGGTCTCCACTTAGGATACTCTCATTTCCTGTCTTCCTCCTTAGCTTGTCTGACTCCTTTTTATGTTGGTCTCCATGAATTGTTTTGTTCTGTTTGTTTTTTTTTTTTTAAAAAATCTCTTATTACTCTTTTATTTTTCATTTTAAGTTATAAATTTAGTTTTCATATATGAAATAAGAGAGGTTGGATTAAAGCTCAAGAAAAATTAAAGAATAAGAGCAAGATGTTTTACTTGAACATTTTAACACATCATATCTATCTGGAGAAACAATACTATAACCATATATGATTAGTCTTAATTTCTTTTTGTTAATCATCAGATTCATCACACATAATCAAGTCAAAAAAACAATAACTGGATTGTTAATAGTGACATATATAGTTGAGTTCCTGAGAAAGTAAATAAAAACCTATTAAATAAAAGACTACACTTTTCTTTGTAACCATAGTCTAGACATAAGTGAGGCTGAGGACATAATAATAAATTGAAGCCTCCCTTTTAATCTGGAATAAGCTAACCAACACGAACTAGTATTTGTTTATTCCAGATTAAGGACCCCTAAATCAAAACCAAGAGCGTTCGGCAAGAATTTGAGGAATAAAAGACTTAATTTCACCTCTTATTCCTCGATTTGAACCAACCAAGATCGAGAATTCGATAAGGGTATATGAGTAAAAATCTTATTTCTTTTACAAAGCATAAAGTAAAGAATGAAGGCATTTCATGAATCTTATCCATCATCCATGGGAGAATATAAGAACTGGAAGCTCATTGATATTCTGATCATGATAAAGTTGATGGTCCAGAATAGATAGATACCTATGTTTGTTTCAATCAATGGTCTTGTCCTCCTACACTTTCTATGGTGCTAAAGGGTCGCAGCATCCTAATCTATTTCATATGTTTATGAAAAGTAGCAAAATGCAATGCAAATAAAGGGAAATCCATAGATAATGAAATCTAGTTTGATCCTTTGATGTGCTCATGTTAGAGATTGTAGAATTTCACAACTAAATATACAGGTGATTTCATCTATGGGAAAAAAGAATACGAGTTAAACCATACTCTGCAGTTTGATAAAGTGAAGATTCTCATAATATTTTCTAAACAAATAATTCAGAAAGAAAAGTTAGTAATTTGAAATTAAATCCTGAATTTATCATAAATGGGAACCAAATTCCATGTACCTGTATTGGGGGGTGGGGCCCATAAGCAGGCAGTGTCACGTGGCTCTCACATGCCCATATTAGCTCTCACCATCTGTTACGCCATCAGAGTCACCTGAATCTCACGTGGGTCATGCTCTAAAGGACAATATTGATGACATGTTGACATGCTTCTAAGTCTTTGATCATTCAAACAGTGATACTAGAATAGAATGGATTATTTGGAATAGAAAATTCTGATAAAAAAAAATTCAATACACTACTTTACCTCAACTCCATTTGTACCACAAAACAAGTCAACATGAGAGGCCTGTGCTTCATTGAATTCAAACTTGATATTGTTTGTAATACAGATCACAAAATCATGCACCATAACCAGCTATCAGAGTTGACCGATAACTTTCATCAATTGTGATCAACTAAGTCTTAGAGATATTATTGAGCAATTTCTTTGCTTTTGAGCTCAACACGATTTGATCCGCTTTTACCCGTTGACAGAGAGAAGGCTCTTTCTCACCAGCTGCATCATAAGTCCGAATCAGTGAATCATATGCTCTTGAATCCAGACGATTGAACTGCTTCAAAATACCACAGAACTCCTCCGCCCCCTTAACGTCCTTCGCTTCCTTGTAGTTTTTCAAGAACAATTTTACATGGTCTCCATTTAATTTCCATTTGTCCTGCTTCACTTGTGAACTCGCTTCCTTCACCCACTTAAGAGCAGACCCCATCTCTTGTTTCTTCAAATGGTAATCTATGAACAACTCAGCAGTCTTGAAATCAAACTGTTCAACTCTATTTGGAAGCTTCTGCCTGAAGGGATTCAGCTTCTTTGACCATATCCTTTTTAAGGTAAGCCCCTATCATCAGATTCATCAATCTCACATCATAGGCCACATGAACAGATTCCCACTCCTTAAAGCACCGCTCAATGCTATCAAGATCATCAAGTTTAGTTAACGCCTGAAGCATGATAAGATAGCTCATGTTGGTGAGTTTTGGAAATGTTGTCTTCAAAGACTTCCACACCCTATTGACCTCTGCTAAGTTGCCAGTGCTTGCATATAAACTTATTAGAAAGTGGAAAGGCTCACGATCGCGGCTGTCAATGAGTTGCTCAAGCTTCTTGAGGGCTGCCTCTGCTTTCTCAAAAAGACCAGCAGCATTGTATATGCCTGCCAGGGTGCTGTATGCAGACCAAGTTAAAGTGATATCAGATGCCTCTTCCATTTCCTGTACAACTTCATCAACAGAATCAATGTCACCCTGAGAGGCATAACTATTCATCAAGACACAGTATGAGAAGTTATCTGGAGCAATATTCTCCGATTTCATCTCTTTAAATTGTTTCTGGACTTTCTCAGGTTGCCCTAGTTTCATATAAAAGGCCATCATATTATTTTGAACAAGGTTGTTTGAAACTAAATCCAGTTTCTTCATCGTTTCATAGAGTGGAATGACCTTCTCTGCCATTTTTTCATTGCAGTAGCAGTTAAGGAGAGCTCCATAGGTTTGTTGCTTCTTAAATGCCACTGGAAGGCTGGAAAAGTACAGCTCAGCTGACTCAATACCCTTGACTTTCGATACAAGATCTAGGTATATTGCATGATTCGTGATAGACAAGTTCATTCCTTTGGTATTCACCATCCAATCGACCACCTAGTAATGAAAGTAATCAAGCAGCCATGTCAATAACAATGCAAGCAGTATGGGTTAATATTATACATATCTTTATGTAAGAAAAGCAATTATACTAGACATAACAAGCAAAAATGGGCAAAATAGAGTTATTTCATGATTCTGGGTTCTAATAATAGATTGATTTGATTAATCTATTGATCTCATTTTTCCTAAATTTAAGAAACAATTCTATCAATTGAGGCAAATGATGTTCTATAGACTTGCATATTTTTTTTAGCCAAGGGTGCTCTACAATGACTTCCTAGAAGTATGTGGATCAGCAACGAAGAATAGTCAGGAGATGGAAAACGTGTGTTAATAGCTGACTAGCCACTTCACAAGTGCTTCAGATGATTGTAGATGCATTCATCCCCAACAGTAATTAAATAAAAAATAAAAAAAATCTTTTCAGAAATTTTTTATCCAGAGTGTTTCTAATTTAGCTATGGCTAACTAAGAAAAGCAATCGATAACATAAGTTAAACTAGAAGGCAGCAAACCTGCAAACATATCCCTTTCACTCAAAAATTAACATTTCTTACAAGCTTCCAAACAGAAAAATCCATGATCTATGCATCAATGTCCCTCTTCATCAACAACAAAACATTAAGGTGGTGTTTCACAGTAGTTTAAATTAAAAATACTCAAAAAGAAGCTAATTATCATGAATTAAGTACAAAATAACAAACCCTTCCACTTAAGGACTAGCATTTCTCACAAGCTTCATCAAACAAATCCATCGTTTATCCATCAATGCCAGGACAACAAAATAATAAGGTAGCATTTCACAAACCTTAGAATTCAAAACACTCAAAACACAAACTACCCATCATGAATTTAGTACAAAAGGAAGAACATTTACTAATCGAAACCATCAAACAATATCCAAAGTGAATCCTTTTATCCATAATAATCTCCCATACCACCATATAAAACGAATTATTTAAACAAATCCTTCTCATATAACCACACACAAGCATCTCAAATCCAATTAAGTTTATAACCAATCATCAAACATCTAAACAGCGAAGCAAATGGGAATGGATACCTCGATAGCGTTGTGGTACTGGCGGTACTTGCGGAGATCCTTGACGTACTTGATGAGCTCGGGGGAAGTGACGGTCTTCCCCTCCCGCACCCACTTGTTCAGAGCCCTCGCCACGCTCCCCTCCTTCGCTCCACCCAGCGCCGATAGCCTCCGGTACAGAGGCCTCGAGTCCTTCACCGCCACATGTGCTTTATCAGGAGCCGGAACCAGCGATGATGCAGTGCTCAGCCTCCTCGCCGTCGCTAGCGCCAACCTTAGCGCCCGGATCGGGCTCCTCTCCATGATCGCTTCTGGGTTTTGAGCTGAAATGCGGAGCGAGTTTAGGGTTTTACTCGAGGGTTTTAGAGAGGTCGGAGATCGGCTGTTAATAACTTAATATCAAACAGAAGCTGCCATGATGACGTGGTGCATCCCTATTGGTTTATATTCATGGGTCCCGGTCACACAATATAAAGATATCACATTTTTTATAATGCATTTATGTATTTAATAATATTATTAAATAATAATTTTAGCAAAAAATATTTTGTTATATTTATTATATTTTTACGCACCTTTATTTAAAATATAAAAATAATATATATATATAGACAATATAATTACAAAATAAAAACTTATTTTACAAAATATTAAAATATAAATATAATAACATATAGACAATATCTTTATTTTAAAACATGAATACATTATATATATTTGGTCTAATACCTAATTTAGTCCCTCTATTATACTGAACCAACCCTTTTAGCCCCTCTATTATAAATTGAGTCTTTTTAGTTGCTCTACTTTCACAATTGCAAAAATATAGTCTCTAAAAGTATATATACAGAAACCAAAAAAACCTGAAAAACATATATATATAGGGACCAAAAAGACTTGTCAGAAGGACTGATATTTCTCAATCATGAAAGTATAGAGACAAAAAAGGTCAATTTATAATAGAGGGACTAAAAAAACCAGTTCGATATAATAGAGGGACTAAATTGGATATTAGACCTATATATTTCTAAATTTTTCTCTACTTGCATTGAAACAAAAAACATCTCATAAAAATAATATTGTGGAAAATAATTATGAATACAACTTTAATAATCCTTTTTAAATGCTTACATTTGCATGATTTTATATGAATGCATACATATATTTCAAAGCTCTCGATTCTTTGAACTTTAATTTTAATTTCAAGTTGAATTTTTTATGTTGAAAAGGGAGAAGTTGAAACTAATTAAGTACGGGGCAATAATGGCGGTAAAGATATAATAGTTGGTGATTCAGTCATGAAATACTTATTAATATCAAAAGGGAAGAATACTCAAAATAATCCGTGTATTTTTCTCTCTCTACCATTTTGGTCCCTCTACCTCTATATATATATATATATATATATATATATATATATATATATTTATTTATTTATTTATTTATTTTTTGACAAAGGCGACAAACGCCCCACAAGAGAAGTCAGGGACGGGCACAAATGTGGAGCCCACTTCAACACACCTGAGTCCTCATCTACGTGAGTGGGGGTTCGAACTTGGTTTGTCTGAGAGAACACACCCTACATATGAATTGGGTACCAATAGGCCACAAGGTCGTTGGTAGTCTCTCTACTTTTTAAAGCGGGTAAACTAGTCCAAAACATGACGGGGTTACACTGACGTGGCTTTTTCGGGATTAAAATATTATTAAAAAAATCATTAAAAAAAGAAACAGATGAACGGTTAACCTAACTAATTGCTTAACGGGTTCAGATCCGGAAACACCCAGACTCGAACCGAAGCACCTCACCCTCACCCTCACCCGTATCATTACCTTCCTTCTCCTCCTTGTCCCCCTTACACAACGACCAACCGAACCCTAATCGTTGAACGCCTTGCGAGAACGTACCCATCATCGCAGTGACCCACCACATGGCCTGCCACTTGATTGTTTCTTAACTTTTTGACTCTTGTTTTCTTGTTAATGACAAGGCTACAGGGGAGGTGGTTCCTAATATTTCCTATAATTTATTACTTGTTTATCAGCTTTTAATACTTAGACAATTGTATTTTAGCATTTAAAACGCAATACTGAACACAATTTAACAATAATAAATTATTTAAGTTAACGGATATCTAAATCAATTAAATAAAGTGGGAGACAATTTGGAAGTAATCAGAAGTGGGCACTACATATGCAATTACAATTTTTATAGCTGTGTATGTGTTATTACCCCCTTTTATAGGGTATATACACGAGGAAAAAAAATCTTATTATCCAATTCCAAATAGATAAAAATGAAACATTCATAAAACAATAACATTGTGATATTTATTTAGCAATTTGATTCTGCATGCATAACAATATAACATAATATCAAGGTTCAAATGAGAAGCAATCTCCATGCTCTAATTTACTTCATACATTGAGCTACACCATTCATGAAGAAGCCTTTGATCAACTAAGAGAAAATAGCATATATCTCAATATCAACACCATTTTGATATTGACAAACTGCATTTGTTAAAAAACAAAGGAGGCAGAGTTTACACATGTACAACAGAAGGCCAAGGCCAATATAATTCATTCAAAACGTCAACTTTGTCAGCAAACAATGGATTGAACAAGGCAGTACTTTGAAACATAAATCCAAACATCACCTTAACTTTGACAATATCTGTAGAATTGGAAATCTGATAATTGGAGATCTAAATTTCATTAACCACATGAAGCTTACAAGAACATGTTCATATCAATAAGACAACAGGTTCATAGTAGCATGAGATTCATTGAACAAAAACAAAATACAAAAAACCAAGTTTGAATGTCTCATACATCAATTCTAAAGTTTGAATATGTCATGGCTTCTCATACATCACTTCTGAAGTTTGAACTAAAAAATAAAAAAATAAAAACACCAACCAACAAAAAGTCTCATAGACAAGTATTTCCTGAGTTCAAAGTGATGAGTTTGCTTCATCTGCAGCTCCTGTTATGCTCTGCTATGTTGAGAAGGCTGAGAATTAAATTGATGTAGAAGTTTTCTAACCAGCTTCTTCAGATTGTTTTGTCCTTCTATTAAGTATCCTATTCATTTGTTCCTAATTGTCAAAACCTAGACAGAATAGATGTTAGTAACTTGGTCAGTGGCATGCCAAGCTTGTATTTTGATCATAATAGGAAATTACAATCAAATCAGTGACACTAATGTATGAAGCACCATGACTTACTTCCCTCCCCACAATAACACCACCAAGGTAAGGACCCTGCAATATACAAAATTGGCATGACTTATGACTTAGACAATTCACAGAATTAATGAAGGTCAGATAGACATTTTTGCATTGTTAGTGGTCTTTGGGAATTATTCCTTACCCTCAAAATAGTTAGTGAAGCACGAGTAGATACTTTCATGTGTCCTTTTTCCTACCCTCTTGAGACAACAACATTCCCTGAAGTAGTTGACTCAACCTAGGAGTTATAAAAAACATAAACAATCATTGTGAGTAGCAAATTAAAATGGTCATTGTGAGTAGTAAGTTAAAATGCTAGGTAAGAACCAAGAATCAATTCAGCAGCAATTAACTTACATTGGTAGCTCTTCGTGGACAACATACCCTGTTGTGTCCTTGAGTGTGGCAAATTGTACAAATCATCAACTGGCCTTCCCAGGAAGATTTCCTTGATTTTTTTTTCTTCCCATGGTTCTCTCTTTTTTTGGCAGGTCGGCTGGGCGTTCTCTTCACGATCGGTCATAGCAGCAGACCTTCTTCACTTGTAGGCCAAAATGCTCTGCCTATAACAAGGTTGACCGTTGTATGCCTTTAGGTATGTTTCCTTTGTGAACCACTCAGACACATAGTCAAATGATTCTCTCCTTGATATGCAACTACAACAGGTGCATGTTGGTAAGGGATGTCACTTTTGTCACATTTCCCACAAAAGCAACTATGGGTTGCTAACAACACAACATAAGCTTCCCTAGCATGGAACACTATATTGTCCCAAAATACCTCATGTCTTACTGCCACATTCCATTGAACTTGCCATTTTGCACTTTTTCTCCTCTCTTTTTCAATTCTTGCAACAATATTAGGTTCACAAGGCCCATCCCACTTCATAGCATACCCTCTTTTGACAACCGCTCTATTTATCACATATTGTCTAATGTCTTCTAGCATGCTAATGATGGACTTATGCATAACTTCCAACATGACCCCATTAAAAGTCTCACACATATTGTTGTCAATAACTTTACACTTAATCGCAATATCATTGAAGTATGCTTGACATCAACCTTATATAGGCCAGTTTTGTAACAATTCCTCTGCAGCATTGTCTCCTCCCGTTAGCTTTATCATGTTGTCCAAATGCATAAGCAGCTCAACCTGACTTGCGGACCTAGCTGCATTCCAGAACTGCATCTGAATTTCTTTTCCCGAGTGTCTTTTCCCCCATCTTGCATATATATGCCTTGTACACATTCTATACTCTATCAATGATAAGAGGGTCCTCACTGCATGAATCAGACGCTACAAGAAAAACTATGATGATAAGCCTTCAATTGACTATAATTTTATTCTATTTTAATTCTCATTTTTGTATGCTATCTGAAGGAATTATAGGCCATCAATACTGAATTTATGTTGATCTTCACTTACAGGGCATTGGAAGGGTTCAAGAGCAAAAAGGATGAAATTCGGCATCAATCTAAAACAAGGCACAGAAGAATTTATACGGGGGCGCATACAGAAGCATGCGCCCACACACAACGCAGAGGAACCCTGTGCGCAAGCACGCACCCGTGCAGCAAAACTAGTTCCTTCAGGCGCACACAAGAATGCACCCGCGCGGAGATGGTCATAGGATCTTGACTAAAGTACACGCCAGCATACGACGGTACCAATGCCCATGTAGATCATAATCAAATCCGAGTTTATCCAAATTTAAAAGATTTCGATTAAAAATCATGTGGGAGATCGTTTTGATCAGGGACAAAGCCTATAAATAGAAGATTATTTGGGTTTTCAGAGGAGGTCGTGATTGTCCACTTTCACAATACACATCATAATTCATCGCCAGAAGACGAGGGGATCAAAGGGGAGCATCATTACACATCCTTGCGCACCGCCAACAGTGGAGGGAACATCGTTCGACATTATATTTGCTTTCCTTTCCTCTTCTTTTATAGATGTGTGTTCCCCTCTAATGGGGAACTAATTTGTTAGATTCTTGGGTATGTTGAACCTCCAGGGTATGATTTAGTTTACCGATTTAGATTTTTATTTTTGATTGGTTGCTTGAATAATTGAGATCTATTGAATGCTTTGCATGCATTGAATTTCTATGTTGCAGCAACCCTGACTTTCAATCCTGATTTACCGGGGGAAGAAGCGAATGCCTCCCCGGTAAAGACATACTTCAATAGAAACAATCATGATCACATCGAGAACTCGGATGTTTAGGCGAGAGACTCTTTTAGATGCCTTATTCCCATGATTCTTCCAATTTATAGGTTCCCTATAACATAGTGCGGTGAGGATACTAGGTTAGTAATTCGCATCGACGGAGGGTATGAAAGTATCATAGGAATCCTTGGTCCATTATCCTTCAACCATCAGTTTAAAAATCTACTTCTAACTATTCGCATGACAACCCATAGGGGATACATTGCCCGAGTATCTCCCTTCTGTTGATTGATTACTGATGAGCGTTCAAATAAGCATATTTTCATATCATTTTCCTATATGTCTTGCATGCTATTTTGATGAATTATAGCCCTCCGATACTTAAAAAGCTTCATATTTGTTAAACTGGGTATATAGAAGCCACTCCGGGAGAAAAGAAGCATTTTGAGGTGAAAAGAAGCTGAACCAACGCTATTTTGGAGCAAACGGGGAAGCATACCGGGTGCATACAGCCGTATGCTACTGGCGAGAGTGAACGACCTACACATCAACCCTCCTGGATGGCATACATCCCATATGAGTTCATTCAGGGTGTTATACGACTGTATACTAGGCCGTACACTGGTTGTCATATGGCCATATACTGTGCACTGAGCTTCATACGGGCTAATATACGGCCATATACGAGCCCGTATGTCATAACCCTCCCTTTTTATTACGGACCCATGCAGGGGTATGAGCGTAATTTTCACTCATAAAACCCTAAGCTGAGGTATAAATATGAGGCTTTAGGGTTAAGGAGGGGGAGGTTGGCTTTGGAGGAGATTATCATTGAGATTAGGGATTGGGGATCTTCTCCCCCAATCTTGGAGAGAGAGAGAAGGAAGGAGATAGAGAAGGGAATCAAACTTGTAAAGCTGCCAACGGTATTATCTATCATGTCAAGTTTTAATCGTATTCTTGTTGATTTAGATTGAAGTTCTCCATTTATGGGGAACTAATCTTATAGATACTTGGGTATGAGAAACCTTTGGATATTGCATTAATGACATATTGATTTCTACGTTTTGATTGATTGGATGTATGCTTGAATGTCTATTGGATGTTTTGTATTGATTGTAATCTCTCTACGTTGCGGGATGCCCGGAGAGATTACTTGGGTGCGATTCAAGGGCTAGAGCTAGCGCCTCCTTGTATTAGGAACATTCTCCATTAGAGAGGGTTGTGAGTACGCTGAGGGATTCGGGTACTAGAAGGAGAGCGACTCTTTAATACGATTCAATCCCACAATCCTTCCAAGACATAGGTTGCCTTAAGCTTAAGACAATCCTAGGAAATTAGTTATCCAATCACCTCGGGAGAGGGATTGAATATAATTTAGGAACTCTTGGCACAAGCATCTCCAATCGTCTTCATAGATTTCTTTGTGTATCCTTAGATTTAAATCCAAAGGGGACTCATGCCCAAGTATCTCCTTCTCATGCTATAGTTTTCTCTCAATTAATTCTCGATTTCCAAAGTTTGTCTCCAATCTTTTAATTCCTTAGATTTAGACTCAAAAACCACACCACCAAATCTTTGATAAGACTCGATAATAGAAGTTTAGTTTACACTAGTAATCTATTCCCTGTGGGTTCGACACTCGACTCTCATAGTTCACTCTACTACTTGATCACGACCCGTGCACTTGCGGATTCATCCCATCAATTACCCCTTGTGATTTCATCTTGACTTCGTATATAATAATCTTTAGATTTCTTTAGCTTAGATAGTTAGGTTAAAATCCCACCAAAATTCTGATTAGACTAGGTATTGGAGGATTAGTGTTTCTGGTATTCCTCGGTCCCTCAGGATCGATATCCGACTTTTAGAGTCCACATTATTACTTGTCCTAACCCGTGCACTTGCAGTAGTGAGTACACACATTAGGCCATATCACATGACAGAATTAAAACAAAATATACTTCAATATAAGGGGAAAAATCACATTAATTAGTTTGGATACCTTTTGCATGCCACTAACTAGTAACCACCCAAGGCCTTCCCCAATGCATAGATCAGCTTTCAGTCCTTGAATAAACAATTCCCAACTTTTACTTGTCTCTTTTTCAACAATTGCCCAAGCCACCGGGAACATTTGATTGTTCTCATCCCTCCCTATTAACACAAGTAGCCGCCCCTTCAATAATCCTTTCAAAAAACACCCACCAAGTCCTAAGATTCTCTTATACCCAGCAATAAAACCATATCTTATGACTGACAGGCAGACTTACATTCTCTTCTCTGGAAGACAGGCATCTCATTTTCATGCTTTCTTTTAGACACAATTAACACAGTACTACGAGTATTTGCTTGCTTCAGCTCTAGGACATAGTTGTTCACAACCATGAAGTCATCCTTGAATCGCCTTTCCAATCTTTTGTATACCAATGCCTTTGTGTGTTTGCAGACCTTGGTGGTTATGAAGACCCCCAACTCTCTTCTAACCATTGCCATCAAGTTTGCAGGCCTAATGGAAGGCATGCTGCCAATTATATCACCAAACCTTCTGGCAACCATATTCCCTATTACCCTTTAATTCTTAGAAGTCCCAACAAGGCAGGAGTGCTCTTGAACATAATGTTTCACTACATACATCCTTATCCCATTGCACCATGAGCACAATATCATCCACTTGCATCCTTTTCCAGAACATTTTGCCCTAACCATCACCGAATCATTTATTAAGTACTTGAACTCAAACCCCTTTCTAATTGAGAAGTCAACAAGTTCAGCCTTGAACGATTTCAAATTTTCAAATCTAAGATCAAGGAAGAAATCTTGAAGTGGGACATTAGGGTCATGTTAATTTTTTTTTTTTTTTACTTGTGCCTCTTCGCATCATCTACAGTAGATCCCTCACTAGTACTATCATAACTTCCTGGTTTTGAGGATTCATTATATTCACTCTCATAGCCAGTGACTTTACCATCGGGTTGTCCCCAATCATCTACAGTATCAGGCATCACATTGTCTGCATTAGTTCCTCTAGTGTCACTGGGTTGTCCCCCATCTCCATCTTCATCCCCTTCATCTCCAACAATAGATTCTATTGTCTTCTTTAATATCTCAACATATTTCCTAATCTTTCCCCTAGCCTCTTCTCTTTTATCATCAGCTTCTGAATTAAATCTATAAATGGGATGTCTGCTAATCTCTCTTCATCATCCATACTAGAATAACTACTACTGTTGCTGTCATTTTCTTCAACCACAATCTATTCGACATCATTGTTAGCATCAGACATTAAGATTCATGGCAAGCTCTTGCCATGCCTAGTTTCTGAATTTTCAATATATATGTTTAGTGTGCAATGTCTCATTAATTGATCTGCTAACCCCACAATATCATGGTCATCACTAATAGGTTAATTTTATGAATCAAAATAGAGGTATACATACTTTGTGTAGAAAAGCTTTCAGTCAATTTGAGATGTTGTTAGCTGATTCTGGCTTACATAGATATAATAAATCATCAGTATATGTAGTTGGCTAGTATTTCCCAATATAAAGTCATACTAATCAACCAAATAGCATTATGCATTGGCTATTATTCCCAATAAGCATATGAGAACAGATTATTCATATCCAAATAATTACTTACAACTAGAATACATCTTTGCAACCTATTTTATTCTAACAACTTAACAAATTCATGATGTATTTCAGGTTTTCTGAAATCTAATTTCAAATTGTTGCTGTTTTTTTTTATAAAAAAAGTGGATAAACCACATTTATTTTTTACGTTAATTTAAAGTTGAAGATCATAGCCCTTAATTGTTGGTACAAAGGGGGTTCATAGGTGAACCGATAGGTGCAGGGGCTCATTGTGGGCCCTATATTACAGAGATGGAGAGAGGTTGGTGGTCCTATCGTATCCTTGTAGGCCCTGTTCCTCCTCCTCCTCCTCCTCCTCCTCGAAACCCGCATTCGGGGGTCTTTGTGCTCGTTCCATCCTGGTAAGGGCAAGGCTTCGTCGGATGAAATTATGCATTTCCTGGAGCTGGGTCCTCTTGGTAGCATGCAATGCATCAAACCACGATAGGAAAAGGAAATCAATGTGGTGGAGTAAGTTCGTGTAAACACGGTGTTTATCTTGAAAACACCGCCTGTTCCTTTCCAGCCAAAGAGACCAGGTAACGGCCATAATGAGTAGGTTCCATCCCTTCCAGAGATCTTTCCCCATTTGTTTAGAGATAGTGGCACTACCCTACAAATCTTATATCTGATTGGGGAGAGTGGCGGCACCCATAAGACCTCTATAGTGGGACCAGATCTCTCTTGCGTACTGGCATTGGATTAGTAGGTGTTTAGTGGACTCCCCCTCACCGTCGCATAAGTAGCATCTTGTCCTCTCGCCTCTCCAGTGTCTCTTCATGAGGTTTTGAAGGGTGGGAAGCTTGTCCTCCCATGCCATGACAGGCGAAGAGCTTGATTTTCTCCATTGTTGCTGTTTTTAGTTTCTCATTAATATATCCTTTAACTTGTTTTAATTACTTCTGATTACTAATTTCATGCCTATACACTTCTCTTTAGTGCTATTGTAGAAGTTCCCATGTCTCTTGTGCTTGGCTTAAAATGCCATCTGAGATTTGAGAATTTCATACTTAGTACTCAAGATAACTTACAATGTTAACTTTCTAATCTTTTTTCACCAACTCACCTTTTATTTTCTATTTTTTTAACAAACTTAATATATATTTTTTTCATGTTACATTTGCTTTATTTGTTTTGTGAAGGATGATCCTTCATTTGTTGATCTTCTTTGTAAATGCAGAGGAAACGAAGTATGCTGAGTGCTTTATTTGCAAGGAATGTGGACATTTGAGTAATAATTGTCCAAAAAAAAAAACACTCATGGCCTATATCGAAAGGTATTCGAACTTTTTTTTTATGCTCTTGGTGACAATATGACTCACAAAAATTTGAAATTGATGCCATTTTTGAATTTAAGTTTAATGCTTTAAAGTAACTGCTGGACACTTCAATGCAAGATAGCTTCAATCTGACCATGTGGATTAAGATAAAAGTGAGATCCTATTTTTTGAAGTTAATTGTATAAATTGTTGGGTGAAGTGGTGTATACAATAATATGTGGTAACACTATCTCAAATCCTAAAACCATTCTACTACCATTTTTTTTTTAATTTAGTTCAACAACTTATTCTTTTTTTTTAACATAGGCCATAAAGACTTCCCAGAAGAAGTGGACTTAGGTGACTAGCACCCTTGATCCCTCACCGTGCATGTACAGATGTGGGGACTCAAACTTGGGAGCTTTGTGCTCATCAAGTGAATTACCCAAACCACTCCCCCTATTTACGAGGGCGGGAACTCAAACCTAAGCGCATGCTCAATCAAGCGAATTACCCAATGCACGGGACCCGAGATACCGCTAGAGCAATTGTCCTTTGGTAACTTATTCTATTTATAATGCATGATTCAAGTAATGCCAACATTTTACATTATTGAAGTATTTTTATGATGTGGCATCTAAAATGTCGGTGGTTGATTATTTTTTGCATCCTTAAAGTTTATGTCTATAACACCGAGTTGTACTATTTCAGGGTGGATCTGTTGAAGATTATTGAAGCATATAAGTCCCACATCGGGAGATTGCAAAAACATTATATGCATAAATATCAAGGAGGGGTCCACACTATTAGCTAAGGCTTTTAATGTGAAGAAGGCTCCTTAATCATCATGCACACATGGACCCGATAAATAGTAGAAATGCATAGTACAAGTCGGTTAGCATGATATTTAAATTTCCAACATGGTATCAGAGCTAGAAAAGCTTAACTGCAATGAGCTTGGGACCAAAATACCCCTGTACAAGAGGACCAAGAAACTCCTTAAGGAAAAGACAAGCAAGCTACCGCAAGTCAGCCTCTGACCTAGCAAAGACAGGTAAGCTGCAAATGATAGCCTCTGCTCTCAAAAAATCAGACAAGCTGAAGACGGTCTCTGACGTGGCAAGCCAAAGTAACCTCTAACCTCGCAAGCCGGGCCTCTGACCTGATATGAATATGCGACCACCGTAGGTCGAAATGTAAACAAAACATAAATGGCTCAAGCCAAAAAGCCAGAAACAGGGCAGTAATTGCGCTAAAGCCCAGAAAAGTAGCTGGCTCAACAGTAGCCCAAGGCCTGTAAGAGGAAAAAAAACAGGGGGAATGTTGATGATTATTGAAGCATAAAAGTCCCACATCGGGAGATTGCAAAGACATAATATGCATAAATATCATGGAGGGGTCCACACTATTAGCCAAGGCTTTTAATATGAAGATGGCTCCTTAATCATCATGCACACATGGACTTGGTGAATAGTAAAAATGCACATAAAGTGGGTTAGCATGGTATTTAAATTTCCAACAGGATCATGTAAAGTATGTGCCTGAGTAGACAAGTTAGCCAAAAATTGTCCAAACAAAGGCAACAAAACTTTTGCATCTTCCAAAAGACTGAAAAATACATGTAAGCAGGAGTTTCCATTTTTCATAGCATATGTTTACTTTGTAATTTGAAGTTGAAACACAGACCTATTTATTTGACAATCTGCAACTAATTGATGTCTATTTTTAAAAATTATTTCTTGCTGATTTTCACATGGAAAAAGGGAACATTTTGTTACAATAGAACCGGAAGTGATGTGGATTATTCAAGAATCGAAATCGATTCCATATCAATGTTTCGAAATGCATGGAGCACATGCGCTTATTTATATGCTTTGAGTTGTATGATTCATTTATATTCATAGGGTGCAAATTAAACTTGAGTAGAATTGAACTTTTCACTACATAATTGATGGCCTTTCTACCAACCATAGCACTTTTCTCTATGGTGCTTTATATGGATTAAGAACTAATAGTCTACATGTCTATAAATAAAATCCCACAAAAAAATTCAATTGTATATTTTTTTTTCTTCACAAGATGGATGAAGAGTCTGTTAGGAATCCGGTGTGATTCTTTCAGATCGTGAGAGACAAAGCAAGAACGAAAAGAGAAAACAAGCAGGAAAAACACAGAGATTTACGTGGTTCACCCCAAAATAGGGCTACATCCACGGCCGCCGGCTGTTTCACTAATTTTCTCCAAAAAAATAAAACTTTACAAGGATGAACAGTATATACGGAAATCAGAAACCCTAATACGTGGAAATACCCAAAATACCCCTCAAAATTTTTGCCAAAAGCGTGGCTGGGTGTTCAGTATGATCAGGCTCCACACAACTCAATAGAATCTTCATATGTCTTATCTCACTTCAGCATCTTCTGAAAAACATTGGTTGTTCAAACAAAAAACCACACAAAATGGTTGTTGAAGGCTAGCTATTGAAGTTGTTAAACAAAATTGGTTGTAAATACACTGGCATTACCTTGCCTAAATAACAACTACACTATGCACAAAAGAAGACTCAAAGATGCTGGTTTCGAAGTTTTTTTTTTCTTCTTTTGAATTCCTAATCTTATATTGTTTCTCTTTGGTGTTGCATTGTTGTGCAACCATTGGATATGATACTTCATTTATAAAGTTAATTTTCATGTATCTTTCAGGACAGAATAATGTGTCTCAGTACACTGAACAAAAAATATATATTTGTTTTTACTCATGCATAATGTCCATGAGTAAAAATAAAGAGAAAATAATAATTCATGCTTTTGCTCACACATAATATCCGTGAGTATAAAATAAAAAATAATAATAATCTACATTTACTCAAGGATAATATTTGTGAGTAAAAATAAAAGAAAAGTAATAATCATTACTTTTACTCACGCATATACAAGTGTGAATAAAAGATACACATCTATTTTCACGGAATTTTTCCGTCACAATATGGCTATACCGACGCACCTCTTTGGTCATGGAATTTTTAACACAGGTATAAGATTTTTTTTATGAGTAAAAATATTTTGATCTATACTTAAATTTATTGATACTTTTACTCACGCTTATATATTGTGGTGAGTAAATGTAATATTTTTTTGTAGTGTACTAACAAAATAATGACAATGATAGATCAACATCACAATGTAAATGGGGTGAAATAAAAATAAAATAAAACAATAAAGAGCTGGTAAACACAGAAGAAAGAGTAAGTTTATTATGATGTATAATGTTTTATAATAAAATAAAACCTTATCTAAACATGGTCAATGATAAACCAACTTTCACAGTAACATCATTTTGTCCCATGCACACAGTTATTTAAAATGATTAATAAATAAAAAAAAATATTTGTGTACCCCTCAAAACTATCCTAATCAGAAAATTATAATTGCAAGTCTAACTCCAAGTTTCCCATTTAATTACGTATATATCCCTACCATTAAAATTTGTGAACGGTTGTCAACCCGAATACCTTAACTATGGTTAAATACAAACCATGGACCAAGAAAATACCACTTATACCGCTGAGACGATTTCAATTATTTTAAATTTTATATTCTTTAAGGACATATATTTGTAAATTATAGTTAATAAATGAATTTTTCAGGAGTATATTTGTAAGGGTATAATGGTTTTTTATAATGCTATAGTATGTTAACAAATGCCTAAACACCTCAGATTATTATTTTTATTATTATTATTTGACATAGGGGATAAACCCCTCGTCAAAAGACGTGGCGTTAGGTGACAAGCACCCTTGACCCCTCACCGTGCGCGTATAGGTGTGAGGACTCGAATCTGGGAGCTTTGTACTCACCAAATGAATTACCTAAACTGCTCCCCCCATTTACAGGGGGTAGGACTCGAACCTGAGAGCATGCTCAATCAAGTGAATTACCCAATGCACAGGACCTTAACACAAAGATATGTAAAATGAGAAATTTAGAAGTATATCTGCAATTATGATTTTTTTTATGAGTATAAATGCAATATCAACATATTTATGGGTATACCTACAAAATAACCACTTGCAAATTAAAAACAAGATTGAAAGTAATATATGGTGTGCACGCGGACATCAAATGTGGCGTTAATCTATTCTTTAAAAAATAAATATAATAAAATCTTGGAAAATTACAATGGTATACTTGCAATTATGAATTTTGTAGGGATATATATATATATATATATATATATATATATATATATATGCAATATTGACATTTTCATAAAAACCACATATTTTGATGATATATATGCAATACAATACTTATGGAAGTTTTAATAGTTTCACTTTTATTTTTTAAAATAACCATATATATATATATATATAATCGTTCTATTGTCACGCGGGCCAGATCACTGTGCTGATTCGGCCGACTCCTATTTTGGCCCCTGGAACATGTTTGAAGGATTTCCAACGATACGGATGGGAAAATCATCGAAAAATAAGTTAGTCTGTCAATTTTCATATAATTTGGTGACCGTTTGATCCTCCCACTTAACGGTTCTTATTTTAGAGAAGTTTTAACGGTTCAGAATTTCAACTATTAAGTGGGAGGATCAATCGGTCACCAAATTTTATGAAAATTGACAGACTAGCTTATTTTTCTATGATCTTCCCATTTGTACGGTTGGAAATCCTTCAAACATGCTCTAGGGACCAAAATGGGTGATGATCAGATCTAAACAGTGATCCGGCGGACCGCACTGTAGAACGACTATATATATATATATATATATATATATATATATATAGATGTAATTATCCGCTCCTCATAAAGAGCAGATTTTAATTAAAAGATAAATTTCATAAAGAGATTGGTCGTGATCCATAACTCTTCTGCTTTGATCATTCAGCTTCGCATGCTCAGGGAGCCTCAGATGCTCAAATTAAGGACTCCAATGAAGTTAAGAGGGAGAGAGAGAGAACTCAAAGCATTCAGAGAGATGTCTAATACTCAATTTCCATAAAATCTCAATTTTGATCTTCATTCAAAATTAAACTATCTTTTTCGTGAGTTGAGACTGTTGACCCAATATGGATATTTTTGGGGTATACCTACAAAAGGTTACATAAAGATTGCGTAAAGTCAATTTACTTGTGTTAATAGTTTTATTTTTATTTTTTAAAAAACCACTTGCCTATTAAAAACATGATTGAAATTAGTTTATATATAAATAATAATAATAGGTAATTAATTAAAAGCCCCGACACTGTTTATTTTTTCCCTTTGGAGTCTTTGGGGTAGAAATTTGGAAACGAAGTCGAACTTGAACGAAGCCGAGCCCACTCGAAGTTCTACTCGAAATTCCATCGTTTCTACTGAAGTTGAAATTATAATATTGAGTTGAATTGGTTCGAAGTTCAATTATAATTTTCAGAAGTTCTTTCGAGTTCGGCTCGATAATATTTATAAAAATTCAAGTTCAATTCAAAAAAGCTCAAAATTTAAAAATAAAATAAAATAAAATTATAATAAAATTCACATTACAAAGGCTAAACATGGTTATCATCATTTAAAAATCTATATAAAATTATAATAAAATTCACATTACAAATGCTAAACATAATTACAACTACATTATAATTATATTTTATAAGATAAAAATCAAGAATAAATTATGCAATCCAAATAATTATATATATATATATATATATATATATATATATATATATATATTCGAACTTCGAACCGAACTCAAACGAGCTGACTCTGGCCTGAGTTCGACTCATTTATTTTTCGAGCTCAAATTTGAGTTCAAGTTCAGTTTGTTATTAAAATAATCGAATCGAACTCGAACCAATATCGAATCGAACTCGAGTTGCTCGCGAACAGTTTGATTGTTTGCCAGCCCTACTTTGGGGGAGGTGTATAAGGATTTGGTATAATAGTATTTTGGGTGTGTGTGCTTTGGGTGGAAAATAATACCAAGCCAAGGACTAATAAATAATTTTTCTTAATAATAATCAAATGTTGCCCTCAGCTATTTAAAAAAATAAATATAATAAAGTCATATAAAATTCCCACAATTATGATTTTTTCAAAAAGATATGTATGAAATATCAATATTTTCAAGGATATATTCTAAAAAAATGTAACTTATGGAAATTTTAGTAGTTCATTTTTTATTTTTTTAAAATAACCACTTGCATATGAAAAACAGAATTGAAAGTAATTTATATAAATAAAAAAATTTAAATGTTGCCTTCATCTATTTTAAAAAAATAATAATAATAATAAAATCGTGGAAAATTTTGCTTTTGACCAAGAATTTCTTTGAAAGCCAAAAGACGTTTTTGCACTTAATTCTAATCCTAATCCTAACCCTAACCCTAAACCCTAACTAGAGCTAGGGTTAGGGTTAGGGTTAGAGGTGAGGATAAAAATATATTTTTCTTCTACTATACTAATTTAGACTAGAGAGTAATTTGCTTAACTAAAAACAAGGGACTTTTTTGATAAATTGAAAACTCTTAATCAATTATCCTTTCTATAAATAATCATCGTTTTAGTTTTCTCCACTCTGCCTAATCGCATCTCTCTCTCTCTCTCTCTCTCTCTCTCTCTCTCTCTCTCTCTCGTTGATGCAACTTTCATTTTTCTCTCCGGAAGCAAAGCAAAGCAATGGTATATATCTCTTTCTCTCGTTCTTTCTTTCTATAATTTTTCTCTATCTATATATCTTTAATATTTGATCCACAGTAACCAATGCAAGGGAAATGTATTAATTACAGAACTCGGGGAGTAGGGTCGGGCAAATTGGTCGTCGTGTTCGTGTTGCTATTGCTAAGCGAGAAGATGGAAAGGCTAACATTAAGGCCAAGCAAAGCGAAGACATTAATATTGATACTAATTTCACTACACTTACCACTGTGTTCAGCAGTATAATTAATGAACCTGAAGATGATGATAATACTAATTTCATAGATTATTCTCGGAGGACAATTGTTCAAGATGTTGCTAACCAAAGTACTGAGGAGAATAAATCCCAAAACCATACTGTAATTACTAGTACTGATGATGATCTTTTGGAGATGACAGTAGAGATGGACACATGGCGCGCGCCACCATTCTCAAACAACTGGAACATCTATAGACAGAGACAGCAACAGAATCAGCAAGAGCAAAGGTGGCTAGGAGGAGCAATAATAGTAGTAATAATAATAATAATAATGCGCATCATCTTGGTGGCTCCTTGAGAAGGGAGCTAGGGAACTCATGGTAATCGAAAACAATATCATAAGTTATGTATCTATAGAGTCCTTGGGGAATCCTAGTTGATCCCGGGACTCATCCGTAGCCCGCTATCTCCCCTAACTGGTATGCTCATGTGGTATTTTCGAAATCATCTCCGGCGGTGGGTCCAACTCCGGTGGGTGAAGGCTATGCTCCATTTCGCAATTGAAGAGAATATATTGTTTAATAAACTTTTTGGTATTGCTTTTCTCTTCATGTAAACTTTGTGCACTAAATTGTTTTAGTTTTAGTTTTTTTTATATGAGGCCATAATATATATATATGTGGTCATTTGATTAAGAAGAATGTTATGCATAAACATAATCATTCTTCTATTTCTAATCTTTGTGGTATACTTTGTTTGCCTTATATGCCACAATCATTTGCATCTTTAGATTTGTTAGATATCTAACCCAACAGTATTATGTATATTCTATGTGATATGTGGAGTTGTCATCTAAAACATGGTAATGAATAGTTGAAACATACCAAAGGCCTACAGGTCTTGTGGTATCAGGGTCCCCTGTTAAGGGGTTCTTTCATGGGAAGATCCCAAGTTTGAATCCCCTGCACAGGGTGAGGGCATTTATGCGTGACCCTTCGGAAACAAAATATAAATGGATTCATATTTACCAAGTTTAATTTTAGAAAAATTTAACTCAAAATGAGAGATGAAAAATATATCTTTTTTTTGTTTTATTATATCTCCTTTTGTTGTATTTTCATTGTAGGACCATTTTTTCTTTTTGCTTTTTTTTAATTTTTAATTATTCTTTAATGAATAATCTCAACTAATTAAAAAGGATTATATGAATTTTAGCATGTGGTTAATTACTTTTTTATTTATCTTATGACATTAATTAGTTTTAATGTAAGTGGGATATAGAATGGAGCAAGCTTTATATATACACATATAAATATTAAATTCTTTTTAGTTCATGAAAAAAAAATATGGAACTTGTTATATACTTCAACAAATACTCTAATTCTTCATCGTTGGATCTTATGCCCCCTTTCATTTATACATTTTTATAATATTTCATCATGTAAATTTCCAAACTATTAGATTTGCGTTCTAATAAGAACATGTCCTTTCGTTAGTAGCTCAAAAGGTTATATAGTCGACTAAAGCATAAAGTTAGAAACGAGTGTATTAAAAACCTATCATTCAGAGATCTTCAGAATTGTTATTTAAAGATTTGGTTGTTTTGTTGTATCTTGGAGGTGGATTGCTGGAAGCCTTCAGCAAATTGTTCATAGTGGGGGAAAATGACACCTTAAGGCTTAAAGACAATGTGTACAACACACCTCAAAATCGCATAATTCTACTGATTATGAATCTTTTAATACAAGATTATTCGCTAACAAGAAAAAGAGTGAGAGAAAATGCAATTGATTTTTAGGATTAGGGTTGGATTTGAATAAGCTTCATGAAACCATAGGTTTGAAATGCTTAGGAATGTTTTTAAGCTTTTGTTTCTCTTTCCCTTGATTTTGCTTCGCTAATTGTTTGGTAACCTAGGTTTTATTGGAATTTAATTTTAAAAAAAATAAAAAATAAAAAATTCAAAAATTAAATTGATTGATACAATTATTTTAATGAGGTATAATGGTTTCCATATTAGTGTGACCATTGCTCTTCTAAAACTGCTAGTATTTTGAATTTATATGAAAATGTTGGATAAGGCCATATGACCAAGTGTGAGAAAAAACTCTAGTCATCTCTCTGACAAAATCTCAATTTGAATTTTCATTGTTTCTTGGATCTTCTACTCCTTTCTTCTCTTTTGATTTTTACAACTTTAGTACCGCCCTCTACAAAACACTCCATCGATCTCTCCAAGTCATGTTCTTATGAGTCGAGACTACATCGATTGAATCTTTGAGGAGTATTTACCGACAAACCCTTCCGCGAAATGCGAGAATACAGCTTCGGACAATGATAACATCAGTACTAATATTTGTTCCTCTTATTTATAAATCATGTTTTGCTATTCTCACTTGTTTTACAGGAAAAATATCAAAGATACGAATTTATAAATATATTTATTTTAAAATTTTAAATTTTTTTAATTTTATAATCGATTTTATTTATAGTGCATGAAAATTTTAAATTGTAATTAAATCAGTGAGAATATTTTTAGATTGGAAACATTTCAACCCAAAGTTGTATGGTCTTACCTACAAATATATAAGAATTCAGGGAGGCTCTAAATCAAAAACCCTTATTAGTACTACTAAAAGAAAAATGACAATGATAGATCAACATGACAATATAAATAAGATAAAATAAAAAATAAAATAAATAATGAAGAATTGGTAAACACTGAAGAAAGAGTCAGTTTATTATGATGTCATACATCTATATTTATAGGTGCTACATATGTAGAATAAATTTTTGAAGGCCATGAGGTACGGTGTAAGAGATCTCACTAAACAATCACTTCTTCATGTCAAATATATTAAATACTAAGACGACTTCACAAGATATTGATTACGTGGCATGTCTTTTTCAGATAGCTTTCAAGAAAACAACACAATAGTTTTGATTAGTAGAGATTGACATCACATATTGAACGCAGACATGTGAATGACACAAAGAAATGTTCAAGGAAGAGATGATGATGTCCATTGATGGTGTGGCACAACCAAAGTTAGTGAACTTTGAGGTTTCTACTTTGGAGGTAGCTAGGCTTAGTTGTTTTTTTTTTTTTTTTCTTTTTTGACAAAAGCAACAAGCGCCCCCGAAGGTAAGTCAAGGACATGCGTAGGCGTGGCCCCTCCATCCTAAATTAGTCCATAGGAGACTAGTTAATTTGTGGAGTTCAAACAGTTTGATGATGGCTAACACTTGAAGTTTCAATCAGAAAATTTCAATACCTTATAACAACATATAAAGTTCTCAAGGAGATCTTTATAATTGTTGTTTAAAGATTTTGTGGTTTTGTTGTATTTTGGAGGTGGTTTGCTAGAAACCCTTCAACAAGTTGTTCATAGTGGGGGCATATAACACCTTAAAGGCATTATATATAGCACGCCTCAAAGTCGCATAATTCTGTTAATTCCTCTCTCACAAATAGAGATTACGGATGTAGGGTGAGAAAGCATGAGAGAAAAGACAATGGATTTTTAGGATTAGGGTTGGATTTCAATAAGCTTCATGAAACCATAGGTTTGAAATGCTTAGGAAGGTTTTTAAGCTTTTGTTTCTCTTTCCCCTGATTTTGCTTCTCTAATTTGTTTGGTAACTTATGTTTGTGTTTTTTTTTATTTTTTTATTTTTTTATTTTTTGACATAGGGGATAAACCCCTCCAGAGGGATGTGGCCTTAAGTAACGAGCACCCTTGACCCCTTACTGTGCGCGTACAAATGTGGGGACTCGAACCTGGGAGCTTTGTGCTCACCAAGTGAATTATCTAAACTGCTCCCCCTATTTACGAGGTGGGAACTCGAACCTGAGAGCATGCTCAATCAAGTGAATTACCCAATGTATGAGACCCGAGATACCATTAGACCAATAGTCCTTTGATAACCTATGTTTGTGTTGTTGCATAGAGAGAGTTTAATTCAGTGAGAATATTCTTAGATTGGAAACATTTCAACCCAAAGATGTATTTGCACATGGAGGAAGTTGTTAGAGCTACTGTAATTATGAAAAGGCATGGAGTTGCCTACAAATATATAAAAATTCAGGGAGGCTCCATGTAAAAAAACCCTTATTAATACTACTAGTGAAAAACGACAATGATAGATTAATAACACAATATAAATAAGGTGAAATAAAAAAATAAAATAAAATAAAATAAAACAATGAAGAACTGGTAAACACAGAAGAAACAGTCAGTTTATTAAATGTATAACTTTTTTATAATAAGATAAAACCTCATCTAAACAGGGTCAGTGATAAAAAAAACTCTCACATGGTCTTATTTTATCATTAACCATTTTTTTTCTTTTTTATAAATGTGGACAAGCCACCATGCACAGTTCTTTAAAATGATAAATAAATAAAAGAAAATTATTTGTTGCGTATACACTTTTGAGAAAATTATAATTATTTGTATACCTTCAACTTTCCTATTTGATTGTCTATATACCCCTACCATTGAAATTTATGAACGGTTGTCAACCCGAATGTCTTAACTATGATTAAATGTAAACTATGGCCCAAGAAATACCACTTATAATTTATACCCTTGAGAGATATTTTGATTATTTTAAATTCCATATTCTTTAGGGACATATATTTGTAAATATATAGTGATAGGGATGAAAGTAATGGAACACGTGGCATCCATCCAAATGAGCCACATGTCAAGGTCAAGGCCGCCAAACAGAATCTCAATTGATACCGCAAAGAGCCGTTCCGATATGGATTGCTCATCAGATCCGGAAGACACGATATAGAGTAACTACCGATCCGATATGCGTAGTTTATATATCGGAACCTCTACGAAGCACATCGGGATCAGGAAGAACTTCACTACACCAACACGTGTTAAACAGGAAAGGTGTGTTCAACCAACGGTTACCCGTATCGGTCCCTATCTTTCTAGAAGAAGTACAGCTGCAAACAGCCTGGCCTTCTAGAAGAGTTACAGCTGGAGACAGCTCAGATACTTAGCTGGCATACCAGCTGGCGCTTAGCTGGCACTTATCTGGACTGACAGCTGGCGAACACGTGACTAAATTGAGGAGCGTGCTCAGCACGCAACCCATGCCTATAAAAGGCAAAGATCACAGTTCATTCGGACATTCTGAAATCCAAGCGGCGAAGCCCTGCCAAATTGGTAACGGGATCTTCTCTTTCTTTCTACTTCCTACTTTCCATTTGTGGAAGTCTTGTAAGATCTCTTATACTTTTCGATGATTCATAGTGATATTTTCCTCTCCCGTGTTTTTTTCCCGTTGATTAGGGCTTTTTCTACGTAAATCTGGTTTCTCTCTCTTCTTGTTTGGATTCCCATTCGATTTCTCACTAGGATAGCCACCCATTAAATATAAATTCATTTGTTAGGTTGAAATTGGGCCCTAAATCCAATTTTAGCACTAACATATAGTTAAATGAATTTTTTTGGGATATATTTACAAGAACATAATGGTCATTTTATAGTGCTATAGTATGTTAATAGATGCCTAAACACTTTATGTTAACATAGAGGTATGTAAAATGAGAAATCTAGAAGTATATCTACAATTATGATTTTTTCCAAGGTATATATTCAATATTGACATTTTCATGAATATACCTACAAAATAACCACTTGCAACGATGATTGAAAGTAATATATATTTGTGTGACACATCAAATGTAGGTTCATCTATTCTTTAAAAAAGAAATATAATAAAATTTTGGAAAATTTCTGGAAAATTTCAACTATCCCTTCCACTGGAAAGTAGGTCAATTTGATTAAAAGGTGATTTTGAGGGAGAGAATCGAAAGATCGGCTGTGATCAATGACTCTTCTTTATTCTTTCAGCTCCGCATGCTCGGAGAGCCTCCAACGCTAAGTAAGGAACTCCAAATGGAGATGAGAGAGAGAGAGAGAGAGAGAGAGAGAGAGAACTCAGATGATTAACAGAGAGATGCCTAATACTCAATCTCCATGGAATCCCAATTCTGACTCCCATTTAGGATTAAATTACCTTTTTTTGTGAGCCAAGGCTGGAGACATACCAACTTTCATAATTCATCCTTCATTGGGCTGTCATCTCGATGCTTATGCTCATGTCGGCTTCAGTTATTTTACGTTCAACTATCTTGAAAAAATAAATATAATAAAAGTCATGTAAATTTTTCAAAGGTATACATACAACATATACAATATTGATATTTTCAAAGTATACCTACAAAAAACCAATAAAAAAATTATCAGTGACTTGTGGGAATTTTAATAATTCATTTTTATTTATTTTTTTAAATAACCACTTGGATATGAAAAAGGATTGAGAGTAACTTATATAGATAAAAAAATCAAATGTTGCCTTCATCTATTTTTAAAAATATCTATTTTTAAATTTATTAGAATGTTCATAACTAATCACTAGCCAAAAGACGATTCCGCACTTACTACTAACCCTAAACCCTAACTAGAGCTAGGGTTAGGGATAGAGGTGAGGGTTAAAATATCTTTTTTATTCTACTAATTTAGACTAGGGAGTAATTTATTGAACTAAAAAGAAGGGACTTAGAACTCTTAATCAATTTTCCTTTCTATAAATAATCATTGTTTTAGTTTTCTCCACTCTACCTAATTGCATCTCTCTCTTGTTGATTCAACTTGTGTTTTTATCTTTGGAAGCAAAGCAAAGCAATGGTATCTCTCTTTCTTTCTTTCTTTTTTTTTTTTTTTTGAATAAAGTGGATAAACCACATTCTTTTATTCAATGTTTAAAAGAAGTTAGTGCATTGGCGCTCGAAATTGAGCTCCCCCAAATTGTTCCCATGTCCGGGGTTCCCTGGGATTCCCAATCACAATTACATAGTGCTGATGGTGGTCCCCTCCTGTAGAGTCAGCCGCAGAAAGTCCTCTTCGAAGTCGTCCCCATTGGTTGGCGCTTGAGGTTGGCATGCATGAATGGAGGACAGAGAGCTTTAGGCGATAGCCGTTAGCGGGCCTAGCTTCTACTTCATATCGGCGTTGGCACCATCGATCCAAGATAGCAAGAGGAAAGCTTATACCAATGAATGATTCCCAAGCAAACGCTGTTGTTTATTCCGAAGCATCTTCATTCCTTTCCGTACCAAATACTCCATGTTGTGGCTATAACCGCAAGGTTCCACCCCTATGCTTTTCCTTGGGCGCTTTTCCCCAGTCGTGATGTCCCTAGAGCTCTTGAGTCGATCGGGGGCTGGTAGATAGGTTGAATAGCGGGCAAAAGTGTTCCCATATTTGTGTTGTGACCGAGCAACTTGTGAGGAGATGTTGTAACATTTTTGCTTGCTCATTGCATATGTAGCACAGGGTCCGGCTCCCTTTCCATTTGCGTTTGATAAGGTTGTCCAGGGTGAGTATTTTGTTGTCCGCGCCTAGCCATACAAATAGTTGAATCTTCCTTGGGCATGCGAGCCGCCATAGGTTGTTTGGGAACTGGCTCTGTACCCCCCCATCCACCGTGAAATTGTAGAGGGATTTGACATAGAATGCCCCGTTCCTCCTAAGATTCCAAATTCTGGTGTCCTGTCGATTCTCTTGTGTCATGGCAATTGCATCCATAAGCGCGTACATCTCCCGCGCACCTTCCCTAGTCAGCAGCCCTTGTTTCAACAGTGGTTGGGTTTGTGTTAGTTTTTCCCTTGCCCTCCCAAGCAAGAGATGCAGATTTAGAGCGAAGGCGACAAGATCTGGGAAGATGCTTCTTCGTGCTTGCCCTTGGATCCATTTATCATGCCACAAGTCGATCACGTGGTTCTCCCTTCCCCGCTTTCACTTCAAGTCCCATTTTCACTATCCATCATCGGGTTCAAACCTTTTTCCAAAAGTAGGATGCTCTCCTTATCACTCCCTTGTACAGGTCAAGGGAAGGAATTCCCAAGTACTTGTTCGTAATGATGCTACCGTGGCATATGTTGGCATGTCCGCTAAGAAGCCTCCACCACCACTTGCCAATCATGGTCGCATTAAAACATCTAGGGGTTTTGTTTGGTTGCTGTGAGGTAATTATCATGTAAGTTATTTTACAGGTAAGTGAGAATTTTGGTTGTTTGGTTTGCTGCAAAACAGCCATTTACATGTAAACACCTTTACATCTAAAGCCTATTTCCCTGCATTTCCACTCACGGCCAAATTGGCCGTGAGTTGAAATACAGGGAAAGTAAAGCCCGCTCTTCAACTCAAATCACTCAACCCCATGTTTGGTAATGCAAACCCATCTCCCTCACCGAATATAATATTATATATAAAATATATTATAATATTATATTTATAATATAATATAATATATAATATTATATTAAATAATTTATATTATATTATATAATATATATATATATATATATATATATATATATATATATATATATATATATTAATGAAGTTCACATTGATCAAAGTTTTCACACCCTCATTCATACAAAATATTTGTTTGTAAAATCACAAAAAAAAAATTTTATTTAAAACCATTATTATAAATTTAAATTAATTATTGACATATAAAAGGAATATGTGTTTTCTGGTATGTATTCTTATATTAAAATTCATATTATTATTTATATTATAGAATTAAATATAAATATTAAAAAAATGATTATAGGGGTAACCTCACCACTTACTTCACATGGTGACTGTATCACCCAAATTACATCAAACCAAACAGTAAAAAATGAAATGCAGCATTTACAATTACGAAAAACCAAACAACCCTTGAAGTAAGTCAAAATACAGTAATTCCAATCACATGTAATTCCACTTACACTGTGAATTGAAATACTGGTAACCAAACAGCCCCCTAATGTATGTAATTCCCCATCCCCTTATTCCTTTGGTTGCTAGGACGCAGCCTACAGGTTGACCAAATTGTAGCTTTGCCCTTAAGCTCTAGTCTGTGCCAAAGGAAGTCCCTCCTCAGATTATCTATTCTCTTGGTCACCCACTCTGGGAGCTTGTATATTGATAGCTAGTAGTTTGGTATAGTTGTGAGGACGAGTTGATCAAGGTGATTCGTGCCGCCATAGAGAGAAGACGGCCCTTCCACGAGCAGATCCACCTACTGATCTTGTCGATTAGTTGGTTCCATTCTAAGCGCTTAGGCTTTTTCCCGGATATAGAGATTCCCAGGTAGTTAATGAGGAGTTTGCCAATTTAACAGTTGATGGTGTTGGCCAGTGCCGCTATTCTTGTCTGGTTCAATCTGAGGGAGATAAGGTGGCTCTTGGAATAGTTGATGCGGAGCCCGAAAAGTCCCTCGAAGAGGTAGAAAATAAGCTTCAGGATTCGCATATGCTCCGTGATCCTGTGAGCCGAAAACTAGTAGGTCATCGGCGTATTGGAGTGAGGTGACCTCATCTTCTGGCCGCTCCCCATGTCTGATACCTCTGTATATGTTAGCTCGAGATGCTCTCGTTATCATGGTTGTGAGGACATCTGCCGCGAGTACAAAGAGGAAGGGGGAGAGAGGGTCCCCTTGTCTCAGTCCTCTCTTGTGTCTTATGTATCCCCTTGTCTTCCCGTTAATGCGTAAGTTAGAGTTGGAAGTGTGAAGGATTTCCCAGATCCAGAAGACCCACCGTGGTCCAAATCCCTTTGTTGTTAGAATCTTCAGTGGAAAGTCCCAATCCACAATGTCGAATGCCTTTTAGAAGTCAATCTTGAGTATAGGCCCCCCCTTGGTCTTGGAGACGCATTTTGTGGATTAGCCCCTCCGCGGCAATTATGTTGTCTTGAATGGACCGCCCTTTGATAAAAGCTATCTGTGACTCATCGACTAACCCTGTAATGACCCCTTGGAGTCTGTTGGAAAGTACTTTGGTGATGATTTTCATGGAGCAGTTGAGTAGACTAATCAATCTATAGTCCCGTATCTCCTTCGGGGTCTCCTTCTTGGGGATGAGGGATAATATGAGCCCAGTTAAGTCTCTCGAAGTTGTTCTTGCATTTGTGTAGAAGTCTAGGAATAGATTGAATAAGTCACCTCTGATGAACTTCCATCCCTTTTGGTATATGGTCATTGGGAGGCCATCCGGGCCTGGGGCCTTGTCACTATTTAGTCCTTACAAAAGGTTTATGGAGCTTCATGATAAACTTTGATGTCTTCTATTATTTTTGACTTTCTATTTCAGTTTTTTTATGATTTGAAAGTCGGGTAACACCTTTAGACTAGTTTTGTCCAATTTCTTCATATATGAGATTAGCTCTTGAAGTGATATTTGCCGAGGAAAGCCATTCAAGATTTGTATTCTTCTTTAGTCACCTCTGGAATTATATTCTCGGGCAACGTCAGAAGTTGTGTTGCTTTGAGATGTGTGTATCGCTCCCTTGGGATGCACACGTACTTCTTTAAGATTTGTATTTCCATCAGTTGTCTCGAGATCTATATCGCTTCAAGATGTGTGCTTCATTGTCTCGGGATGCGCACTTCATCATTTTGAGATTTGTAATTGTTTTGGGGGATACATATATTTTTGCTTTGGGATTTATCACCACCTCAAGTTGAGTGCTACATCTGCGCCTTGAGATTTGTGGCTGCTTCAAGATGTATATTTTCATTGACCGTCTTGAGATGCGTGCTTTATTGCTGCCTCAAGACCTACGTCATTTCAGGATTTATATTTTCATCGGCCATCTTGAGATGTGTGTTTCACCATGCCTCAAGATTTGTGTAATTTTATATTTTTATCAGCCGTTTTGAGATTCGTGCTCCATCGTCGCCTCAAAATCCATGGCTGTTTTGATATTTATATTTCATCAACTACCCCGAGGTGTGTGCTTGATTGCCCCCTCGAGATTCGTGATGTTTTGAGATTTATATTTTCATCGGCTATCTTGAGATGTGTGCTTTGTCATGCCTCAAGATTTGCGCCATTGGGATTTATATTTCCATCAGCTGTCTTGAGATGTGTGCTTCAATCTTGTGCTGTGAGAAGTGTACTTCACTGCATCGGGATACACACTTCATCGATTTGGGATTTGTGTTTTATTAGCTATCTCGAGATGAGTGTTTCATCTATACCTCGAGATTTGTGCTGCTTTGAGATGTGTGCTCCACTACATCAGGATGCACACTTCATCGTTTTGGGATTTGTATTTTATCAGCTATCTCGAGATGAGCGTTTCATCATCACCTCAAGATTTGTGTTGCTTCGAGATGTGTGCTTTACCGGCTAAGGGTGCACACTTTATCACTAGATTTGAAGATGTTGTTGCTTCGGGATCCACACTAGCATCGCCGCTTTTTGCATTCATGCCGTTGATGTTGGATAAGATGTCTTTTCTTCTACAGGGGATGTAGAATTTTGTTTTCCCTGTGCTGGATGGCAAGGTTCTAGCACTCGGCTTTAAACAAGGTGATTGGCTTTGCCTCATAGTGGAGGTGGGGATCTCATCTCTATCGCCAACCACTATCTACCCATCAATATTTTTGAGTAATAAATCCACCGCTTTGTCAAGCATTTCTTTATTCCATAATATAATTTACCACCCTTTTATCTTCATTTTGTCGAGGCTGTAATGTCATATAATATAATTTTGTCATTCATGCTCCCAAATTATATCAGGAATGCATCTTTTATATATTACCACATCTGAAATGACTTGAGTTGTAGATTAATGGCACTCTTGAGGTTTTACACTCACAAGATATCATAAGGTGAGCCAAGTGTCAATCCGTCAATTTTCTTATTTCAATTCAACAATGACCATCTGTCGTGTTACTTGCCGAATCATTGTTGAAGCATGCACAAGGATAGAGACCCTGAGGTTCCTCTTTGTTCCACCAGCTTGAACTTTTCTTTATGACGAGGGATAAGGCTATTCAACTTTTGTATGCCTTCAAGTTGATATGCCACTAGACCAAGCAGTTGTTATTGTATTTGCATATTGCATGTTTTCATTTGTTGAAGCTACTTTAACAGAAGATTTTGGTTTGAAGGAAAATGGGTTCGTCCTCACCATCCTTCCTCTGAGGAACATTTTGTTGTTGAAGGTCAATTCTCGTTCTTTGCTCCCTGTGTGGCGCATGACTTGATCCTTCTTGTCTTATGCCCCCAGGATCTTGTGAATGGTGCATGTGGTGGGCCTCCTCGGACCTCAATGGCCATCTAGATGGTATGAATTTGTGCATCCTTTTAAAGAGGATTTTGGATTGGAAGAAAAACGGATCAATCCTCATTATCTTCCTTCTAGGGACATTTTGCCGTTGAAGGTCAACTCTTGTTTCTTGCCCCTCGTATGGCATGTGACTTGATTCTTCCTCTTTTATGTTCCTTTAGGACTCCATTGCATTTTATGTGGCATCATGTGATGAGCCTCATCGGGCCTCCATGACCATCTAGGTGATATGGATTCATCCTCTTTATGGTTCCTTCTAGGAACATTTTTGTTGTTGAAGGTCAACTCTCGTTCCTTGCCCCCCGTGTGGCATGTGACCTAGTCCTTCTTCACTTATTCCCGCAGGATCTTATGAATGGTGCAAGTGATGGGCCTCCTCGGACTTCAATGACCATCCAAATTATATATATTTCTAACTTTTTCCTTTTTGTATTTTGACTTTTGACTTTTGACTTTTGACTTTTGATGGAGTTGACCCAGCGTCATCTTATTGATTGCAGTTTCCTCAATGTCGAGTCGGCTCTTTTGAGGTCATAACTCTGCAACAATTGAGTTCATTCTTGCCAACCTAAGGGGCTTGAAAGAACCCATTTCAATATTTTGATAACTTTGAAAGAAGACAAAGTATAGCTTCTGGTTTGGAGCCTTCATCCCTTAGTAGGTGCACCCTAGATAATTCTTCTCTTTTTTCTTCATTCTTCTCTTTCTTTCTTTTTTTTTGATTTTTTTTATTTTTGATTTTTTGATTTTTTTTTTTTTATTTTTTTTATTTTTTTTTGATTTTTTTTCTTTGATTTTTTTTTTTGTGCAAGCCTTTAGCAAGTTTGAAGATTCCCTTTTCTCAAACCTTTTAAAGATGCGCTCATTGCCTTCTCCAGCAGAAACTACCCTTTCAGGCTGGGCTGGGGTAACCTCTACAAAATGAAAGTCCATGATTCTTTACCATTGTGTCTTTATATTAGACCAAGAGAATCATTTTAGGTCAACTTCCCATAGATCGAGGGTGTAGGACTATCAGGATTTCTATGGATGTCGAGCTTCCAATTGCAGGAGAAATCTTGTATGTAGTTATCCCCATGCAAAGTTCATAAGCCTCTTACTTGTACTTTTGCCTCAAAGATGGGAGGTGGAATAAGGTCCCCACCGGGCGTGCCAGAATTTGTGGGATCGAAAATACGCGCCTGGCGTCGTGTCTGTGAAGAGACACCAGGCGATACATCGAATCACAAATGTCATTTTTTGTTTGTTTGTGGGTTCTTTTATTCCTAACAGAGGCAAGCCTCTATTATTAATTACCCCAGACAATGTCTTGGGAACCTCCGATTAAGGGCAAAAGTACAAGTAGAGAGGCAATGAATAAAATATAAAGATGATTTTTTTATTTGAAAATCATGACTTTCATTACATATGGATATATCATCATAAGATGCTCATACATATCATTTATTTATTTATTCATTTATATATTTATTTAATGATGCCGCCTTCCGTCGTGGAATATATAGTTCGCCATTTTGGAATTTATGCCGCTTTGTTGCTTCAAGATGCCGACCTTCACCGTCGCCTTTATGTTTTGACCGAACACCCTGAGATGAATGTTTCATTACCACCTCAAGGGTCGTATCACTTCATCAATTTCCTCGAGATGCGTGTTTCATAAGCACATCGAGATTCGCCACTTTATGGCTAGATTTTATCAGCCCGCTTTGAGGTGGTGTTCCAATGCCTCCTCAAATACGTGCCACTTTGAGATTTGTATCTCATCGAATACTTCGAGATAGTATTTCATCGCTACTTTGAAATGTGTGCTTTGTAACCTTGAATCTTATTATTATTATCATTATAAGTTGTTTTTTTTTTCTTTTTTTTTTTAATACTGAAATCCATGTAGAATATACCACCATCACAGATATTGTATCGACTATAAAGTATTTAGCCAAGCTCACAAAAGTCAAGCCTGACACTTATTTGATGAGCATCTTTAGCATCAATGTTGTATGTTGTCCGTCTTTTAACATAGTCTATTAGAAATCAATTGGAGGCACTTTCCTTTTCACAAATAAGGCTTGATATAGATGTAGATATATCCAGGAGGTATTATCATATTGAAGAGCAATATTAAGGAGCCATTGAAAAAGCCATTAACACCCATAATGGGCAGCCATGATTGCCTTTTTATCATTGAGTTAACCTTATTAATATCCACATTAATGCTCTTAGTAGGCAGCCATGGTTGCCTCCCTTTTTTTTCTTCACTTTAATTTTATTGGAGTTGTGACTGGCTTCAATTTCTACATAATTCTGGACCCTTCATATCATGCATTTGTAGTGATGATCTCTGATTAATTCTTAAGAAGCTGATGGATTTTCCCAGCTCCTTTCAACCATTGCTTCAACTTTCTCTTGAACAAATCTTCATATTATTTTGCTTTGCTTTATCTGTCAAAGATTTTTTTGTTTTGTTTTGTAGTATCACAGCTTTTCTTTATCATTTCTTATTTTACAGCAGCATTTCCACAAAAGTAACTGATACTTTGTTCAAAAATGGAGATAACAAGCAAATCTCAAAGTTGCCCATCAAACACTTTGTGTGCGTTCATCCAAAAAGTATTCAGGAGGATCATTGCTTAGACTATGACCATTTTAAGATGTAAAAGACTGGACAACAGTTAGCATAGAAAAGATTTGGTTGAGCAATATCAACACCAAGCCAACTGGATTATTACTAATATCTCTACCATCACCCAGATTCAGAGACAACCTGTCTCTTCTTGAACTCAAGCATGGCATGATAGACCCGGATAGAATCCTAAATTAGTTGCATTTATCAGACTTCATGGTACAATGGAGTTGTCGTCAATATCATCTTTTGCCTTGGTATTGAAATTCCCAGCTTCTTCTGACTGCAATGAAAGAGTGCTTGCAAGAGTTGCTTCTTATAATATGATTATTGTTCATTTGTGCATTTTCTATTGATGAACCTACTAAGAAGAGAGATGCTGCAGCTTTGTTTTGGCAAACGTCATCACTTTCTTTTCATTTTTAGCAGCTTCATCATACTTAGTGCTCCATCTTAGCAGCTTCAAGATTACTGCCATTTGCATATAACTTTCAAATGTACTCTATCTCATCAGCAGCTTCTTCTTCATAGCAGCGGGCAGCAGCAGAGCATCGGCGGCAATAGCAGCAGTCTTCCATAGTTTCTGCAACATTGTTCTTTGTAGCGACACCATCTTTTTTAATCTTTTACTAGCTTCAGAGGCTACAACTTCATCAGGATGGGGTGACGTCAAGCAGCCTAGACAACAACGCCGTAGGCAACGGTTTCATCAAGATTGGTGCTTTTGCAGAGCTTTTTTTTAATTGAAAAGGTCTTGCAATAGTTGCTGAAGTTTGGGGATACTTGGCGAGCGCCGTGGGTTCCTCAATCACCGGGATTTGACAGCGGCTGGGGTCATATAGTTTATATTTTTTTTTCTCCTCCAGGGACAGCAGGGCCTCGATGGTGATCATTGGCAGTTCTTCGACACCACCACGGCTTGGGGCGGTGTCCCTTTCTCCGGTAACGACGGTCGGCGGCAACGAGGGCATGGGCAACAATGACACCGCCATGCCTTGGGTGGTGTTCCATCTTCCGGCGATGGCGACGTCATCAACGACACTTTGTCGCAAGAAAGGCATCTCGCCGCTGGCGATAAGAGCTCGCCTTCCTTCGCAAAGCCATTACATTAGAGATAATCATGTTCGCCATTCGACCGGTGAGATCAACCGCATGCATTCTCTCTATCTACGGTGGCAAATAAGCAGTTTAACGACGGTAGGGGATACATGTCATCTTTTTCTTCTCGCCTCAGCAGCTTTAGATCTAATCGGACGCATACAAATAAATAACATGTATTTTGGTGTTTCTTTTTCCAATGGCGAAGATGATGAGAGGAAAAGTAGAGGGTGGACTTGATCTCCTCCCCCTTGGGAGGCTGCTTTCCTCCCCTATATATATAATCATCAATCCCCTTTGATTTTTCCTTTCCTTTTATTTTTTTCAAAAAATATTCAAAATCAATCACTCCTTTGATTTTTTTTTTTTTCCTTTCCTTTCCTTATTCTTCCAAGAATATTCAAAATCAATCACTCATTGATTTATTTTTTCCTTTCCTTTTCTTATCCTTCCAAGATATTGAAATTTGATTTTTTTTTTTATTTGATTGATTGATTTTTTTTAACCAAATTCTAATTGGATTTGATTTTGGTTTGATTGATTTTTTTTTATTTTTTTTTATTTTTATTTTTGGGGAAATTATATTTATATTTTTTCCCATATGTCTCTTGGATTTGCCTCGGGATCTGTGTCCTTAGCTTGCCTCGGGATATGACCGAATACATATTTTTTTATTTGAAATTAAAATATTTTAATTTCAACATATTTCAAAATATTTCATCATAACATTTCATTATTGGCTCCTTTCAAACATTGGCATCTATTATTTTCAATGTATATATATTTTTATATATATATTTTTTAGACACAAACACACCTCGAGTGTCGTTGGTGGGTAGTATTAGCCTTTCTGTATATGTTTTCCCTCCCACGTAATCAGCTGTGATGCAAATTATCTAATGTTGATAACTTTGTCTCTTGTACACAGAAGAGGTACACGTGTTGGGCCAGTAGGTAGTCCCTGATGAGGAATCTCTTATTCCTTTTCCCCAACCCTCGTACATTCCATGAGATGAGCTTCATAAACAAACATATAATAGCCCCTTATGCGAATGTTCAAAGGTGACCGCTACTTTAGGTGCGTAATTACTTCCCCATGGGCCCGCTCCGCCTCGAGGGTGCGCATGTGTGACACATATGTGTCCATATCACCCCCTGTTTGTTCCGAGTCCATTCTCACAGTTGTTGTTGATGCTATGCAATCCCTGCTTGGCCATTCAGTGAGTGTGAGAGGAATGGTGACTAAGGTTGAGTTCATACCTAGTGAGGAGTGTCGTGTCTTTTTTTTCTTTTTGTTGATTGTGGCCCGATTAGCGGATGTGCCATTTGAGTTTAGGTGAGTTGTGGTTGTGTCGGTCAAAGGCTCCTTCCTTGTCCTACCTCTGGGCCTTACAATCTTGTGTGGCATTTGCGTTTCTGGTTTGTTCACCCTTTCTTAAATAAGCTCCCATGTTTCATCCGGGACTAGGATCCATGCTCCTCTAATGTTCCTTAGCGTCATCTTGGCTAAGTCAATTGTGGTCCCATCGCCCACTTGGAAGGCTTGGAGTTCCTTTATAGTATGAATGTTTTCCTTGGGTGTGAAGTCTTTTCTATGGTCCTCCCTTGTGAGGTTTGTTGCACCATTAATGGGATGTAATTGTGTGGGGATTGTGTCATTTGTTTGAGCATTGATAGAATTCATATGGTTTGGTGGGCCCGAGTCAATTGTGTGAATATTAAAGGGGTACTTTGATGGGCCTGGTCAATTGTTTGGGCATTGAAGGAATTCAAAAAGTTTGGTGGGCTTGGGTCATTATATTGGTTATTGAGAGTGTTCATATGGCTGCTGGGCCTGGATCATTTGGTGGGTCTGGGTCATTAGGTTGATAATTGATGGGGTTCAAATAATTTGATGGGCCTTGGTCATTAGGTTGGATATTGGTAGGGTTCATATATTTGGATGGGCCTAGATGATTTGGTTGGAAATTTATGTTGTTCAATAGGTCTGTTGGGCCTTCATTTTCATTGATAAATTCAGAGATTACATTAGTTGGGCTTGGCTCATGGGCCACAATGAATTTTTTTTTAAGAACAATGTTTGATTGCTGAACACCAAGTCCCTTTGAAGCTTTAATCCCAAGTGTTACTTCCTGATTTGCTGGTCCCTCATCTCTGCCCATTGATTGCTAAATGTTGGTAAGATGTGTATGAGCGAACAGCTGTCCAGCTGTCTCCCTTGGATTTGCTGATTGGTGGGTCCCTGATGCCATCTCAGTGGTGTTCGTGCCCTAAGCGGTGCCCATCTCTTTCACGAGCGCTTAGAGACGCGACATCGCATTCTTCTCCGCCTGCCGCCCCTGCCTCATCCGAGGAAACTTTATCGGACTCTAGAGTCCTGCGCCCCGGGTCAACATCCGCCTGCAAGGTTGGGGAACACGCCTGCAACGTCGGGAAGCGCGCCTGGGTTGTCATTTTGTCCGGTCGTAGCCCTGATTCGGGTATTGACTAGACCATGGCGTGCTCTTTCTCCCAGACCATAGCGTGCTGCCCTCCCGGACCTCTGAGCGATCTTCATCATCCCTAATGTGGATTCCGTTCATCGTCCGGCCACGTCGAAGTGTAGGTACGACAGCTTTCTCATTCCACAACCCCTTCCCTTTTTCCTCCCTCGATGCTTGAGGTTTCTGGTGTGGTTCCCCTGTGAGTTTCCTCTTCGGCTGTTGAGCTCTCGCCTCTTACCGGGGAATGGTTCCTTGCCTGCGCTCCATGGCAACGGTGGATTTCCGTTTCCAGCCTCAAATTTCAACCGTGAAGACTTGCTTCCTTGATTCAATGCTGGCTTTTATCATCACAGGGAGGAGCTGGCCTCTTCTCACTCTCATCACCACCCTTACTGTGTCGACCACCGCCGTTCCTCGCACATCCACAAAGACAAGGTCACCAACTGGCTTCAAAAGCTTCGCTGCTGTGTCCCTATCACAATAGAACATCGGCATGCAGGTTATGGCTACCCATCGTCGCTCCCCGTTCACCTTCTTCGGCTCCCGTGAGGTCAAGAGAGTCCACGCAGACGGCGAAGGTGAGGCTTAAGTTTGGTAGGTGGAGAGTGTCGCTGCTCTAGTTCACGCCGCCTTCTCATTGTTGGGCAAGCCACTATGAACCGCCATCGAGGAAGGATTTCGAGGTCCGGGGCCTCCATCACGGTGCTCCATGGCCTCCTTCAAATGCCTCGAGACGGATCGAAAGCATTCACGAAGCCCTTTCGGACCTTCGTCACCTTAGCAATGGTGAAGCTCCGTAGCGCCTCCTTTCCCTTAATCATATTGTTGTCGAGGGGGAGGGAAAGGTGGTGGATGCTGTATTGGACTTTCATCTTCTCCTTCTTCTCTGATGAGGCTGGGCCATCTTCAGGGAATGCCCGGTTCCTAAACGTTCGTTCCGGCCTCGCCGATACAACAACTACCACCACTTTGTCATTTTGAAGGTCCCCTTTTCCTTCCCCTATATCCCACCTCCATTCACCTTCGCCATGCTTGTGGGGGATGCGGCGGTACAGCTCCGTGTCTCTGGCATGGTGGTGGCACTCGAATGCCCGGTGGCCTGTACCGGCGCAGCTACGACACAATGGTTCACCGACAGCCGTTCGCCTTGTGCCCCGGTTTGAGGCATTGGCCGCGGACCTGGATTGGTCCCGCCGGCGTCTGGATCGTTGGAAGGGATCTCCTCGGTCGTTCCAGCCCGGGTTTCAGTCTCTGTGTAGCCTCTTCACTGTTCTGTCTCCGGTGTCGTTTGGACCGGACCTTTTCCCACTCTCCCACATTGGCCTCCTCATCTTCCAGTTGGAGCGGGGTAATGAGGGCCGAGACTATGAAACTATGGCCATCTACCCGACTCACCGCCGCCGCGTAAGTTACTCCTTCCCGTAGTGGACTTCCAGTGGCCCATCACCGTTTAGCCTCTTCTTTTGCCCCGCTGTTAGCTTCTCTTCTCCGCGCCAACGAGGCTGGGCGCTTCGATACCAAAGTCTTTCTGTTTCTCCATCTTTAATATTTCCACAGTACCACAAGGTTTTTATTAATATATTTTCAAAACTCGGAGTATAAGGTCGTGCAAATTGGTCGCCGTGTTCGTGTTGCTGTTGCTAAGCAAAAAGATAAAAAGACTAATTTCAAAGATACTTAGAGGAGAAGTTTTCACGATGTTGCCAACCAAAGTGAGCAGAATAAATCCCAAAACCACTATACTATTACCAACAATCAAGGCCAAGATCATTCTAACAAATGGAGTTCCAACAGAGGACGGAGACAGCAACACAATCAACAAGAGCAAAGGTGGTTAAGAGGAGCAATAATAATAATAACTTTAATAATAATAATAATAATAATAATAATAATAATAATAATAATAATAATAATAATAATGCACAAATAGTCCTGACTCGAGCTGCATGCGTCGTTGGTGGCGAGGACCAAACACCACCCCGTGCCCAGAAAGGTTTGTATCTTTGATCGAGAGATGGATAATACTTTGATGAAACTACTCAGTTACCATAAGTTATGTATCTATGTTGGATCCTTGAATTTTTCTTGTACACATGTTTTGAGTGTGAAGGCATAACAGATGCATCCAAAGGATGAGGTTATGTATATGGTCATGACTCTTATATTTGTGCAATATTATGAATTTTAATAAAGTAACATTTTGTATTTTAGTTTATATTAATATTTTGATAGCCAATTATATATATATATATATATATATATATATATATATATATATATATATATATATATATATATATATATAATTTTTTTTTGGTGTTGAAGAGCTACAAGGTTAACTAGAAACTATCCCTCACCTTCTTGATCATCCATCCCGGGGTTTGGCTTTGGTTCTCATATACAATTTCTTCTCTGAAAACTTCGGCCCTCCTTGTCAATTGGTCAGCACTATGGTTGAGCTCTCTTTCAATCTCATATAGCCTTGGTGTGTCCTTTCTGGCCTTGTTTCTCTTGCTTTGGCAGTCTTGAGACAGAGACATTGATTGTGAATATTTGTATTTACCTGATCCCCTCCCTCACAACAGTAGCCAGTCCCTAATGTAATTAAAATACTCTCAGTTCTTCTCCTTAATTTATTTCCTTTTCTCCCATGCTTTATGCCCATATTGTTGAAGGTTGTCTTAGCATTGCTTGATGTTTATTATATAGTGATTTTAATTATCTTGGTTCAATTACTAGGGTTTTCTTCCCCTATGCTTGTTATTTCCTCCTCAAGTTCCTTAATCTTGCCTTCTATGTTACTAGGATTATTTTTACACTTCTAATTTAAATCCCTTTTCAAGTTATGCAACCTATGGCTAACAATATGCATGGGTTTTCCTCCTATTATTATGTCTTATCTTATGTACAATATCATGATTATATTGTAGATATATTAGTTATAATGTCGTATCTTATGATCTTAATTTGCTCATAGTAGGATAGTACGTAATGTTCAGCAAAATGATGTTATTGTTCTATTTGTGTCAATTATCGATTGAGTTTAATGTATTATATTGATCAAATGTGGCATTTATTGATTTTCAAAAAAATAAATATAATAAAATTGTGGAAAATATTATAGGCACACCCACAATTTTGTTTTTCTTAGAGAAATGTGTAATATCGACATTTTTAGGGGTATATCTATAAAAGATGCCTAAAAAGATTACATAAAGTCAATAGCTTGTGAAAGTTTTAATAATATCATTTTTTTATTTTTTAAATAACACTTACATATTAAAAACATGATTGAAAGAAGTTTATATATAAATAATAATAATAATCAAATGTTGCCCTCAGCTCTTTTAAAAAATAAATATAATAAAGGATAATTAATTATAGGTCTCTGGCACTGTTTACTTTATTCCATGGGGTAGGTGTGTGGGGGAGGTGTAGCAAATAGTGGGAGGGGGGTCCCTGGTTACTGTTTGGAGGGACTTATAAATAATTTACCTATATAATAAAGTCATATAAAATTTCCACAATCATGATTTTTTCAAAGATATGTATGTAATATCAGTATTTTCAAGGATATCCTAAAACATTGTCAGTAACTTGTGGGAATTTTAATAGTTCATTTTTATTTTTTTAAAATAACTATTTGGATGTGAAAAGCAGGATTGAAAGTAATTTATACAAATAAATAAAAAAAAATCAAATGTTGACTTCATCTCTTTTAAAAAAATAAAATAAAATAAATTTGTGGAAAATTTAGCTTCTGACCAAGAATTTCTTTGGAAATATTAAATTTATTAGAAAGTTCATACTTTTTTTTTAATAAAAATGAACAAACCAAATTCATTTATTTAATACGGGTTGAAAGATATGTAAGTTGATCCATAGGTGGATCTGGTACATTAGGGGTGAAGGACACCCTAGACACCCTGGTCACCCTTGTGCTTTGCTTTGTTCAAGCCTGAATATCTTCAAAGTCTCTCCCCGGCGAGTGCGGTTGGGCATCCTCCTAAGTGAATACAAGGCTCCTTTTCGCAATGGACTCCATCGCCACCAGCTTTGGCCTCTTCGACTCATGAGCTGCATCAAACCAAGACAGTGTTAGGAAATCAGTATCTTGGACTGTTTTCATAAAAACGCGTTGTTTTTCATAAAAGCATCTCCTATTACGTTCCAACCACACAATCCATGTTATGGCCATAGATATGAGGTTTCATCCCATGCGAGCATCCCTTGGTAGTAGTTTGGCAATTGTTGTTCTCCTCCACAAATCTTGTATCCATTGAGGTATGATACCAGTTGAAAGAGCTGTGTGAAGTGTAGCCATACACCTAATGTTTATCGATATTGTAAGAATAGGTGTTCTACCGTTTCCTTCGTTTCATCACATAGATAATGTTCCTCTTCTTGTCCCGTTCCATCCTTGCTTCCTTAGATTTTCTAAGGTAAGAGACCTATTATTTAGGGTGAGCCAAACGAAAGTTTTAATCTTGATTAGGCAATGTTGCTTCCAGAATTTCTTGCCGAATTTCGATCTGATGTTGCTATCCATGAGAAAGTGATAGAAGGATCGGACTATGAAGACTCCTTGAGCAGTGATTCCAAATTCTTAAGTCTTGTTGTGTCTCCGAGCAGTCTTGTATCCTTCTAGTGAGTTGCTCAAGCTCTTCCTTCCCAACCTTAGTAAGCGGGCCAACCTGAAGTAATGGGTTTCCTTGCACAACCTGTTGTCTGGCCTCATGAATTGTGAGACCACTGCCTCGGTCCAGTCTAAATAGTAAGGGGTAGATTGTTCATGGAGCCCTTCCATCTATCCAATTATCCTCCCAGAGTTAAATTGTGTTTCTGGCTCCTGCTTTAGCTATCATATATGGTTGAGTGCTTCCAGCGGTTGAGTTACTCCCTTCCAAAAGAATGAGGCCTAGGATGGTACTGAGTATGAAGGCCCAAATTTATTGCCCCTGAAGTAGTGGTTTTTCAGTATTTTCGCACAAATGCCCTCCTTCCCAGTGAGGAGTCTCCACCACCTCTTGCCCAAAGATGGCAATGTTAAAACTGCGGAATATTGACTATTCCCCACCCCTAATTCTTTTGGGTTTGCATAATCGCCTCCCAAAATTCTACCAGCCTATATGCCTTTGTGTCCCTATTGGCTCCCTTCCAAAGGAAGTCACTCGACTTATTCAACTGGATGGATCACTCTTCCTAAGATACCATAAAATGGAGAGCTAGTAGTTTGATATGGTCGTGATTACTGAGTTCAGAAGTATGATGCATCCTCCGAGTGAAAGAAGCTTGTCGTGCCACATGGTCAGTCTAGCCCTGATTTTGTCAATAATTGTTCTCCAAACATCCTTTCTTGGTTTGGAACCAGAAATTGGTAGTCCAAGATATCCAATGGGTAGGGTTCCAATGTTGCATCCCATCATCTACTCGAGGTCTTGGGGGGTGTAGGTAAGTGTTTTGATTGGAATGATTATACTTTTGTGATAATTTATGCGGAGACCAGAAAGTCCTTCGTATAGATAGAAAATGAGTTTTAAGCTTATGAAGAGACCCAAATCCTCGGAGCATAAGACTAGCACGTTATCTGTGTATTGTAGGACAGAGATCTCCTCTTCAGCAATGTTTCCATATTGGATACCCCTGAATAAGTTAGCTCTCATAGCGTTTGTCATCATGGTGTTGAACATATCTACGACAAGAACAAAGAGTAGTGGCGAAAGTGGGTCACCCTGTCTCAAACCACACTGATGTCGAACATATCCCGTGGGTTGTCCGTTCAGGAGGAACTAAGATTTAGAGGAGGTTGGGATTATCTTAATCTAGGATATCCACCGTGGGCCGAACCTCCTAGCCTGAAGGATCTTCAACAGGAACTCCCAATCTACCATATCAAATGCTTTCTCAAAATCTACTTTGAATAGTAATCTGCTAGACCTTCCTTTTTTCATTATGTAGATTAGCTCCTATGCGGAAATAATGTTGTCTTATATGCATCGGTCTTTGATAAAAGCTGTTTGGGATTGGTCGACCAGGTCGTTGATGATATTCAGAAGTCTGTTTGCTAGCACCTTCATGACGATCTTTATTGAGCAATTCAGCAAATTGATTGGTCTATAATCTGAGATGGTCACTGGAGCGTTCCTTTTTGGTATCAACGTGATGTAGGCCCAATTAAGTCTCTCTAGAGTAGTAGTTCCATGGTAAAGGTTGTTGAAGACCATCGATAGATCTTCTTTCAATGTATGCCAACCGTGTTGATAAAAAGTCATTGGTAGACTTCTGGATTTAGGTTTTTAACTACCGCTTATATCTCTTCTCAAGAGTGAAGGGACAATACGCCCAATTGATGGAGGATGATTTGCTTTTTGTGGGCAAACAACCTAACCCAGCTTGGCATGTAATCATGAGTCCCTTTTAGTACCAAATAGTTGTGTAAAGTGATCGGTGTTACCATTGCTATTTCCTCGTGTCCTTCCCTAGCATTGCTACCCACCTCCAGTTTGTGTATCCAAGCTATTTGCCTTCCTTCTTTCATTTGCCACGCATGAAAGAGCTTTGTGTTCGATCACCTTCTTTCACAAAGGCGCTTTCTTCTACCTTTATCGTGATTTTCATATTCCTCGGGCGTACAGCTAGTGAGCTTCACATTCACCTCTTTCCGGGCTAAGTTGCTATGTTTCCTCCCTATGATCAAGTCTTTGAATTGTGTTAAGTAGTTCCCGCCTTTCTCTCACTGCCTTTCATACTTTTTTGAGCACTCCATCTTTTTAGTCTTTTTCAGATAAGAATTATCTTCTTGGCCATAATAAAATCGCCATCGCCTTCAAATATGCCCCTTCCCACCATTCCTTTATTATTTCCCGTAAGCCTTCCTTGATGCTCCAGCTGGGCCGAATCGGAAAAGTTGTGGATGAGGTGTGTACGGGCCGCACTCCTAGGCGATGAGGGAATTATGATAGGACCTGATCTTAGGTAATGTCGTCTGCAAAATTTGTGATGAGATTAAGAATCGGTCGAGCCAGATTAATATAGGGTTTTGGCGACCATCCACCACGTATATTTTTTACCTCGTAATGGAGGGTCTAAGAGTTGAAGATCGTCAACCAAATGGCCCCAAATCCCCTTCTACTTTGTGTGTTGCTTAATTCCCTATTACTATCTTCTCGTAGCTTAGGGTAGTGTTGAAGGCCCCTCCTAATATCCATAACCCCACCAATGGGATTTGACTAGTCTCAATTGGCCCCAAAAGGCTTGTTTGAGGTGTCTTTCAAGAGGGCCCGTAGACCATAGTGCACATCCATTTTTTTTAGTGGATCGGTCTTCTAAGATGACCGTTATGTTGAACGTGTCGATGAAGTTGTTGATGATATTAAAGCGGTTATTGCTCCACTCCATACAGCAACCGCCCTCAGTATTTATCGCTGGGAGTATTATTTTTGTATCATAGATCGTTCCACCCAAGCTTCTCCATATGCGGTTGTCAATAGCTGTCAATTTTGTCTCTTGTAGACAAAATAAGTCTGGTTTGAAGCTTCCAAGAAAATCTCTTACCAAGAAACGGTTTTTCTATTTCTCTAATCCCCTTACATTCCATGATATTAGCTTCATGGGTTCACCTGATTAGCCCTGGGTGATTGATGGGATTTCCGCAAGTGCACGGATCATGATCAAGAAGTAAGTGGACTATTAGAGTCGAGTGTCAAACCCACATGGAATAGATTACTAGTGTAAACTAAACTTCTATTATCTAGTCGCATCAAAGATTTGGTAGTTTTTGAATCTAAATCTAAGGAATTAAAAGATTGGAGACAAACTTTGGAAATCGAGAATTAATTGAGAGAAAACTATAGCATAAGAGGGAGATACTTGAGCATGAATCCCCTTTGGATTTAAATCTAAGGATACATAAAGAAGTCTATGAAGACTATTAGAGATGCTTGTGCCAAGAGTTCCTAAATTATATCCAACCCCTCTCCCGAGGTGATTGGATAACTAATCTCCTAGGATTGTCTTAAGCCCAAGGGAACCTATATCTTGGAAGGATTGTGGGATTAAATCATATTAAAGAGTCGCTCTCCTTCTAGCACCCTAATCCCTCGGCGTACTCACAACCCTCTCTAATGAAGCATGTTCCTAATACAAGGAGGCGTTAGCTCTAGCCCTTGTATTGCACCCAAGTAATCTCTCTGGGCATCCCGCAACGTAGAGAGATCACAATCAATACAAAACATCCAATAGACATTCAAGCATATACACAATCAATCAAAACATAGAAATCATTATGTCATTAATGCAATATCCAAAAGTTTCTCATACCCAAGTATCTATAAGATTAGTTCCTCATTAATGGAAAACTCCAATTCAAATCAACAAGAATACAATCCAAAATAGGCATGATAGAGAATACCGCGGTGAACTCTATACGATTGATTCCTTTCTCTACCTCCTTCCTTCTCTCTCTCTCCAAGATTGGGGGCAAAGACCTCCAATCCCTAATCTCAATGATAATCTCCTCCAAAGCCAACCTCCCCCTCCTAAACCCCAAAACCTCCTATTTATACCTCAGCTTAGGGTTTTAGGAGTGACAATAATGCTTATACCCCTGCTTGGGTCCGCAGTATAAGAGAGGGTTATGACATACGGGCTCATATACAGGCCCGTATGAAGATTAGTGCACATATATGGCCATATAATAGTCAGTATGCGGTGCAGGGTTGAGTATACTGGTTATTATACAGTCGTATAACACCTCTCATGAATTTATACGGGGTGTATACCATCCAAGGAGGTCGATGTGTGGGCCGTTCACTCTGTCCAGTAGAATACGGCTGTATGCACCCCGTATCCCTTCCTGTTTGGTCCAGAATAGCACTGGTTCAGCCTCTTTTTTACCTCAAAATGCTTCCTTTCTCCTGGAGTAGCTTCTATATGCCCTATTTACAAAATATGAAGCTTTTTAAGGACCAGAGGGCCATAATTCATCACAATAGCATGCAAAATATATAGGAAAATGATATGAAAATATGCTCATTTGAACACTCATCAGTGATGCTTCCTTTGGATGGCTTAGTTGTCAGCCTTGGCCCTACCCGCCTACGGATTCCCCTTAACCTCATATGGTGCATGTAAGCATTAAAGTTATCGATTGATCTATGTCGACTCTAGTGAATAGAGCAAAGGGACATGAATTCCCCGTAATCTACCAGGTAATATTAGAGGGTCAAGAGAAAGGGGAGAGTTTATACCTTCAAGCTCATGTGTTCCTTCTTTATCTTGTTGTTAGTGGATGGTGCTCCTTCTCCTTCCTCCTCAATTCTATTGGAGCTTTAACTTTTGTTTGGTCTTCCTCTAGGCCTACTAGTAGGAGCTCCTGTGTTAATATCTTTCCTTTTCTTTACTGATGGCGGGATATCACCTTTCTTTTGTGGTTCAAGCTGTTTTCTCGCTTCCATCGGTGGTGGTGCTTTCCCTTATAAGTTATCTCTGTATTAGTCCAAGTTGTATTTGAGATTAGGTTCTATCCACCATTCATGTACCTTAAAGTTGTATTATTAAGGTCCAAAATCCCATGCTTAATAAGTTTCAAATTTGGACACTCAAGAGGTTGAGATTTAGTAAAAGTGTTATTAAGACCCGATTAATTTGCAATTCGTTTGGAGTTTGAGTGGGTCCTTGGTAAGGTGCTTGTGATGAGAAGATGTCAATCACTCCTTACTTAAGTTTAATGTGATCATTGTTGATATTGGGCTCCAAATTTCTCTCGAATCTAATATCTTTTGTTGGGTTGTTGTATTGTTGGGCTGAAATTGGTGGGCCGCTCATTGGTTCTTTGTCAGGTCTTCGTTCAAGTTTATCTCCACTTTCAATATCAGCCATTGGATGAAGGGGAGTTGGTCCACTTCCAAGGGTAGCAGTTGGATGAGGAATTAAAGCTTGATTCTGGATGGGTGCCTCTAGACCGCTCAATGTTGTGAGGGATTTTTGCTCGGCCGGTTCAAGTCCGCCTACCGATTCAAGTCGTTGAGTCAAATGAGCTCCAAGTTTAAGTCCGAGTCCACCCAATCAGTAGCTCGATGGTACATCGACTTTACTAATCTCATACACGCCGTCGTCCTCCACATCGCTGCTTTGAAAATGTAGACGCGTCTCAGGGCGTGTTCCTCGGTTTCTCACGCCCACGTAACGGACTTTGAATGACCGGGCGTGATGTGTCCCCTCCAAGAAGGTCTTTTGTACGGCCCTCGGAATACTCCGCTACGGGCCGGTCCCCGCTTAGATGCGTGAGTAGCCCGACCGGATTCTCGACTCCCGCTTGTAAACCCGGCAAAATTTGGTTTTGGACTGCCGCCTCGCTTTTCCGACCATTCTCTCTCATTCCCCTAACCGGCCATAAGTGAGACTAGCCTTCTCCGCCTTTGTCTTTTCTCCTTCTCCTACCATGTATTCCTCGATTGAGTCTTCCCCTGCTCCTAGAAAATCTGCCATCTCGGCCCAAGTCCATTGTGAGCTCATTGGCTTTATCTCCGCTCCAAGCGACCAATAGTTTATATTTCCTTGTGCCTATATTGCATTAGACCACGTAAGGCATAGTACGGTCAAGTAACGGACTCTCACCAAAGCTCGATGTCACCTGAGTACATGCCTCCCTCTTTGGTCCACATATATCAAGTCTTCAATTGTTTTAAGGACTCAAGTCCTGAATCTCTATTCCAATAGAACATGGGTAGCGCCTTATCTTTAGCCAACATACCTCACCGGCCGGCCTAATCAACACACCATATGTCCGGTGTTTAGGGCTCACACTTGAGCTTAAGAATGCCGGAGATGGATATCTCCTCGGTTCAAGTTCTTCCGCCTCACAGACTTACAAATTGATGATATACCACCCATCACGGAATTCTTTTGCCGCCATTGCCGCCTCCACGGCCTTCCTTTAAAGCAACTAAGACTTTGGCTCCTGGCCACATACCCTCCTCAGATAGCGTGATCGCCGCTACAAAGGTAACTCTTCATCTCCTCCTTCCCAAAGATCATGTTATTATCCGTGAGCAGCGTAAAACATGATGTTGTTCAAATTTCTCGTCACGGAGCATCGTCGTAGTGTTGTTTCTTCTCCACCGCTGGTGCTTCATTTCGGTGTTGTTTCTTCTCCGCCATGGCCGGATACCTCTTCCGGAGCATTGTTCCTTCCCATGTGTAGGTGGTTTTTCCTTCCGTATCCACCGTGGAGCTCTCCTTTCTTCTCCCTTGTCATGGTGGTGCGCTGAGCCTCGTCTCAGGCAGTCTCGCCCTTTGTGGCCTGTACTACCACAAACCCTGCAAGTTATGGCGCGTTGGCAGTCAACGGCTATATGTCCTCGTTTGAGACATTGTCCGCAAACTTCAACCACTCCCGCCGATGTCCTTATTCATAGAGGTGAGCGTGGCTTCGCCCTGTGAGTTGGTGAGATCCTGGCCACGCAGCCTAGTGGGCTCCGTGTATTCGCGGATCCTCCGCCTTTCTCTAGCGCTTGAAGTGAACATCTTGCCAACCTTCATCCTCGCCGAGCTCTCGCTTCCCGGTGAACTCCTGGAGTTGTCAAAGCTTCAACAACGAAGGTCTTCTTTAGTTCCCTGGCCACAGTTTCTGCGAAGCTGACCCTTTCTCGCACCGGGTTGTTCTTCTTCAAGGCCGCACCGGGGTAGGGATGGGCTTGCTTGCCCGTCCCTGTCTTTGGTGAGGCTTTTCGCTTCCAAACGCATGCCATCGGGTGTGTCTTGTGGTGAAACTGGTGGTTGTTGAAGTTCCTCCGCTGTGCGTTGTCGTCCTCTGTCACCTCCTCTCAACCTCTTTGAGAACACAAAAGTTCATATTTAATTCCCAAGTCCAAATCACTAGCCAAAAGATGTGTTTACACTAACCCTAATCCTAACCCTAAACCCTAACTAGAGCTAGGTTACTAAGTTAGAGAGTGAAGGGTAAAAATATCTTTTTCTTCTATTAATCAAGACTAAAGAGTAATTTATTTAACTAAAAATAAGGGACTTTTGATAAATTAACAACTCTTAATCATTTTTCCTTTCGTATATATAAATAATCGTGGTTTTAGTTTTCCACTGCCTAATCGCATATCTCTTGTTGATACAACTTTCTATTTTTTATCTTTACAGAAGCAAAGCTAAATGGTATCTCTCTTTCTTTCTTTCTCATCTTTTTCTCTATCTTTAATATTTCCACAATAACTCAAAGAGGGAAATGTATTTCACAAGGACTTCGGTGGGTAAGGTCAGTTAGAATTGGTCATCGTGGTTTGTGTGTTCGTGGCTTTGCTTATTGCTATGCCAAGCGTTGCATGAAAAGGCTAACAAGGTCAAGCAAAGAGTAGTGTGCTATATCTAACTAACAGATTACACTAAGTGATGACAGGTAAAAAGCTATTGATGATGTTGGAGGATCATCAATGCGCATACATCTCGAGACACATCATCCAACGCGGTTTCGTGTGATTACTTCTGCGTGGCTCAAGTAAAATGAAAAAGAATGATACTAATTTGGTAGATTCACGCCAATGAGCCTCTCTTGATCTAAAGGGCATATACCCCAGGTAAGGGAGTTCGCCCAACGTAAGTCTTGGGATTGGTCCCGCATTGAAACGGCAAAGACGTAGGGCACACAGCCTGAGGCATGGATGCACCCAAAGGGGTATCCCACTTAAAAAACACGCAATTCTTCTCCTAGATGTTGGCTTTCATGAAGTAGACCCGAGCATAAAGAAAATTATTATATATTATATGTAGAAGAGAATCTTCTCTTGGTAAAATAAAGAGGTAAATCGGTGTTAATACTCCCCGTGATAGCCTACTCTATTTGTGATCCTTGACGTACAGCACTTGTTGCCATGTCACACACCCACAAAAAAAAAAAAAAAGAGGTAGATTCTCAGAGAGAAGTGGTCAAGCAATGTTGCCAACCAAAGTGATGAGAATAAATCCCAAAACCATACTCACAAGTTATCATTAATTACCTCGGATTTCAAAGCATAAGTATTGATGATAGTATCATCAATACACCCGAAGAAGGAGCTCAAAAACGGATTATTCAAAGGCATCATGGGTATAAATGATTTTTTATTACACTTTTGTTTTGGTGTACTCCTCTCTCACAGATCCATCTTTTCTGTAAATATCATGTTTGCATATATGTTTTGATACAGTACAAAAACATCTGATGGAACAACTCCTTGTCAGGTTCTCTACAATTGAACCAAATCAAAATGATCAGTTGTTTACAAAAGCTCTTAGCTTTATGTTCATGTGTTCAGTTCTCTTCCATGCTGGATAGCAGCAGCAGTAACATTAAACCAAATTTTCATCATGCAAGATGATGATTAGAACCAATCAAGAAAACATTATAAATGGCTGGGATGATGCCAAAAGGAAAACAAGAGGGCTTCACGAGCGTCATTTTGAAAACAAAACAAAGCACTATACAACATAATCATTGCAGATACAGAGTATACAACACACAGCTGCCCCGAATACAACAAATTGCAATACAAAACACCAATTGGCCAGGCAGAGGGTTGATTCATTCATAAGCCCTTCATGCAGATCTTCTTTTGACAGTATTTGTGTCCTTAGAAATGTTATCATTACGTCTAAACTGGCTTAGACCTGAAAAAAAGGCTCCTGATAGAAAACATTGACCGCTATCGGACTCGTATGTGGTGGATGACTGTCCGAGATGTTAGTGGACAGGACCCGATGGGGTTGGCATTGTATCCTGATATTCAGTCACTCTCTGCACCATTTTGAGGGACTGCACCAATGCCTCCCCATCGCCGGGGCCTTTTGGTTTGCTTCCAGGTCGCGACACAAGCTTCGCAGCAATTGTGCATACACGCACAAAGTCTTCCTTCGGTACTGCCAGCGAGCCTTTGGTCTGCAAGAAGCTCTTTCTAATCTATCCTTGTCTCCGAAGAAGAATTGGCCGAGCCTGCAATGGATGAGGTTAATAATATATTTAACAAATAATGAAATTGATGGAATGAATTAAGCAGATGGTTGTATGCATCAGAGAGACAAGTTCTAACCCAGGTTACAAGGTCTCTCCTGGCCAGAGGGTTGTGACATATCTAGCCAGGCTTCCCTTCCAGTTAGCAATTCAAGAAGAGTCGACACCATAGCTGTATACATGCGGCTCTTTAACTAATAGGATGTCCTGTCATTGCATATCTCAGGGCGCACATACCTGAAATATCACTTGGTTACATATACTATCACGGAAGAGGGGCCCCAGACACAAGACAAACTTACCCAAATGTTTCCCCATCACACGGGTTGCAGATAAATAGTTTGCTCGGCCTTCAGGTGCCTGCTTAAGCTAGACCCAAAATCAGAAACTTTGGCATGAAAATTATTCTCGACTAATATATTGGAGAGCTTTGAAATCCCTGTGAATCACACAAGCTGTTGAGAATCCTCATGAAGGTATGCCAGTCCTCCTCAAGCAGCATCTAGAGCTGATTTTCATTCTAGTATCCCAATCCAAAGGGCAGTTTGCACCCAAGGGACCTGAAGAAATCAAAGTTTACTTCTCAACATATTTCAGTAAATGTCGAGCAAGAATATAAAGGGAAGAACAAAACATAATACCATGGAGCCAAGCCTCCAAGCTCCCATTTGGAACAAGTTCATAACAAAGTAGGTTCTGTGCTGTGTCCGCGGCTACAGTAGTAACCAACTAGTTTCACAAGATTGGCGGTGATGCAACCTGCTCAGCATCTCAACCTCCACCAGAAATTCCTTATCACCCCTGGTGTGCCCTCCACTAGTAAAGCTTCTTGATGGCTACAGCTGTACCATCCCACTCAAGACTACCCTTGAATACACGCCCAAAACCCTCCCTCACCAAGCATACTTGCAGGTTCAAAGTTATTGGTTTGCTTCTTTAAGTTCTTCATATGGAAGAAATCTGGTGCTTGTAGGGATGAGGAAGAGTTAAGAAGTCTCTAATGAAACCACATCAAGTGGTCCCGGTTTTTAGCTGCAAAGTCATGTTCATTTTTCTTTTAGAATAAACACTTCGGAAATAGTGAAATCATTGACAATAAAATCTCAATAGATCATAAAATAAAAAAATCTGAATGGCATTCTTGATTATTTATAACAAAAGTTTGAAAAATATATATAAATAACTGGAAACTTGAATAAACTTTACCTGTTCCTTTAGTGACACTTCTTCTTCTCCTTTAAGTGATGTGCACGGTAATAAATAATTAGTCCAAAGATTATAATGACCACTAGACCACCAGCACATATAGCAAGAGAATTATAACCAAATTGAAAGTGTTTATTATCCCCAGAATCATTGCTTGGTGTCCAGCAAGGATGCCAGTAGAAAGGTGATGAAGCAGTAGGTGACATATGAGTCAGTGCAGGAGCTAAACAACATAAAAGTGGTGATAAGTGAAACATAAAAAGGTGTAAAGTGCTGTACCAGCAAAAGCACCAGGCAGAAAAGCATAAAGAGTGCTTTATATAGATAGGTTCACTGAATAACAGAGAAGTCACAACTACAGCAAAAACAGTAAAAGGTAGCAATGCTAAATTACCATATGGACTATAAAAAATCCTTTGTGGTAGATCCTAGGATATAATCACCAGTTAAATTGATATCTAGAGAAAAATAGGAAGATAGAATGAGAACATGACAAGAAAAAGGAGGCTCCATCCAAATTCTAAGGATAAAAATTTAATCTCTTTGTCCACTAATGGAAAGTATTAGTAGAACAAGTTTGTAAGAAACTGGCAACGAGTAAACTCACCAGCTAAATCATCTCTCTTACACCCACATTTCAAAAATATTCATGACCAGACAAATGAGAGGAAATTTCCAATCTTCTCCAAGATAGCAAAAATTGAGAATTAAAATACATTAATATATCAATAGCAAAGGAGAACATCACTGAACTTGCACAAATGCAGGTTTTCCAAAATGTGAGACTGACTTCACAACTCCAATGGGCAATTATATGGATTCCCCAATGTCAGTTTCTACAATAAAATTGGTAACAAAAACCAGGACCTTAGAAGAATGAACCCTATTAACAGTTTTTTTAAAAACACAAAAAACAATTGATATGGCAAAATGTTGTCAATCACATGCCAACATGCAACATGCCAAAGTCACGAAAACAAAAGCCAATAAAAGCAAATGCTTCATATGTATCTTGAGAATTTACTGTGATGCAAGTTTCACAGTTAAAAGATATGCACCAACCTTCTCTCATACAAAGAGTCAAAGAGACACTCCTCTCCCAGTAAGAGGTTGGGGGTTCAGAATATGTCGGTACCCAAGGAAAAAAAAATAAAGTGGTTTGTCCATATTACTCAAAAAAACAAAAACAAAAAAGTTGATTGATTCTTTTTTAACAAAACATAAAGATATACCCACATTACCAGGAGCAGTGGGCCAATGGTGTAAACCATGTCAGATTAATAAGTTTGTGATGTCACGACTAGTGCAGGATCAATGTGAACCTTATGCATCCCTAGTGAATAATTCATAGCATGCACTTGATCAGCAGGAGAAACTTATCCCTGAATATGGTGCAATGTCCATTGTGATATTTAGCCCCGACACGCCTAACAACATAAAAGTTGTCAATCTCAAATTGAGAAACTTCGTAGATTAAGTTGGCTTGAAGCCAGTTCTTCAAGAAATTTATTGCTCCAAGTTTGAACTCAGGGAAACATTCCCAAGAAAACAGCTCAACTTTTTACTGGGTAATTAACACTTGTGGCAATCTATGACTCCTCGCTTTTGCACCATATTTGGCCCACAACATCCTAGAAAAAAGCAATATAAAAAAAAAATTCCATGAGAATGCTAGAATTTATAATAAATCAATAATATACACTTGACCAATGAATCTTGCTATAATCCACATTGATCCATATGCATGACAACATTACAAATAAATTTCTTGCATAGTAAATTCATATTCTAATAAGGAATTGGAAAAATTATCAATCAAAAGAATCTAGTGGAAGTTAAATCCCACTAGGAGACATATCATGTGCCACAGGTAAGATGGCCTTCAACTGATTGGGCCTCAACATTTGTATTGCACTATTCAGCATACTAATAGAAATAGCATTCAAAAGAAAAATTGATATTAAAGATAGCCAATTGATGTGGAACATATTCAAAGATGGCATCATGAAAGCTTGTGTTATTTCAAGAAACAAATTTACAACACAAATATACAGCATAATTTTGAAACAAGAGGGATAAAACATAAAACCAATCAGAAAAGAGCCTGACTAACCAGAGTGAGGGTGTAGAAAGTGGAGGCTGTGCTAAACCAGAAGGAACTGCACTAAGCATTAGAATCTGAGGGAACAGGATCCCCAAATGGAGAAGGTATAAAAGGCTGCCACGCAGGTGCAGGATGCTGATTCACTCTGCCCATTGATGGTTTTGACAAACGTGATGAACTAGAAGAAGGATGGCCAGCAAACCCGTAGTCAACGACCCATAACCAGGAGGGAAGAGCTGTGGTGCCAGCACAGGAGTGGAGGCACAACCTTTGATGAAAAGCTCTTCTGGTGTTTTCCTCGAAGCAGAGGTAGACCCAACCGCAATGGAAATTCTAAAACTGACCGAGGAACTCCTCTGGGACTGAACCGATCTCCACCCAATCGAAGGAGCAACAGCTGGAGCTATGAATGCAGCCTCTGATGCAGTATACCATAAAGCTACCAAATTCAACAACAAATTAAGAAGCAACGCACAACCTAGAGAGAACATCCCAGAAGCCCTGGATGCCAAGAATCAAGAACACCAATGGTAAGCAGCCTTGGATAAGATAAACTATTCAATGGAACAGTTAAAGCCAAATGTTTCTGAAAAGCAGACAAAGTGCCAAACTTCCCACTGAAATGCAAAGAAACGAGACAGCCTGGACTTGGCTTAGAAACTCGAGTGATAGAGAGCTGGATTTAATCACTAAAACCGAGCAAAACTCTAGCACACATTAAACCAAAACAAAGGAAGAAGAAAAACAATGCAACCTAAGAAAAACCCTAGATCAATCCAAGCACTCCAAGCTTCCAATCCTTTCCAGCTCCCAAATTGCATCAAGATACAATTTTTTTGTTTTTTAACATGAAAAACACAACAGAGATCACCCTAAACGAAATTAAACAAAGAGATTGCATTCCAGGATCTGAACGAACCACGAAATCCCCACATCGTCCGATGCTCCCTCCGGAGCCTCGCTTCGGAGTTCCGATCTGGAGAGAAGACGAGAGATCATGGGGCTAAGAGCTGGATCCAGAGGGGTGAGCACCGCGGGATCCGGGGAGCATGGGATCGGGCGAACCAGGAGGCCTCGAACCGTGGTATCAGGAGACGAGACGAAGATTTCGAGGATCGGGGAATTCAAGGGATTCAAGTTCATGGGCTTGAGGTCTCGATAGGGAAATCGCTAGGGTTTTGTGGAGCTCTTTGGTCCTGCAAGCAGAAGCTCTTTTCTCATCTTTTTTTTCCTATTTATTTATATTTATCCTGCTTTTTTGGTTGAAATTGGTCAGAATTCAGACAACGTGCCGACGCGACGTCGCCGTTTTCTTTTCCTGAAAAAATTATTTTCTTAATTTTCATATTACCAAAAGCTCCTTCCCATAATAAAAATAATTCCATTAAATATATAGGGGGCTTAAATCATCTTCTCTAAGGACGTCCTGATTACTATCTAACGGCTATCATTGTTTGATATTATTCAATTTTTGCACTGTTTAGCACTGTTTATTTTCACTGTTATTTACAACTATTTGACACTGTACACATAATGACATAGTTGTTGGATAAAAAGGAAATCTAACAGTACTGTAGGACGTCCCTAGATTTGAACACCCTAAATATATATATATCTATAAGTATGAAATAAATCCCTCTGGAAATCATAATTCTTAAATAAATCCTCTCATTTTTAATTTGGATCATAATTTATCAAATTAAATATTAATTAATCCCAACTTAAATTTATCCAATGAGTGGAGATAGTTATATAAATTCATTGTAAAGTAGGATCCATATGTTCTCGAGGGTATTTTTTGTCCATTCAACATAATAATTTGGTCCAAGTCTTCTCAAAAAAGATTTCTTAAGGCCCCATAAATGCTCCATATTATTCTTTTGTTTTGATATTCTGTGATATTTACATATGCCAAAGTTTATGTTTTTCTAATGGTTTTGCTAATTTTGAATTACTATTAAATATATAATATAAAAAAATAAAGCCTTGTGCTAGTTACGCAAGTAATTGTATTCCTTTCTTAAATGGTCCCTCCATAGTTCATACCAAGTCATGTGCTCTGTTTTATATCTACATTAAAAAGAAACACATGCTCTGTTATATATATATATATATATACACACACAAACTCATTGTCATGTGTTCTTTTACATGTATATGTATTTATATGTCATAATTTATCTTTATTTTTGCATATGTAGCTCGAATTCGATCTTTTCGGAAACTTATTTGGTGAACAAAACACATATATATATATATATATATATATATATATATATATATATATATATATATTGTATAATACTTAATTTAGATTTTCATTAGGGGTTGCTGATAATGAGGGCATTAGTACATATATTTGAGTTTTTCTTTTTTAAGGTCATAGAGGAAAAAAAAAAATCAGATGAAAGGACAAATTTATTCTTTTGGCAGATTATGGCATGGATGATATAATATATTGAATTTGATAATGAGACTAGACTTAAAAAGGCAAACTTGGACAATATTTTATCTTCATCCATCTTTTGTCACCTTTTGAACAAAACAAAACATATGATGATGTCAATTGGAAACAGAAGTAGTGTGGACAAAAATTTATATTGGCATAAGAGAAACTTTTACAAATTAATAAATTTAGAATCCAATATTTGCTTTATTTTATGTTTATTACTTAAAAAAATAAAGAAAATTTATATCAATTATTTATTATTTTTTTAAATAGTTCTACAAACACACCTGAAGGAGCTTCAAAGATGCTAGACATGCGTGTCAAAGAACTCATGCGCAGTGGAATGAAATCCGGTAGCCCCTCAAGCACTCTCACCTATGCAAGGCGGGATTCAAATCTCGAGGATCGTCCGTGGGAGTAATCACATCTCTTAACAGCGAAATTGATCTGCAAATAATAAAATTGTCACAACGCTGGTCGGTAGATTTATATCGATTATTTTTGTTCTAAAAATCAATTTTGAATGTCATGCATTTTCTTTTTTCAAAGAAAAATTATCTTTTCTTCAATTTTCATCTTGTTGATTATAATTCATAGAACACTAAATCTTGGCGAATAAATTGATAACAATATTCATGAATGGTCTATCAAACTTTGTTTTGGTCCTTTTTGGGTTAGTTTCCATTGAACCAACATCTAATTATTAGACTTTATTAATAGAAAAAGGCAAGAGCTTTTCCCTTAAAAGTTTGTGTGTGTGTTTACTGAGAGACAAAATTCGAGGGACAAAAAACACACTCAAGAAAAGTTAAAATGAGTGTGCAAATTAAAAAATTGGATTAAAGAGAACAAATATATGTGGAGACAAACATGAAAAAAAATTGGAATCCTAGGCTTCTTTTTATTTGGCTTTTTTGCTAGGAGGGAAATAAGACCACTCTCATGGTGGAGAGGAGGAGGAGAATGTTGGCTTGAGGGATAAAAAGGAATATAAAGTATGACTCTCCTTTAATGAATCAAACTTTGTTTCATGATGTTTTTGATTTGAAGATAAGAGCTTGTTGTGCAATCTTCGCATAAACTTTTAAAGTGAAAAATGATGGTTGGATAAAAAGAAAATTAAGAATCAATGTGAAAGATAAAGAGTGATTACATTATTATTGGCTGCTGGTGGTGGTGTGTTATCATCGTTATTTTTTATTATTATAGATGGGTTGTTTATGATTATTTATTGTTCTAGTTTGAGATGACATGCTGAATAAAAGCTCATAGCTATTCAAGTGGTGATATTTCAAAAGATATTTCCTTCAATTGAGGCTATTGGTTTTAATGCCTCAAACTTGAAATACAATTTTTCAAGGAGACCTTTTTAGTAGTAATAAAATTTTCCTAATTTCCAAAATTTATAAATAATGTCTCTAAGTAACTTCAATACTAGTTTTATTTTAAAAATATAATTTTTTTAAAATAATGGATAAACCACATTCTATTAAATTCAAAAGCATGAACTCCTAGGTGAACTTTGATACAACCGCTTTGATACAAGAGTTTGGTCCCTAGTTGAATCATGGTTATATTTCTCAGCTTGTGTTATGTCCTCAAGTATGCAGTCATTCAATAAAATGCTATACTTGGACCCCTCATCTTCTTCAAAGTTTGGTGCCCGACGGATTTGCATTCAGTCCTGCCTTCGCCTTCACGGTGATTGTAGGGGCTATGGCTATATTATAAACAATATAATTAAAAATTTTAAAAACAATACAAAATATAAGAGAGGAAGCGAATATTTAGAAGGCATCCTAAATGTACATAAATAAATTTTTCCAATA